>CM070690.1:6113687-6579212 GCA_036346265.1 Melocanna baccifera
GCAGAGATTACTTCAATAAGCTACTTATCGGGACAATGAGGATAGTATGATTGAACTGGATGATGCTTTTGATGGCACTGATAGGCGATTTGTTCGAAGAATTCAAGAGTCGAAAGTAAGAGATGCCTTAAAAAGGATGAAAGTGGGTAAGGTGTTGAGGCTTGATAACATTCCTATGAGTTATGAAAATGTCTTGGAGAAGTGGTGATCGTTTGGTTAATTAATTTATTCAATAGCATTTTTAAGTTGAACAAAATGCCTAATGAGTGGGGGAAGAGCACATTAATATCGATTTTTTTTAAAGGTAAACATTCAAAGTTGTACTACTTATATAGGATTTAAGCTCATGAGCGACACAATGAAGCTTTGGGAGTGAATAATTGAGCATTGTTTAAGAAGAGTGACTAGCGTAATAACAAACCAATTTGGTTTTATGCCCAGGACCACAGAGGTGATTTTCTTGACATGATAGTTGATAGAGAGGTATAGGGAGCAAAAGAAGGATCTTTACATGGTGTTTATCGACTTGGAGAAAGTCTATGGCAAAGTACCAAGAAAGGTCATGTGGTTGGCACTCTGAAGGAATAAGTCTCAACAAAATGTATTATCCTAATCAAGGATATGTACGAAGATATTGTGACTAATGTTACAACATGTGTTGGTGATACTAATGACTTTCCTATATAAGATAGGACTACACCAAGGATCAGCATTAAGCTCATACATTTTTACCCTAGTGATGGACGAGGTCATACAAGATATATAAAGAGATATCTCTTGGTGTATACTTTTTACTGATGATATAGTGCTAGTTTATGAGAGTACGACAGATGTCGATAGGAATCTGGAGTTGTGGAGGAAGAACTTAGAATCGAAGGGGTTTAGACTTAGTAGAACTAAAATTGAGTATATAAGGTGTGATTTCAGTGGTACCAGGGCATATGATGGAGTTGTTAGTCTAGACGGACAAGTAGTGTCTAAGAAGGACACTTGATGAAAACATGAGCCACATGGTAAGAGTGTCGTGGGTAAAATAGCGCCGAACATTGGGTATTATGTGTGATAAAAAGTCTCTTAAAAGTTAAAGGATAAGTTCTATAAGACGACGATCAGACCTGCGATGCTATATGAAGCGGAATGCTGGGTGACTAAAAGACAATATATATAGAAGATTATTGTGGTAGAGATGAGCATGATATGGTGGATACGTGGTCCTACAATGCAGGATTGAATCCGCAAGGATGATATACGTGATAGGGTGGGGGTAGCACCAATTGAAGAGATGCTTATCCAATATCATTGGAGATGGTTTAGACATCTCCAACGGATACCTCCTGAGGCATCGATACATAGTAGAATTTTAAGATGTACCGAAAATGCAAGAAGAGGCAGAGATCGACCAAGACTGATATGGGAGGAAGCAGTTAAAAAAGACTTAAGGAATTAGAATGTATCCAAAGAATTAGCTTTGGATAGGAGCACATGGAAGTTAGCGATCTATGTACCGAAACTATAACATAAGAAGAAGGTTTAGGGGCAGTGTTTTAGATTCTTTGCTCAGATAGCAGGATGCAGGCTTAGGGTTTTTGACTTATAGGTTTTAGTACAAGGCTCTCGTTTCTTTGACTTTGAGGAGGTTTCATTTCTATCATGTCCTAATTTGTTGTTATTGTTGGTATACTGTATATCTCAAGACCGTCCGGTGCACCAAATTAGCTAGGTTCTACCAAGGCTTGCTCTCAAAAGTATTTCCACCATAAACTATGATTATTGGTTTTACAAGTACAAACTTATAAGCTGGTTTTACACCAGCAACTACTTGGTTTATCTAGTGAGCTATAGCTAATTGGATTTATGATGCTATAAAGATGAGTAATTTAACTTATAGTGTAATCATAAGTTAGTCAAGCTGAAAAGCCATGTTTCCCCAAGCTAGCATCTAACTGACACATCTTTCTTGCAGATTTCTTGTAAAGCATTGTGGAAAGAGCTTGATGATACAAAGCACCTTTGTTGAAATAGAAAGCTTGATGATGTGAAGCACCTTTAAAGACTTGATGGGACATTTATGTGAACTTGTAGCTAAATTTGCACTGTACCTTGGGTGACGTCCACAATTTATTGATGTAACTATATTTCTAACAATTGTATGTTTTTTCTATTTTGTTATTTTTATCTCTTCCCCATATTTTTGAATTTTTTGCTTTTCCCCTATTTATTGTTATTTTCTATTAAATTTATAAAAATCATATGTATTTCTCTTTTTGTGATTTTTATTTTTCCTATATTTTTTAATCTTTTGCTTCCCTCATTTCTCATTACTTCCCCCCTATTTTTGCCTTTATTTTTGATTTTTCCATTTTCGTTAATTTTCTAATTTTCCTTTTTTTTGAATTTTATGATTTTATTTCTATTATTTTCATCGGTTTTGTTTAATTTTTTTGTTTCAATTTATGGAATTTCTTATTTTCTAAAAATTCTAGTGGGCCACTGCTTGTTGGCTGCTTCATCTAGGCCCTTATAGTAAGGCCACTACCTACTGGCCTGTGTGTTGCTTCCTCAAAGTCTATATAGTAATTTCAGGTTAGGAATGAGTTGGGAGATAGGTTCAACCCATTTTAGAGAATTGGATTGGGTCAAGTTGGGTGGAAATTGTGTGGGTTGGGTTAGGTCAGTCTAAGAGCTATTATTTGGGTTGGGTGGGGTTGGGTTTCCCTCATTTTCTTTTGTCGGTTGGGGTGGGTTTCGGTTAGATTCTCACCCATTAGTAGGCCTACTTGGGATAAGCCACAAGTATGAGTTGTGAAGAGAAGCAGAAGTTAGGTTTGAGTGGTTATTGAGCTTTTGCGGGTTGGAGCTAGTGGATTGCCACTGAAGTTCAGAGGATTTACTTACCCCCTGCCATCTTATAAAATCTAGAATTTCTCCTGACCCTTCTCATTTTTCCTCTCCTTCCCTACCCGATCTCCCCCTTTCTCGACCCGTGTGCTAGGGTTTACCACCACCACCCTCTGACCCCGTCTCGCCACTAGCAAAGGGTGATCGAAGTTAGCTAGCGCCTCCTCCCCACGTCACGCATTGCCTTGCCCAGTCCTGCAACCGCAACCCCAACCCCATTGTCAAGATAAAGTCCAAGGGCGTTGTCACTGATGCCACACCTTGTCCTCTCATCACTGACGTTGTTCACCTCATCTCTCGCAACCCCGTGTCACTTCCCCCTCTCTGGCTCTGATTGGGCCATCTTGGGATGTGATATCTTGGCCCATGTGAAATTAGACCCATGATGGCCCATGTGTGTGTGCACATGAGGGTGTGGATTAGTCTCATATTGCTAGTTTAGTATGAGAATCACCAACATATAAACCCATATGCACAATTGGTAATAACCTTCGGTTAACCGTTTTGTACGAAGTGATGATGAAAGTGCAAGTAGGTTGTTATGTGTGTGTGGCTTATCCAAAATAGGGTTAGGCCTAAGCCGGTTTGGACTCTAGGGCGTTACATGGGAGCTTCCTAGATTTGGTGCAGAGGCTACCAATGGTGACCACCTTGACCTGGCACTTGTTGGGGATTTGAACACTCTAAGGAAGCAAACAAAGGAATAGAAGAGGAGAATGGAACAGAGGAGCTTCAAAACTTCATACTATTTTTTTCATTGATCTCTTCGACATACATATCTGTCACAAGAAGGATGGCTAATCCTTTTATATACTTACAAACCAACTTAGTACCAACATTATTTATTTTTTTATGGCTAACAAACACACTTGGCCAGTTAGTTGTTTACCAAAGCTCGAGCTGTCCAAGGCTTACTTTTACTAAACTTTGACCTATATCTTTTACCGACATAGACTAAGAAGTTACTAGCTAATCATAGTGGTAGGACTAATCCACCTACAGACCAAGGAAGTTCCTAGCTAGCTGCAGGACTAATCCAGATATTTCTTCACATGCTCGTAACCTCTTTACTAAAAAAAAAGCTTCAACAAACTACCCCTTTTATTTATTTTCTTGAGACACTAGTTAATTCTCTTTTACGGATAAATTTTTCTCTGGACAAAACCTTTTTAAATATGTCTGCCATTTGTTGATATGTACAACAAAATTCTAGATTAACCTCTCAGCACTCAACTGCTTCTTGAATGCAGTAATATTTAATTGCAATATGCTTGGTTCTATCATGACTGACTGGATTGTCACTTATTGAAATGGTTGATTTGCTATCACAATAAATTGTAGTTGGCTCATACTGTTTTACATTGATATCGATAGCTCGGGTTGTTGCCACATACTCCACTTTGGCTGAAGACAAAGCCACTATATTTTGCTTCTTTGTTGACCAAGAGTATATACCTGAACTAAGCGAGAAAGCATATCCTGACGTACTTTTCATGTCATCAAGACATCTTGTCCAATCATTATCTGTGTATCTGATTAGCCTTGAATCTTCTACTAGCTTGTACCAAATGCCATAATCTGATGTTCCTTTGACATATCACAAAACTCTTTTTGTAGCAAAAAAAATTTAATTGTCTTGGGCTACTCATGTACCTTGATAACAAACTGGTGACGAGCATAATATCATTATCGGTATCACCTTGATTCATCTTGACTTGGAGTATCACCTTGCTTCTGTTGTTCAACTGAAACTTATGGTTGGTCTAGTGAGAGAACCGTTATCGGTATCAACTGATTCTTTTGAATCTTAGCTACTTTCCAATCCCAAGAAGCCTTCTCATCAAAGATCACACCTCTATTGATTATGATCTTCTTCTTTTCCAAGTGGTACAACCGATATCCTTTAGTGCCATCAGTATAGCTGACAAATATACAACAAACACTCTTATCATCAAATTGAGCTCGCCTTTGAACTAGTACTTGGGCAAAGCAAACAGAACCAAATACCTTCATATGACTAATTATTAGCTTTTGACCATACCAAGCTTCAAATGATGTGTGATTTAGAAATGTCTTCATTAGACTTCTATTCAAAATATAAATTGTTGTACTCACATCTTCTGCCTAAAATGATTTAGGCACATCTTTCTCTTTTAGCATATAATTTGCCATATCATCAATTGTCTGATTATTTTTTCGACAACACCATTTTGCTGAGGAATGTAGGCTACTGTCAATTGCTTTTGATTTCTAGTATCATCACAATATTTCTCAAATTATTTTGAGATATACTCGCCACCTTGATCACTGCGAAGTACTTCGATTTTTTGGTTGCTTTGATTTTCCACCATAGCCTTGAATTTCTTAAACACTTATAAGGCTTTTGATTGTTTTTTTAGAAAATAAACCCATGTCATCCCTATATAATCATCAATAAAAGTGATAAAATATCAATTCTTGCCTTATGTCATTGTTGGTATTTTTTCTGACAATAACACTGTGCACTAATTCCAATGATGCACGTGCTCATCAAGCTTTTCCAAGTGGAAAAGATACTTGAATTTGTTTGCCAAAAATACAACATTCACATAGATCAAACATCAAATTAATGAATGGTAAACATTGTACCATACCTTTGGCTCTAAGCAGTTTCAAAACTTTGTAATTGAAATGGCCAAATCTCTTATGCCATAATTCAGAGTTATCACCAACCTCACTTTGTAAAGCCAATTGAGTAGGATAACTTATTTTCAGTGAAAATTTTCTATTTTTCTCCATATCTGCCTTTGCTATAAGGTGATTCCTATATCTTCACCTGATATGATGAGTCAACATCTTGAAATATATCTCGATTGGCAGACAAATGTTTTGTGCAACCACTGTCCACAATCAAAGTATCTTCTGTTTCATCTTGGACAATTTGGCAAGAATAAACTGCCCCTTCTGAATTATCCTCTTCTTCTAAGAAATTTGCCGAATTATTTTCTTGGGATCTACAATATTTTCGCAATGTGACCTTTCTTTTGCATTTATTCCAAGTTATCTTCTTCTAGCACCTATCTATAGCGTGATTGGACTTTTTGCAAATATCATATCAAAATTTAGAACTAGCCATACCTTTTCTCTTTTATCTTTGGCCATCTTCTTCTACATATCTTTTCTTGGATCATCTCTTTTTTTTTTTTGATAATTTTCACTATTGCTTGAATTGTGGGATTTGAAACTCAGCTTTGATCGGAAGGCACTTTCAACTGAGCTCCATGTATCCTGTAGCTTTCTCTCTTCATGAGAATCTAATGACCTCATTAGTTGTTACGCAATAAGAGTTGCTAAATCCTTCGACTCCTCAATTGTAGCAACAATATACTCAAACTTTTCTTGTAAATTGATCAAAATTTTCTCGATAATCGTTTGATCAGTAATATCTTCACCGTAGGTGCGTATCTGATTCACCACCTTGATGACCCTCAAGAAGTAATCCTTTATCTTCTCGGAATTCTTCATCTGCAGATTTTGAAACTGCCTTTGCAAATTTTGTAGCTTTATAGCTAAAACTTTTTGTAGAACCTTGAAACTCTTCTTTTATCTTGTCCCAAACTTCTTTTGACTTTTTGGTATTGGTAATCCGTAGAAACAAACTTTCCACAACAATTTGTTGAATCAGAAACAAGGCCTTGGCGTCCGTCATCTGGTTCTCCACCAAAGATTTCTTCTGGCCTAGTGTAAGAATATCTTCAACAACATACTCTTTGTAGCCGTTTTTCACAATGTCCCACAACCCTTATGATAGTAGCAGTGTCTATATCTTGATGTTCCACATATCGCAATTCTCTCATGAGAATATGGAAACCATCGACTACGCCATCCCACCGCCGAACTAGAAGTCATAACCTCGGCTTCGAAAAATAGCACGAACACGCCGCTATACTCCCTTACGTCCGACTCGAACCTGGGGCTTTGATACTAGTTGTTTGGGGATATGAACACACTAAGAAAGCAAAGAAAGGAACAGAAGAAAAAGAGAATGGACAAGAGGAGCTTCAAAACTTCATACTATCTTTTTTATTGATCTCTTGCACATACATATCTGCTTCAAGAAGGATGGCTGATCCTTTTATAGACTCACAAACCGACTTAGTACCAACATTGTTTATTTTTTTATGGCTAACAAACACGCTTGGCTAGCTAGTTGTTTACCAAACCTTGAGCTGTCCATAGCTTGCTTTTACTGAACTTTGATCTGTCTGTTTTACCATCATAGACTAAGCAGTTACTAGCTAATCACAGCGGTAGGACTAATTCACCTACAGAATCCAGAGATTTCTTCGCATATCAGTATCTTTTCTACTCAAGAAAATAAATTAATCTTCAGCAGCGCTGTAGCTGAGGGTTCACCGCCACCGCCCCTCGTCCGCACTGCCAGAACCCTCCACCTGTGCCACCGGAGCTCCATCGCCGATGCTGTGCAGGCCACCTCGCCATCTAGATCAGCCCAGTGTGTTCATGTGTTGGATCTGGAGTTTTTGTTGTCGATTCATGCGTTCACATATATTGGATCCATCCATGTGTGCTCATGTGTGACTCGATCATTTTTTTGTTGCCGATTCATGAACTCTGTGAATCTCTATGTTCAGATTTGTTAATTATGAGATTTGCAAGAACAATTATTGAAGAATTTGTCTAATTCCTTGAGGCCCTTCATAATTTTCTGTTTCTTTAACATGAAACAGGGGTTAAAAAATTATTGAAGACTCTATAGATTATTAATAACTTGTCGAAACCGGAATGGTGTCTGAACTCACACAACTTGATCAATCTAACATTTCAAAGTTATTTAAATTTTTTTTTTTGCCATGCTTCTCATTTTCAAGTACCATCAATGTACTTCCATGTTTTTCTCATCTTCAAATGGACCTCGTGAATTTCAACTAGGAGTAATTTCAGCGTCTCTTGCCGGCGCATGGTGGTCGATGCAGCCTCCTTTGATTGATTGCCTGACCGGTGTTAGTCGCACTGTTAGTCGCAGTTAGTATGTGCTGTGACAGTGATCAGTTCCATGTGCAGTTTTGTGTTGTGCTGTGTGCACGTGGGGGTGGGCATGTATAACAATAAAATCAGGTATGAAAAGAGGGCTTACTTGACGCAGTGTTTAACTTACTCGTGTCTGTCTATGTTCATGAACCAAACGTACAAATAGCTCACTTTCTGTAACCTTGATAGCGTTTGGTTTTGTTTGCTAAGTAATTCGTGATTTTATTGATTGAAGCAAGTTTCTGGTTTACATTCTTGAATCTTGATTATGTATGTTACGCTTTAAAGTTTTGTAGGACCGAAATGGGCAATAGAGGGGTTGAATGGTGTCTTCAAAATTTTTTCCTAAATATTCATCGATCCTTCACTTTGATAGCTACAAAGCTATAAAGATTTAGGATGAAAAGCCAACACAAAAGCCAACAAAACAAGAATCTAAAAAATCTGAGAAATTCAAAATCGGTAGTATCGCTACAGTAAAATCAGTAGTGCCGCTACAACAAAATCAGCTCAGAGAACAATAAAAACAACACTATTTCAAAACTAAGAATCAATATAACTTTTGATCTGTATATCCAACACTTGAAACTTGGCATGCACCATCTCTAGGATGTCATGAACCTGTTTCAACCAACGATTGGGACAATCGTTATTAAAATTATGGCCTTTTTTTTATTTGAAGGAAGGTTGTGCCAAAACAGGCAAAAAATAAAAAATAGTGAATATCACTTGCTCATAAGTGAATGATGGCTAAGATAGTTTTACATATATTCTCATATGTCACAACAAGCAAAAAACATCCAAGGAATGGAGGCAAAACAACTGGATCAAGAAATTATTTGGAGAGACCAAATCACGCAAAAATCGGGCAACTTCAAAAATTTACCAACCCAGTACCTAGATGGATGGAGGCATGCACCATATCTAATATGTCATGAATCTATTCCAACCAACGATCGGGACAATCATTGTTAAAGTTGTGACTTTTTTCATTTGAAGGAAGGTTGTGCCAAAACAGGCAAAAACAAAAAAATAGTGAATATCACTTGCTCATAGGTGAATGATAGCTAAGATAGTTTTAGATGTATTCTCACATGTCACAGCAAGCAAGAAACACCCAAGGAATGGAGGCAAAACAATTGGATCAAGAAATCACTCGGAGAGACCAAATCACGCAAAAATCAGGCAACTTCAAAAATTTGCCAAACCAGTGCCTAGATGGATGGAGGCATGCACCATCTCTAAGATATCATAACCTATTCCAACCAACGATCATGACAATCATTGTTAAAGTTGTGACCTTTTTTCTTTTGAAGGAAGGTTGCGCTAAAACAGGCAAAAACAAAAAATAGTGAATATCACTTGCTCATAGGTGAATAATGGCCAAGATAGTTTTAGATGTATTCTCATATGTTATAGCAAGCAAGAAATATCCAAGGAATGGAGGCAAAACAACTAGATCAAGAAATCACTCAGAGAGACCAAATCACACAAAAATCATGCAACTTCAAAATTTGCCAAACCAGTGTCTAGATAGATGAAGATTGATTTTTAAGATATATCTTCATCACTTGTTCTTAGCAACTAGCAAAATCAAGAAGGGGAGAGAGAACATCAAAACTAACCAAATCAAGAGCAAATTAACCAAAATAAGAGAGATCTATGAGAGATAAATAAAGTTGATTATTGTTACTTTAGAATAAAGGTTTTACAACCTCTCTACTTGAAGGACAAGAGTGCATAGCACAATACTCACATTTCTCAAACCAAAATCCTAGACCACTTAGTTTTAATAAGAAAACTTAGGATGGTTAGATGGTTAACTAGCAAACCTCTATTACAACACGTTAAATAGACAAGACATCCAGCTCCATCTAACTCTAATAGATATTATCCACCTAGCACAATTGAGGAAAACCCGTTAACCCTACACAACATAGGTTTTACTCATACACTATACTTATGCATGCTTTTCAAAACACATAAACTCGAATCCACTGAATACTTAACCTTTTATCTAACTTAATCTTCTCATATTCCTCTTGACCTAAACTACTTTATCAAGAGTCACAGTTTTGATCCAAGGTAATTTATGGTATTTTGGTTAATTTACCAATATACACTTTCTTAACCCGGTCTTCATCTTCTCTTATAAGCAATCACCATACTTGTCACATGTAGGTGTACCACTGGCTTGCCACTCATTGGTAAATTTCTCCTATTCTGATTTTACCAGACCACTTCTCGGTTGGACCGATCAAACCACATAGTGCAACCTATCACTAGAACTTTCTTCAATATTTTTTACCTTTCTTGTGTCATGCTTAAGCTCAGCCATCTCACCTGGTGTAATATCCTATTTTTCAGAGTCTTTTTGAAGCTTTTTTTCTAAAAAAGTTCACCATTTGGATTTTTTTAGAATTAATTAAAGCTTAACTTGAATTTTAAAAAAATTTAAAGATTTAATGTGACCAAGTTAAACTTCAATTATTCTTGAAATTTTTTTATTTGGGTTCCTTGTGATGTAAGGATTTTTTCTAATGTTTTTTGGATTTATTTGCTATTTTCTAGAGCTTAACTGAATTTAACCTAATTTCTGAAACTAGGAAAATTCTTAGAAATCTTTAATGGTCTTTGGGCCAAAAATCTCAGCCGGCCCAACCTTTCCCACATCTCGGCTCAGCCAAGCCACTCCGCGCATTAGCTCGCTCGCCCGCCGTGCTACGTATCGGTCATCGGCTACCTCGCTCATGTTCATCTCTGTGGACACCAGTCAGCCATCCAAGCGGCCATCTGCCATGCATCATAATCTCAGCTATCTTTTTTCCTCTCTCTCACCGACAGGTGGGGCCCACCTATCAAATGAGTCGTCTTTCTTTTGGGCTCTTCCTTCTCCATGTCTAGTAAACATCGTTGCTCGTCGTGTCCGTCTAGGACTTTGCACTGTAAATAGTGCACTATGCCCTCGATCTCCACATCCCAAGACATCGTCACCTTACGCCATTGACACCAAAGTGAGTCGCCATCGACCTCTTGCTGTCACCAATGTTCAAAGCATCACCGTCCTCGTCTTCCTCGTCGAGCCAACCTTGCTATCGGTATGTCACCGTCGAGCCGACTTCATTCTCCACCGTCCGCCTGTCTCTGTTTGGCCAGTTGCCATCGGCAGTCTTGCTCTGCTCGCACACTCATCGCATTGCTTCCTGGGTTTGCCGCCCCGCCCCTCGGTCATTGCGCGTGATCCTTTAGCCACCAAACTGTCATCCTGAGCCACGCGCCAAGCTGACGTTAGCGCTGGCATCATTGCGCACCAACTGCCTCTTCGTTTCCTCCATAGATCCGATCCACCATGTGCTGTGCCACTAATGTGTGGGGCCCACTAGTCAGAAACACTGTGCGATAGACCCGTGAGCAGAGCCACGCAAGCATCCACGTCAGACAACATGTCAGCCCTAAATCCATGTGTTCGCCACATGCGCATAGAGCCACCTCAACATGCCATGTCATCCATACACGTCAGCGCCACATGCCACTGCCACATTAGCCCTAATGCTTAGTCACCTGCCATGTCAGCAAGCCATGTCAGCACATCCCTTGTTCTGTGCACTGAGTTCACGGTAGACCGCATTATTTCGTAGCACAGTAGCTTTTCACAAATTTTTCAGTAATTTATTTTCTAAAAAAATCTTCTAAGAGTCTGTTCTTCTCTGTCCTAGCTAGCTCCGACTGACCCTATTCTTTTTTCTTAAATTCATTTAAAATTGAGCTCTATCTTTTGTTTTTGGTTTTGGATTTTTTATATTTCATTTGCTTTCTCTCTATTTAGATAACGTCTTTAAAGGAGTAGAAGTAGGACCAGAAGTTTAAGAGTTGGTAACTGAGCAAGGCTAAGGCAAGTTATGTCATTGGATCATATTAAATATAGTTTTTAAATCTATTTATTTATTATTTTTTATTTTAAATTATCATGTGTTGGTATTTTAAATATAAATTTTTGTACCTGGTAGTTATTGTCCAACTTGATTATTTCTACCTTGATAATTTGAATACCCTGATTCCATTGTCACCATAGGATGAGTAATTATTTAGTGATGCTATACTAGTTGTCATATGGATTGTACGTTTAGTATGCTTAATCATGCTTGTGGTATGTTGGGTTTATCATCACATATGGATTAGTTAACTAATTTTGATCTAATGAGATGTTGAATCATGGTGGTCAACCACAGTTATAAATTTGAGTACCATGACGTGGGTAGTATCATTAGTATTGGTTATAAAAAAATGGTTTTTACTTGAGTGAGTGTGGCTAGCACTTTTTGGGATGTGGATGTTTCGCCTGGGTGATGTCTAAGGACTTAACTTTGTGTGTCATTGATCTGAGTCTTACTATACAACCATATGTCTAGTATGGGTTGGATCTGGTTGATTAATTTGTAAAGTTTCAACCTTGATTTTGTCATTGAACTATTATGTTGGCATAAGAGAAGGTTTTTTCAATTAGGTGGTTAGCCTATTCAGTAGCAAAACTTTAGAGGGCAAGATCAGTTTGAGATTGAGTATTGTAAAGGCCTTGTTGTGATCATGTTGGTCAACATACCCAAGAAAGTGTGTTGCTCTAGTGCTACTATAAGATGATCATATCATGTGGGTAAAGTTGTATAACTTTTATAGAGTATAAAACTATAAGATGCTCAGTGATTTGACACGAGGGGCAGAGATTTTATGAAATTTTGGATAGGTCAAATTGGGAAAGTGAATGATTAGTTCAATAGTGGTATATGACAATTCCTTTTGAATATCTACTTATTATGTGTTTACAATTTGCTCTTAATCTAATTAGTGTATTTACTTTAAAATGTTGTTTTATGAAAAATAACCATTCAGCTACCATTTGGTAAGCTTTGCATAATTATATTGTATCTTGTTACAAATGACTTGCTGAGTACTCTATATACTCACGGCTGTATTCACACTTGCTCAGTTAAAGAAAAAGAATCATATCAACTGGATGTACCTGAAGGATGATACTTTGATGACTTTTCAGATTATGATTTCGCTTCTTAGTCGATTACCTGTGGGCACGTCAAATGGCCACTTCATTTGTCATTGTTTTTCGCTACTAGTTTATTGAGCCCTTCAGTCTATTATTTAAAAGTTTGTCCATAAGATCGCAACTCTGATAATTAATAATATTTGAGTCTTTTTTGAGTTAATTGTGATATGGTCGATGTTTCATTTATGTTTCCACTATGTGCACTAGCATGATCCTGAACTTATGTAGAATACATAGAGAGTCTGGATTTGTATATTCGAGTCTCGATAGAGTTGGTATCAGAGACATATCGACTGCAGGATGAAGCCCTAGTTAGAAAGAGGTCGACTTAGCAAAAATTTTAAAATCTATTTTCTAAATCAAACTAACCAAATTAGATATTTAGTAATTTTCCTATTCTTTCCCATTCTTAAGGTTCTTGCTCTTCACCTTCGTTTGAAAATTGGTTTCTAATTCTTAATTTGGCTTCTTTGCCTTGTGGTGCTATAGATATCTCGAGTTTTCCATAACCAGAGTGGAGGTTGGTCTGGACTTCTCCAAGTTTTGCTGTGAAGTTTTGGATCAAAGAGGTAGCCTTTTTATTTACCAAGGATGAGAAGGCATTGGGTCAATGCATTGGATTCATCACAATAATGTACTTCACTACAAGGATTGGTAGTCAAGTACTTCGCCATTGTTTGAAGAATGCCAGTGCTCATGAAGACTTGTCCGTGCAAGGATCTACACGCAAAGCCATTTGACGCATTTGTAAGTTGTACATAATTAGTCTGTCAAAGCTTATTCGAAAGTTTGAAGAGCAATATGAGGCAATGCCCAGTGTAGCAGAGCAAGAGGAAACTATAGAGGAATCGTTGCCACAATCGCCAATACCTCTAACTTCGCCTACATCGCCCAGTTCGGAGGAGAGATGGTGCATGGTGGGCAATCGTTAGGAGTATGTTCAGCACTTTATCCCAATCGAAGCAAGAGAGTTGTCGCTACAAATTCGCAACTCGTGGGTGTTCTACAGTGACTGAAAGTCGAAGACAAGCGAGTCTTACTTGGCAGGTCCTGAGTGGGAGCTATTAGACTAGACCCTTGTATAGTTTTTAGTTATGAGTAGATCGCTTTGGTTTTTATTTTTAGTTGCTTGTGACGTGAGCTATAGTTTTGCCTCGTGCATTATGTTGCAGTCTGGTCAAGGATCTTTATTTGAGTAATTCAATGCTTCTTTTTTAGCCTTTTGACTAAGTGTTTGCTTAGTTTAGGTTGCCATTAGCTTATCCCCTTAGACGAGATTACCGCTTATCTTTACTATTCTCTCTCTTCTTTGTAGACTTGTGGAGCCAATCTTTTAACACTTGTCACAATTCTGAGTAGTTAAAAAGATGATTAATACCCAAAACTCAGTTGGTTGTAGTTAGATAAATCGGGAACCAGGCAGCAGCGTCGCAGATCCCTCCTCTCAGGGGCAACACTCAACACCATTAGGATTGGATCCACTCTTGAGCTAGTTTATGGTAGCTCAGACCTAGTTGATGAATACAATAATCCAGAACAAGAATACCATGATGAACCAGTAGAATCAGGAAGCTTTTGCAACCCAGCCAGTACGATAGATTCAAAGTTCATAGAATTCATGAAGACAACACCGCCCGTGTATTCTAATTCTTCTGAACCTTTGTAGGCTGATGATTGGCTTCATTCCATAAAGAAGATGCTAAATCTTGCTCAATACACAGATCGAGAGAAAGTCCTCTATGCCACTTACCAGTTAGAAGGTGTTGCCGCGTTTAGACACCTCTAAAAGTGCACTCTTACACATGTAGGAAACCATGTGTCACGGTGTTTTCCCCCACGATCGTCATGAAATGTGGTTTCTGAATTTCACAATCAAAACATATAGATGCAATCTGATACAACAACTGACAAATATATTTGACGCAGGTGAGAAAATTAGTGGGTACAAGATACGTTGCATTTTTTGCGAGAAAAAGGTTGGATAAATTAATACAACTAGCACATGCACGATTGCGCGACTAGATAACTGCCTGCAAATTTTTAGTCATAAGATTTCAAACTCTACTTGCTCGTCATGTCGCAGCTCTTCGTCATCTCCAAGATCGCTGATCCGTTGAGCGTCGTCTTTGTGAGCCCGCATGACAATAATCAACGCCAGTATCTTTTTGTTACTTGTCACCAGAGAGTAGAAATTCAGGGTACAGCAGTCTCGTCAGATGTTACCGTCGTCGCGACGGACAACACGGCTCGGCAAACCCGCAGTGGCACGATGATGGCTACACGACACGGGTCAACAGTGCAAAGATTGTCCTCATAGGCTCATAGCAGTGCTGTACCAATACCAATTAATGGTCTCTGCATGTCCGTCATAACAGCACTGTTATCAACGGTCTTTACACTGTTGACCTGTCTCACGTAGCCATATATGCATGGAGTATATTTCTGGACTAAAAATAATCAGGCCCGATCGCGCGCTACGCTGCGCTAGTCAATTTTGAGTGTATGCTCGAAAGGCAAACTATGTTTAGCAATGTGATGATATATTTGAATCCACTTCACATAAGAGATAAATAGATAGAAACAATACCAAGACAAATAAAACAGGTTTATACCATAGTAGTTGACTTTATATATCATTGATGGTATATTCACGATAACTAAACAACATAGATGTAAGAACAAAAGAGGAACACTTCATAATCCCGTATGGCATGTTAGCGCATCTGATGAACCGAATGACTTATCGAAACACAACAAACATAAATGCCATAAACTAGATAACGACTATCTAGTAGTACATAAGCTAGTTACATACCATACATATGACAGAACTTTTCACTCCAGTTGGTCTAGGAGGTACATTGTTAACTCTTTTTTTGTTATCACTCAACACTGGGTCTAAACCAAAAATATGTATAAATACAGCTCAACTCTTTAACTGATCTGGACGTGATGATTCCAAAGGCATAATAATAGAGGGCTGAAGAGGCAATGTTTTCAGCGTGAGCTATACACCGAACCCTTCTAAACTTTTCAGGGTATAAACAATATTAACCGAAAAAGGAAAATTTATGTGTTAATAGGCCAACAATGAATGTAACACCTCAGCCCATGATGACCCATGTGTGTGTGCACATGAGGTTATAGATTAGTCCCACATTGCTAGCTTAACATAAGAAGTACTAACATATGAACCCATAGGTACCATTGGTAATAACCTCTGGTTAACCGTTTTGCATGAAGCGAGAACGAAAACGCAAGCAAATTGTTACGTATGTATGACCTATCCATAATGGGGTTAGAGCTAAGCCGGTTTGGATTCTAGAGCATTACAAATGGTATCAGAGCTGACCTTTGCGGTTACACAGGCGCGAACGGGTCAGGGGTGTGGGTATATAACGTATGACATGTGTGGGCCCGGAGTGAACACACGGCATGGTATATGTACCAGCACTAGACGCACGGACGTGTGTCAAGAGGAGGAGATCTTGGTCATTTGCCCCAATGTGGGTATGTTGGACCGATGAGAACGTCGGGTTCTTTAAGGGGGTGTATGTAACACATCGGCCCATGATGGCCCATGTGTGTGTACATGAGGTTGTGGATTAGTCCTACATTGCTAGCTTAACATGAGAAGCACTTACATATAAACTCATAGATACCATTGGTAATAACTTCTGGTTAACCGTTTTGCACGAAACGAGGACGAAAGCGCAAATAAATTGTTACATATGCATGGCCTATCCATAATAAAATTAGACCTAAGTCGGTTTGGATCCTAGGGCGTTACAATGAAACGACAGCGTTGATGATTAAACGGGGGCAAAAAAAATATCCTCATTTGATAATACAAGCCGTGGATCAATAGGGTAACCAAGATACGATAGTATTGACTTGATTATTTATGTCAATAGTTAATTAAGCTGACTAAGAAATGCTAGCAGTAACTAAGTGCACGACACACACAAATTAGTCAATAGTCAATAGTGCCTATAGGAATTATCCTTAGTTGATAATATAAGGCATGCATCAATAGGTCAACTAAGAAATGATAGTGCTGATGATTAAACAGGGGCAAAGAACACCTGTCTTTGTTTTATCTGAACAATGATAGCATAGGGCTACGATCCTCATAGACAGGCACTGGCTGTGATAGGAAAGATTTCAAACGCACCAAAACATTCTAAATGCTAAACCAGGAAAACATATAAATCTGTGATATAAGTCGAAAGAAAGAGGGGCAATATTAACTTTGCTCACACAAAAATAACACCATCTTCTGCTAGCTTCCCATCATTAATAACACCATCTTCTGCTAGCTTCCCAACTTCTCTTAATGAGCAGTGCTTCAATGCTTTCCTCTCTAATAAGAGTAGCACTAATCTCAAAGTAAATGAAGAGATAAGTAACATCTATCTACCATTCGTTATGCTTTAAAAATTGTACAAATCACTATTGAGAAAAGCATTGAAGCACTTCTCTTAATATTAACAGAAACACCACCCTAATACATGGAGAAAATTAGATAACAAGGAATGTAGCAATCAAAAGAGGGAGTGGCGGAAAGATAGCTGAGGTGATCCCTTACATGTATGTCTGCAGGAGGCGATAGAACCCAAGGTTGCCTACGAAGGTCTTGTTGCTGCCTTCAAACTCTTGTACTTCTTCAGTTTGCTCATCCAAGTGCATCAGGACATGGCATGCAAAAAAGCTGATAAGAGAGAGGCATCTCTAGCAGGTGGGCTAAAGCTGAAACTGTACATAGGATTCCTTCATGAATCATGGGGCAAAAAAGGAAACGACACCATCAATAGCAAAAAAACTATACACTGTTCAGTCCCTCACAGTATGATTCAGTAGAAATGAAATGTATCTATCGTCTGTATCCCAAAAACACACAAGCAGAAATGAAAATTCGTATATGCATCGAAAAATCTGCACAATTGCATTTTAGTCAGAGGCCTAATGGTGATTTAGCCATCTTAGAATAACCTACATACCATCAACCTGTACTATGAAATGCTACAGGCATCAGATAGGGTATTAACTCTTGGCTATTGTCAGTTGCAAGATTAGGTAAAATATGGCAAACAAATTTTCACCTGTATGGTGAAATTAATACACCAACCACCTAAATGCTGAAATCGGTGTAAATAGGTCAATGTTGTGTAAAAAGCTTTGGTAGAGATTGGCCAAAACACATCAATGTTTCAGATATGTAGATGCCATCTCAAGAAAACAAAGAAATCTAGGAGAAACAAGATTAACATCTGCATATTGTTATGAATATTGTGTGTATTGACATGAGGCCCAAAGAGTCATATATATAGGAGAGTACAAGGGGTATGCCATATACAGATAAGGAAATAGAAACCTACTAGGAATCAAATAACAATCATATTCTATCTCTAACACCCCGCCTCAAACTCATGGTGGATCACACACACTGAGTTTGGAGAGAAAATACAAGTGTTGTGCCCGTGTCTGTGGCTTCGTGAAGAAGTCAGCAAGCTGTAACTCAGACGGCACAAACTGAAGAGCAAGTACTCCCTCCTGCACCTGTGAGCGAGTGTATGAAGCATCCACACCAATGTGCTTGGTGAGTTCATGCTTCACTAGATCTCGAGCAATACTGATGGCACCTGTACTGTCAGACATAAGGGGCGTAGGTCCCCTCACCGGTACTCCAAAATCTGCAAGTAACCACCTCAACCAAGTTATCTCTGCTGTCACTGTTGCCAAAGCTCTCAATTCAGCCTCTGCACTCGAACGAGAAACTGCAGTCTGCTTCTTTGTCTTCCAGGTAATCAAGGAGGAGCCAAGAAAAACACAGTAAGCCGAAAGCGAGCGACGATCTGAAGGATCACTAGCCCAGGTCGAATCAGAGTAGGCCTGAAGCTGTAGTGAGGTGGAGCTAGGGAAAAACAAACGACGAGAGATAGTTCCACGCAAATAGCGAAGAACACGAAGAAGGTGGCTGTAGTGAATATGAGTAGGACGGGCCATGAATTGACTCAGGATATGGACAGCATGAGCAATATCAGGGCGTGTGCTCACAAGATAGACCAGACTCCCAACAAGATGGCGATAACGAGTAGGATCCTCAAGAGGATCACCATCAGTGGCACGAAGCTGAAGGGAGAGCTCCATAGGGGTCTCAGTAGTGCCGAGTGTCAGTCAAGCCAGACCGATCAAGAAGATCTTGGACATACTTCTGCTGGGAGAGGTAGTAACCGTCGGGCGTGGAAGATACCTCAATCCCAAGGAAGTAAGTAAGCAAACCAAGATCAGACATAAGAAACTGCTCACTGAGATGCTTCTTCACATATGCGATGAAGGAGGAATCGTCACCAGTAATGAGCATATCATCCACATAGAGAAGAAGCAGTGTCCGACCTTGGGGTGAGACATGGACAAATAGGGCAGGATCATGAGTACTAACAGTGAAACCGGCAGCGGTAATCACCGAGGTAAAACGAGCGAACCAGGCACGGGGGACCTGTTTGAGGCCATAAAGAGCACGACGAAGGCGACAGACATGGCCATCAGGAATAGAATACCCAGGGGGTGGCTGCATGTAAACCTCCTCCTGCAAGACACCATTAAGAAAGACATTCTTAACATCGAGCTGAGAGATAGACCACCGACGAACAGAGGCAACCGCAATAAGGGTGCGAACAGTGGTCATATGAGCAACGGGGGCAAATGTCTCATCGTAATCGCGACCGTACTCCTGCTGAAAGCCACGTGCTACAAGACGAGCTTTGTAGCGCTCAATGGTACCATCAGACTTGATCTTGATCTTGTACACCCACTTGCATGTGATAGGACGAGCATGCACAGGTGTCGGAACAATGTCCCAAGTCTCCGTACGTCGAAGAGCATCAAGCTCTTCTGCCACAGCGAGCTGCCACTCAGAATGGGAAGCAGCCTCACGATAGGAAGTGGGCTCATGGACAGAGAGAGCATGAGCTGTCGAGATAAGACCAAAACGAGCAGGAGGTCGAAGAGATGCCCGGTCACGAAAGGCATAACGAGGAGCATCATCAGATGAATCTGATGGCGGTGTTGGCAAGATACTAGGAGATGAGTCTGGTGAGGGCCGAGGACGTCTGGAGTAGTGTACTCCCGAGAACCGAGATGACGGTGCTGTAGGAGCAGGAGGTGGAGCTATAGAAGGTAACACATGAGGTGTAGGTGCAGCGGGAACCACAGGAGGCAAACTAGAAGTTGGTGGCGAAGAAGAGGAAATGGGTGACGAGTCAGGGAGAGATAACCAAGAGATCGTCTCAGCAGTGGTGACAGGACGAGGAGCCGAATCTTGACGGAAGAAAGGTCGAGATTCATCAAAGACAACATCTCGTGAGATCCTGATTCGGCGAGCAGAAGGATCATAGCGGCGATATCCTTTATGCTCAGGGCTGTATCCAAGAAAAACACATTCAACTGACTGGGCGGATAGTTTGGTGCGCTCATGGTGCTGCAGAAGAACAAAACAGGTGCAGCCAAAAACGCGAAGATGACTGTAGTGGGGAGCTTGAGAGTAGAGACGCTCTATAGGGATCGCACCTTTTAGAGCAGTGGAGGGCTGCATATTGATAAGATATGCAGCTGTACAAACAGCCTCAGCCCAGAATTGTGGTGGAACATGGGAGGTAAGAAGAAGAGTGCGAGCGGTCTCAAGCAAATGGCGATGCTTGCATTCAGCAACCCCATTTTGGGCATAGGCACCAGGACAAGAAGACTGATAAAGAGTGCCCTGCTCAGAAAGGAGTTGGCGGAAGGCACCAGAACAATATTCACCAGCAGAGTTACATCGAAAAGTACGAATGGAGCTCTCGAACTAAGTACGAACCATCGTGGCAAAACTACGGTAGATTGCAAGAAACTGGCCACGAGTAGACATAGCGAAAAGCCAAGTAAAGCGGGAATAATCATCAATAAAAAAACATAGTATTTATGCCCGCCTTTGGAGATAATAGGCGCAGGTTCCCATACATCTGAATGAATCAAATCAAATGGTCGAGCTGACATAGAATCACTAGAATGATAAGGAAGTTGTAGCTGCTTGCCCAGCTTACAACCTCGACAAGACATAGATGTGTCTATAGTAACACGGCCAAGAACTCCCTGACGGACTAATGAAGAAAGACGGGACCCACATAGGTGACCTAAACGGTGATACAATTGCGCAAAATCTCCAGAGGTGGTGGCAGCAGTGGCGGTGGAAGTAGACACAGTAGGAGCATCTTGAGAGGATGGAAGATGGAGGCGGTCAAAGATGTAGAGGCACTGGTGATCCTTACGGCGGCGGCCAGTACCAAGAATTGTCCCTGTCTGTTGATCCTAAATAAAACAGGTGTGAGTCAAAACCAACTCTACAACCAAGATCAGTGAGTTGTCCTACCGAAATAAGCTGCATGGTAAGCTGAGGAACATAGGAAACAGCTGGAACAGAGAAATCAGTAGACAAAAAGGTGCCCTGACAGTTGACCGGTAAGGAAGTGCCGTCAGCTGTCTGAACATTGATAGGAAAAGGAGGAGATCCTACTGAAGTGAGAGATGTGGAGTCCGGTGTCATGTGAAATGAGGCACCGGAATCCAGAACCCAAGATGTACCTGGAGGGGACGTCTGAGCTAGACTGGCAGAACCCGCAGAGTTGTGAGAGAGTTGCTGAAGTAGAGCCTGGCAGAGCTGCTGGACAGAGTGACCTCGCTGAGCAGAACCTGATGAGTTGGTCTGTCCTCCTGTGAAGGAAGGGCCTTCCTGCCCCCCCTTGTGGCGTCCACTCATGCACTCCTTGTACCGCTTTCTTCGCACCGCACAACTCTGGTAGTCATGTCCGAAGTTCTTGCAGTAGTTGCACTGAACTCCAGTCGGTGCAAAAGCAGGAGCAGCAGCTGGCGCTGGAGAAGGAACCGTAGTCGAAGGCGTCGGCGTAGTCGAAGAAGGAGCAGCAAGCACAGTCGGAACGGATTGTGCTGCTAATCCGAGGCGAATCTCCTCAGCTCGAAGCGTCGAAAGGGCTTCTGTGACGGTCGGTCGTGGTGAGCGACTCAGTAGTTGAGCTCTGACAGGCTCAAACTCTGGGTGAAGACGACAGACGAAATCATAAAGACGCAGACGATCATGATCCGCCTTCTGCACTTTATGACACTCCTGACAGAGCGGAGAGGCCAGCTCATCCAGCTGACGCCAAAGACCGGCTAGGGCTTGGAAGAAGTCGTCGACGGAAGAATTTCCCTGGCGAAGCATCTCCAGCTCACGCTGAAGCAATTAGAACTGGGCATCACTGCTCTGCTGATAGCGCTCACGTAGGTACTCCCAGATTTGTCGGGTAGACCGTAGACCGACAATATCTGGTTGGATGGAGTCGTCGACATGGACCACGAGGATGGCACGGACCCGGGCCTCATTAGCACACCAGCGCTCAAAGGCGTCGGCGGCATGTTGAAAGGCCTCATCGGCAGCATCAGCAGCAGCAGCCTCAGCAGCAGCTTCGGCTTCTTTCTTGGCAGCCTCATCTGTAGGCAGTGCAGGGGAAGGCTTCCTGGGAGGAGGTTGAACCGGTGGTGGCGGAGAAGGTAGTGCACCGGTAACATGTCCCAAGAGGCGGAGACCATCGAGCGTGATCTCCATGAGAGAGGACCACATCCTGTAGTTCGTTCCATGGAGCTTTGTTCCCGAGAATGGAATCGCAGCTGGTGGAACGGAAGCCATTGGTAGGCGGCGCTGGACGGCGCAGCGACCAATGGAACGACGTCTAACGGCGGTGCTGGACGGCGCGGCGGTTAGATCGACGTTTTTTTTTTTTCTTTCTTTCTTTCTTTCTTTTTTTCTTTCTTTTTTTTTTGGTTGGCTTCTGAAGGAAGCTACCTTTAGCTTCTAAAGGAAGCTAACACCTGGTATTGGAACACACCAAACCGATCGGTCGAGGGATTCGGTGGGTCTCGGCGAGGCGGCGACCACGAGCGGCGGCGGCCAGCGCGCCGCCCCAGAAGCGGCCCCAAGGGAGAGGATCCGGAGGAGCTCGGCGCGACGCGGCGGCGGACCGGGCCGCCGATCGCGCGAAGAAGCGGCGGCCCGGCGGCGATGGCGGCGATGGCGGCGGCGGTGGCGCCCCGAGCGATAGCCCCAAGAAAGGGGGGATCCGGTAGAGAGCTCGGCAGCTCGGCTTCCTCTCGCCGACGGCTTCGGGAGGGCCGAGGACGTCTTGCGTCTCCAAGGGCGGCGGCTTCGGGTCGACGATCAACGGCAGAAGACGAGATGTGGAGTAATCGGATCGTGATCGGAGTAATCGGAGGCAGCACACGGAGGGCGGCGACCGGTGGGTGGGCCGACGCGCAGAGGGCGGCACCAAAGGCAGCGGAAGAACAGGTCAAAGTCCAAGCTCTGATACCATGTTATGAATATTGTGTGTATTGACATGAGGCCCAAAGAGCCATATATATAGAAGAGTACAAAGGGTATGCCATATACAGATAAGGAAATAGAAACCTACTAGGAATCAAATAACAATCCTATTCTATCTCCTATTCTATCTCTAACACATATATCATCATTATGAGGCAAAGCCATATTTCTCTTGTTGGATACTTCAGTCTAGATCTCCCTACAAACTTCGTAAACAACCACTATGATCAACAAATTGTATAGGCATATCTAAAAGTAATAATAGCTTACCAACAATTGCTCCTACATAAGTGAGGTAGCACACAAAAGGTGGTAACTTAATCACTCCATGATTTGTAATTTTAGAGAGCATGTAACTGAGAGAAGTACCTGGTTAGCGAACTACCATTTCTCCTAGACAACACACCAAGTGTTAGCTCAATGGAATCTACAACTTCAGAGGCAATTCCCAGCCTTTGCAAATGATAATTAGTTACAGTTGCTCTTACCGGTCTTCTATCAACCAATAATGCACATAAACCCTTAAAACTGGATGGTAGAGGGTGCAATAGAGCAGACTTACTGTCACTAATAGCATTTCTCTAACACCTTTGTAGAAACGCAGTGAATATGAATGTGCTCCCGACATGGGGTCGGCCAATAAAGTTTATCTGACCACCCATTAGATCAACAAGACATCGGCTGATGCTCAATCCAATTCCAGTACCACCATAGTTGCTAGAAGTCGAACTATCAGCTTTCATGAAAGGTGTGCAGACCCGGCCTTGGGCATGCAATGGTATACCTATCCCTTATCTTCCACACCACAAGTCACTTTATCATCAGAACTTTCATACGCCATCTCACACGAAAGCAAATGCATGAAGTTTTCCCAGTTATTTCTGTTATCAGCAGCCTCAAAACCACTCAAAGTGCTGTGAGACACACTTGACTACTTGAGGATATAACACTTGTCCCATCTTTATGTATATCCATGCCATTCACTGCTGGTTCATCTTTTGCTTCTGTTCCAAGATTTGAGTGCTCCCGCAGGTGAACTTGCACAAAAACGTGTACCTATTCTGTGAACTATGACAAGGTAAACACAGGGCAAACAAGAACACATTGTAAGCCTATGCTGGCACTGAACTCTAGTGTATTAAGTAAACACTACTAAGCTTTTTGCTAAAACCAAGCTGTTCCATCTATAAATTGTTGGAACCACACTCTGCCTCTTTTCAACACACATTCGAAACTCCGTTATCTTTTCCAGAAATCACAGCCTATCAACAGCACCTTGCCTCCTCTTTATTACTTGCTGCATGCACTTCTTTTTCTAGCACAATCCGCTTGCTGCTCCTCTCTAACACGTGAGACTTGTGCTTTGCTACCTCTTACTTCTTCTCGCTATGTGATTCTCCTTTCTTTTGATAGCACTGCTCTGCTACTTCTTCTCGTCTTGCCTCTTCTTTCTGCGATGGAACAGCCGCGCCTGCCGAAGCTTCTCGCGCCTTGGCGGCTTCTCGTTGCTCTCTCTTTTCTTCTTTAAGCTTGCTTCTTCTTCTTGCTTGTTCTTCTCGCCGAGAAAACAACCGTCTGTGAGCCCGTTCTTTGCTGCTCTCTTGCTTGCTCTGCTTGCCTTCCTTCTTACTTTCTATCTCTTTCTCTGATTGCTTCCTCGCTTCCTCTTCTTCAACTCTCATCAGATTACATGATTTGCATGGCCTTTTAAAGAGGCTACGTACCACCGATCGCTTTCAGACACGGACTAGTATTCAAAACACGGACCCAACACCTATTCGAATACGTATACGCGGCAAGCTTCCAAGACAGATCTGACAAGCCGGACAAAAGAAAATTACCTAAACAAGATTAAGTTCTAACAATCACCCCTTAATCTTGTTTCTCTATCTTGATTCGCTGATTTTCTCTCATTTCCGCACTTTGGAGCCCGCCCTTCCTTGCACGCTGCTTGGGGTGGAGCACTGCTCCCACACCGCCTTGACCGTCGTTACAGAGCCTCTTGTTCCTCTCTCTTGGACCAAATCTGTCCACCTTTTCATACATATCTTAGCCGAGGCTACTGCCTCTCACTCCACTTTTCGTGTGTCCTGTCTCCAATCTTGACCATGTTCCATCGAAAAACCACAAAAATTGTACCAACTTGTACTCCAAGTCTTCCTCTTGGAACTTGTGCACTTTTTCCTCTTGAGAGTCCACTGCCCGCACGAAGTCGATCATCCGTAGCTATATGCGCGCCACCTTCAATCGTGGCACGCACCGCTCTAGCCTTGGGCTCGCCACCTTGTGCGCTGAGTCGCTCTCCATACGCACCCCGAGCGTGCACATACCGTGCACAGGTCCCACCATCTTGGCCTTCTACATGACTGTTTGTTGCCCCCTCTATGCTCGGGAATCTTGCCCTTTGGTCATGTCATCTCGACTTTTCAATGCTCTTTAGACAAACACCTTGCAGGATTTCAAGAAATCTTGTACAACCGGTTTGGAGATCTTTTCACCTTCATCAACAAATCTCTGTGTTTGTCATACACTTGTAAGAACTCATCTTCCAGGACCACCTTGCATCCTTTCTCCGTCATCATCCGAGACTAAGTATGTTGTTACAGACTCGGTATATAGTAAATTTCACAATAACTTCTTATCTCCGTTCTTGCATTGTAGCATTATCGTCCCTTTGCCTCTTATCTTTACCATGGAGCCATCGCCAAACTTGACCTTGCCCCAAACCTTCTCGTCGAGCTTATGGAACATGGAGCGATCTCCGTCATATGATTGCTTGCTCCATTGTCCAAGTACCACTCATCCGAGTGATCGTTGTTGCCTTCCTTCGTGCGTAGTTTTGGAACTACGTTCTCCTCGTTAGCATCACCATGAGCGGCACCTTTTCAACATATGATGAGAGAAGTAGTGCTGGTCCGTAATCTTCTTCTTCGACTCGGCGAGGTTTGCCTCCCGTTCTTCCTTTGCTTTGGCAACTCGAAGCATAATGCCCAAACTCGTTGCGGTTGAAGCACTTTATGTTGTGCCGTGACGCGTAATGTCCGTGTTCGCCACATTCAAAGCACTTGATATGTGACTTATCACGAATCTGTCACCACCGCCTTGCCAAGCGTTATCTCCACGGCCACCTCTGCGCCTCGACCACTTTGGCCACCTCGCTCGTGCACCTTGATGAGCCGCCATCGCTTCTTGTATCTTCCTTTGTCGGCAACACTGCTGATTATCATCTTGAATCTCTGTTCCGCACGCAGACCGAAACCCCTTGATAACTCCTCGTGTGCCTTGAGAGAGCGGTGATCTCCTCGATCTTCTTTTCTCCAAGTCGGGGAATACATGAGTGTGGTGACGACAGCACGCATTTTTCGGTAGCACGCGCAAGTACTTCTTCACGACCACGCACTCCTCCATCTTGTCGCCAAGGAAAACCATCGATTGTATAATGAAGTCAACTTACCAAATAACTCGTCCACCGATCGGGTCTCTCCCATCCGGAGATTCTCGAACTCGCTCAGTAAGTTCGGAGCCGCACCTCCTTCACACGATCGACTCCCTCATGCATCTTACGGCGTCTCCCATGCCTCTCGTGCCGTCTCCTTCCCGACAAGTCAAGCATCATCGAATCGCACCGCTTGGTAAATGATAGCCAAAGCCGCTTTGATCCACCTTGTCTTCAAGCTCCTTGTCCTTCCCTTCGGATCGATGCACCCGGACTCTGGCGCGCATGTTCGCCTTCATCTTCATTGCCCACACCGGGTAATTGTCGATCGTCGAGAGGATCTTTGGAGGAGATTAGCCCACCTTGGGCCTTCGTCTTCGCCCATATTCTTGGTACTACCAAGATCAACACGCTCGATGCCAAATGTTGGAACCACACTCTGCCTCTTTTCAACACACATTGAAACTCCGTTATCTTTTCCGAAATCACACCTATCAACAACACCTTGCCTCCTCTTTATTACTTGTCGCATGCACTTCTTTTCTAGCACAATCCGCTTGTCGCTCCTCTCTAACACGTGAGACTTGTGCTTTGCTACCTCTTACTTCTTCTCGCTATGTGATTCTCCTTTCTTTTGATAGCACCGCTCTGCTACTTCTTCTCGTCTTGCCTCTTCTTTCTGCGATGGAACACCGCGCTGCCGAAGCTTCTCGCGCCTTGCTTCTTCGTTGCTCTCTCTTTTCTTCTTTAAGCTTGCTTCTTCTTCTTGCTTGTTCTTCTCGCCGAAAACAACCCGTCTGTGAGCCCGTTCTTTGCTGCTCTCTTGCTTGCTCTGCTTGCCTTCCTTCTTACTTTCTATCTCTTTCTCCTGATTGCTTCCTACGCTTCCTCTTCTTCAACTCTCATCAGATTACATGATTTGCATGGCCTTTTAAAGAGGCTACGTACCACCGACTGCTTTCCGACACGGACTAGTATTCAAAACACAGACCCAACACCTATTCGAATACGTATCGCGGCAAGCTTCCAAGACAGATCTGACAAGCGGCACAAAAGAAAATTACCTAAACAAGATTAAGTTCTAACAATCACCCCCTTAATCTTGTTTCTCTATCTTGATTACGCTGATTTTCTCTCATTTCCGCACCTGAACTGAGCCCGTCCTTCCTTGCACGCCTGCTTGGGCTGGAGCACCTGCTCCCACAGCCGCCTTGACTTCGTCGTTACCAGAGCCTCTTGTTCCTCTCTCTTGGACCAAATCTGTCCACCTTTTCATACATATCTTAGCTGAGGCTACACTGCCTCTCACTCCCGCACTCGTGTGTCCTGTCTCCAATGCTGACCATGTTCCATCTGAAAAACCACAAAAAATTGTACCAACTTGTACTCCAAGTCTTCCTCTTGGAACTTGTGCACTTTTTCCTCTTGAGAGTCCACTGCCCGCACGAAGTCGATCATCCGTAGCTATATGCGCGCCACCTTCAATCGTGCACGCACCGCTCTAGCCTTGGGCTGCCACCTTGTGCGCTGAGTCGCTCTCCATACGCACCCCTGAGCGTGCACATACCGTACACTGGTCCCACCATCTTGGCCTTCTACATGACTGTTTGTTGCCCCTCTATGCTCGGGAATCTTGCCCTTTGGTCATGTCATCTCTGACTTTTCAATGCTCTTTAGACAAACACCTTGCGAGATTTCAAGAAATCTTGTACAACCGGTTTGGAGATCTTTTCACCTTCATCAACAAATCTCGTGTTTGTCATACACTTGTAAGAACTCATCTTCCAGACCACCTTGCATCCTTTCTCCGTCATCCGTCCGAGACTAAGTATGTTGTTACACGACTCGGTCGGTATATAGTAAATTTCAATAACTTCTTATCTCCGTTCTTGCATTGTAGCATTATCGTCCCTTTGCCTCTTATCTTTACCATGGAGCCATCGCCAAACTTGACCTTGCCCCAAACCTTCTCGTCGAGCTTATGGAACATGGAGCGATCTCCCGTCATATGATTGCTTGCTCCATTGTCCAAGTACCACTCATCTGAGTGATCGTTGTTGCCTTCCTTCGTGCGTAGTTTTGGAACTACGTTCTCCTCGTTTAGCATCACCATGAACGGCACCTTTTCAACATATGATGAGAGAAGTAGTGCTGGTCCGTAATCTTCTTCTTCGACTCGGGCGAGGTTTGCCTCCCCGTTCTTCCTTTTGCTTTGGCAACTCGAAGCATAATGCCCAAACTCGTTGCAGTTGAAGCACTTTATGTTGTGCCGTGACGCGTAATGTCCATATTCGCCACATTCAAAGCACTTGATATGTGACTTATCACGGAATCTGTCACCACCGCCTTGCCAAGCGTTATCTCCACGGCCACCTCTGCCGCCTCGACCACTTTGGCCACCTCGCTCGTGCCTGCTTGATGAGCCGCCACTGCTTCTTGTATCTTCCTTTGTCAGCAACACCTGCTGATTATCATCTGGAATCTGCTTGTGCGAGACCGAAACCCCTTCATAACTCCTCGTGTGCCTTGAGAGAGCGGTGATCTCCTCGATCTTCTTTTCTCCAAGTCGGGGAATACATGAGTGTGGTGACGACAGCACGTGCTTTTCTCGTAGCACGCGCAAGTACTTCTTCACGACCACGCACTCCTCCATCTTGTCGCCAAGGAAAACCATCGATTGTATAATGAAGTCAACTTACCAATAACTCGTCCACCGATGGGTCTCTCCCATCCGAGATTCTCGAACTCGCTCAGTAAGTGCGGAGCCGCACCTCCTTCACACGATCGACTCCCTCATGCATCTTCTGAAGCGTCTCCCATGCCTCTCGTGCCGTCTCCTTCCCGACAAGCTGAAGCATCATCGAATCTGGCACCGCTTGGTAAATGATAGCCAAAGCCGCCTGATCCACCTTGTCTTCAAGCTCCTTGTCCTTCCCCTTCGGATCGACTGCACCCCAGACTCTCTGGGCGCGCATGTTCGCCTTCATCTTCATTGCCCACACCGGGTAATTGTCAGTCGTCAGGAGAGGATACTGGAGGGAGATTAGCCCACCTTGGGCCTTCGTCTTCTCGCCCATATTCTTCAGGTACTACCAAGATCAACACGCTCTGATACCAAATGTTGGAACCACACTCTGCCTCTTTTCAACACACATTCGAAACTCCGTTATCTTTTCCAGAAATCACAGCCTATCAACAGCACCTTGCCTCCTCTTTATTACTTGCTGCATGCACTTCTTTTTCTAGCACAATCCGCTTGCTGCTCCTCTCTAACACGTGAGACTTGTGCTTTGCTACCTCTTACTTCTTCTCGCTATGTGATTCTCCTTTCTTTTGATAGCACTGCTCTGCTACTTCTTCTCGTCTTGCCTCTTCTTTCTGCGATGGAACAGCCGCGCCTGCCGAAGCTTCTCGCGCCGCCACGGCTTCTCGTTGCTCTCTTTTTCTTCTTTAAGCTTGCTTCTTCTTCTTGCTTGTTCTTCTCGCCGAGAAAACAACCCGTCTGCGAGCCCGTTCTTTGCTCTCTTGCTTGCTCTGCTTGCCTTCCTTCTTACTTTCTATCTCTTTCTCTGATTGCTTCCTACGCTTCCTCTTCTTCAACTCTCATCGATTACATGATTTGCATGGCCTTTTAAAGAGGCTACGTACCACCGATCGCTTTCAGACACGGACTAGTATTCAAAACACGGACCCAACACCTATTCGAATACGTTATACGCGGCAAGCTTCCAAGACAGATCTGACAAGCGGACAAAAGAAAATTACCTAAACAAGATTAAGTTCTAACAATCACCCCCTTAATCTTGTTTCTCTATCTTGATTACGCTGATTTTCTCTCATTTCCGCACCTGAACTGAGCCCGTCCTTCCTTGCACGCTGCTTGGCTGGAGCACTGCTCCCACACCGCCTTGACCGTCGTTACGAGCCTCTTGTTCCTCTCTCTTGGACCAAATCATCCACCTTTTCATACATATCTTAGCCGAGGCTACACGCCTCTCACTCCCTTTCGTGTGTCCTGTCTCCAATCTTGACCATGTTCCATCGAAAAACCACAAAAAATTGTACCAACTTGTACTCCAAGTCTTCCTCTTGGAACTTGTGCACTTTTTCCTCTTGAGAGTCCACTGCCCGCACGAAGTCGATCATCCGTAGCTATATGCGCGCCACCTTCAACTGTGCACGCACCTGCTCTAGCCTTGGGCCTGCCACCTTGTGCGCCTGAGTCGCTCTCCATACGCACCCCCTGAGCGTGCACATACCGTACCTGGGTCCCACCATCTTGGCCTTCTACATGACTGTTTGATGCCCCCTCTATGCTCAGGGAATCTTGCCCTTTGGTCATGTCATCTCCTGACTTTTCAATGCTCTTTAGACAAACCTGCTTGCAGGATTTCAAGGAAATCTTGTACAACCGGTTTGGAGATCTTTTCACCTTCATCAACAAATCTCTGTGTTTGTCATACACTTGTAAGAACTCATCTTCCAGGACCACCTTGCATCCTTTCTCCGTCATCTGTCCGAGACTAAGTATGTTGTTACACAGACTCGGTATATAGTAAATTTCTGTCAATAACTTCTTATCTCCGTTCTTGCATTGTAGCATTATCGTCCCTTTGCCTCTTATCTTTACCATGGAGCCATCGCCAAACTTGACCTTGCCCCAAACCTTCTCGTCGAGCTTATGGAACATGGAGCGATCTCCCGTCATATGATTGCTTGCTCCATTGTCCAAGTACCACTCATCTGAGTGATCGTTGTTGCCTTCCTTCGTGCGTAGTTTTGGAACTACGTTCTCCTCGTTTAGCATCACCATGAACGGCACCTTTTCAACATATGATGAGAGAAGTAGTGCTGGTCCGTAATCTTCTTCTTCGACTCGGGCGAGGTTTGCCTCCCCGTTCTTCCTTTTGCTTTGGCAACTCGAAGCATAATGCCCAAACTCGTTGCAGTTGAAGCACTTTATGTTGTGCCGTGACGCGTAATGTCCATATTCGCCACATTCAAAGCACTTGATATGTGACTTATCACGAATCTGTCACCACCGCCTTGCCAGCGTTATCTCCACGGCCACCTCTGCGCCTCGACCACTTTGGCCACCTCGCTCGTGCACCTTGATGAGCCGCCATCGCTTCTTGTATCTTCCTTTGTCGGCAACACTGCTGATTATCATCTTGGAATCTACTGTTCGCATGAGACCGAAACCCCTTCAGTAACTCCTCGTGTGCCTTGAGAGAGCCGGTGATCTCCTCGATCTTCTTTTTCTCCAAGTCAGGGGAATACATGAGTGTGGTGACGACAGGCACGTACTTTTCTGGTAGCACGCGCAAGTACTTCTTCACGCCACGCACTCCTCCATCTTGTCGCCAAGGAAAACCATCTGATTGTATAATGAAGTCAACTTACCAGCGAACTCGTCCACCGACTGGGTCTCTCCCATCTGGAGATTCTCGAACTCGCTCCGTAAATTCTGGAGCCGCACCTCCTTCACACGATCGACTCCCTCATGCATCTTCTGAAGCGTCTCCCATGCCTCTCGTGCCGTCTCCTTCCCGACAAGCTGAAGCATCATCGAATCTGGCACCGCTTGGTAAATGATAGCCAAAGCCGCCTGATCCACCTTGTCTTCAAGCTCCTTGTCCTTCCCCTTCGGATCGACTGCACCCCAGACTCTCTGGGCGCGCATGTTCGCCTTCATCTTCATTGCCCACACCGGTAATTGTCGATCGTCGGGAGAGGATCTTTGGAGGGAGATTAGCCCACCTTGGGCCTTCGTCTTCTCGCCCATATTCTTCAGGTACTACCAAGATCAACACGCTCTGATACCAAATGTTGGAACCACACTCTGCCTCTTTTCAACACACATTCGAAACTCCGTTATCTTTTCCAGAAATCACAGCCTATCAACAGCACCTTGCCTCCTCTTTATTACTTGCTGCATGCACTTCTTTTTCTAGCACAATCCGCTTGCTGCTCCTCTCTAACACGTGAGACTTGTGCTTTGCTACCTCTTACTTCTTCTCGCTATGTGATTCTCCTTTCTTTTGATAGCACTGCTCTGCTACTTCTTCTCGTCTTGCCTCTTCTTTCTGCGATGGAACAGCCGCGCCTGCCGAAGCTTCTCGCGCCGCCCGCTGGCTTCTCGTTGCTCTCTCTTTTCTTCTTTAAGCTTGCTTCTTCTTCTTGCTTGTTCTTCTCGCCGAGAAAACAACCCGTGCGCAGGCCCGTTGCTGCCTGCTCTCTTGCTTGCTCTGCTTGCCTTCCTTCTTACTTTCTATCTCTTTCTCCTGATTGCTTCCTACGCTTCCTCTTCTTCAACTCTCATCAGATTACATGATTTGCATGGCCTTTTAAAGAGGCTACGTACCACCGACTGCTTTCCGACACGGACTAGTATTCAAAACACAGACCCAACACCTATTCGAATACGTATACGCGGCAAGCTTCCAAGACAGATACAGCAAGCCAGACAAAAAGAAAATTACCTAAACAAGATTAAGTTCTAACATAAATAATATGAGCTTCAATGGTGAAGATCAAAGGAAAGGTCATGCACACTTACCTTAATTAAATTCCCCACTAAGTCTGTAATTGTCTGTCAAAACTTTCTAGGATCACCCTAGAGGATTTCGGGAACTCTTTCGGAGAAATGTACAGCAATCTACAGGCTGCAGAGGATGTAAAGGAAAATCAGGAGATCAAACAGTGAGTTAACCAGGCAAGATGCATCCTGCAATACAGAGAAGTTTATGGAAAGCGAATAAACAAAGAAATGTCAGTGCAAATAATGGATGGTATGGTCAGGCTTAATCTTGTCTTGTGATCTGCGTCCAATCATTACTGAACTCAGTTGAACTAACCTCAGTTCCCTTCTCTCTTGACTTCGGAGAAAATAGCGAGATGACATCGTCAAGGATGGACCTTAGATCAAATGGTACCAACTCCAGCTCTAACCTGCCAGCTTCAATTTTGGCCCTGCCAAGCACTTCGTTAATTAGGGATATTAATGCCTTTCCATAGACCTGGGTAGTTTGCGCATAATCCCTTTGGGCTGTCTCTAGTTCTGTGTCTAATAGCATATCAAGCATTCCTACAAAAGCAGGAAAAGCATAAATCATCGCATTTTCCTTGTAAGAAAGGAGTTACATAAACAATAAGCTGGAATGCGTAGTAAGATTAAAAAAATCACCTAGCATATCATTCATGGGTGTTCTAATCTTATGAGAAACAGTTGCAAGGAACTACCATTGACAAACAAAATTCTGTTAGATCATCAAACTTGTAATATTTCAAGTTTTCAACACAAATAACTTCTAACTAAATTGGACCTGAGATTTAGCAACATCAGCGGCTTCTGCCCGTTTTTTCAGTTCTTCCAATTTTCAGCAGTCTTCCTTAACACTAACATAGCGACTCCAAGCAGCATATATTATGTAGCCCACAAGTATACATATAACGAAGACACCAGATGGAGTAGTAATTGCGGACCATGGAACATGAGGCTTGTTTCTGTACCTGCACACATTTATGGATAGTGGGATATAAAAAACAGATCATTGCAAGGTATAATATAAGAAAATTAATGATCAGTGCACACATATGTACATGCAAATCATGTGATACTTTCTGAATGGATCACCAAAATGTAGCATGCTGGTCTGTGACGGTGAGGGAGCACCAAGAGGAACTTCAGACCCATACACGACAAGAGGGTTGGAATGGTTTTTGACATCATAAACATTCACCACCAATTCCTGATTGTCGGCTAGCTGCCTCAACAAATTTTCCACCAGTGACTCTACATCAAAAGTTCCTCCAAGGTATCTGTTGAATAAAAGAAAGATTTAAAAGAAGCCATTTTGACCCATGCTGTTCTTCCAATACAACTGTGAATAATCTAAACCTTTGGTCTTCTAATACAATAATATATGTAATAGCTCTATTGTGGTGTTGACCACAATTTGTACAAAATATATTCTTTTTGAGTATTTCTCAATCAAGTCTATAGGCACTAACTGTTTCAGTCAGTGCCAAGTGAGTGAGCATTTAACAATCTCTGAAACCCGATGTGCTTTTAACACTAAAGAATGGCATAAATGTTGCATAATGGAACAGCCAAAGGCAATGGATTCCACATAGAAGAGAAATCAACTGAACTCAAAACCTTCACACGCAAAAAGAGAAGCTGCTAAACCTCATCCTGCTGTAGCAGTAAGAAGATCCATAAGGTAGACAGGAAAAGTGAATACAACACCAAGGTGATTTGTCATCAACCGGAATGGGCTCGTAAGGACTGCCTTCCCCGTTGCCCTCGACCTCGAAATGTTCTCCCGGTCCTCCTGCAGCAACACACACAACACACACACACACCCCCAAAGTTCAGAACAAATTCATCATGTCGAGCCCCTCGATGTAGGAGACAGTCTCCTGGGAGTAGATATGCCATTGTAGACAGGATATACATATATGTATCGCCTCGCTTGCGAAAACAGGATGCATGAGCTGAAGTAAGAGGAATGTATGAACCGAAGTGAGAGGAGCGTAATTGTTGCACACACAAAAAAAGAACCAAAATGCATGTTGTGCTAGCCTTGCCTGTGAGAACCATTTTTTTTGTGGCTTTGTGCTGAGGGGGAGGCAATGTTCAAATTGCAGTCATGGAGAGTGGAATGGTGACCCCTGGATCTGAAACTGCTTCGTCGTGCAAGCACCCAGATGGCAGGTGGCAGGCACCGGCTAGCAGCTGGCAGGCACCGGCTAGCAGCTGAGCCGCGATCTGGAAAGCACCGGCTAGCAGTTGGCAGGCACTGAGCCGCGATCTGGAAAGCACCGCTGTACGTCCATCGTGGCGTCGGTTGCTGCACCTCCTTGCTGCATGCCGCCGTCTTTTAGATAATCTGCTGTTTGCTAGCTTTTACGTACGTATTCGAGTCGTTATGCTAGCTTTAGAGCCGAGAAAATTGATGATTTGCTATCTTCAAGAATAGGCTTCGCACTTTTACCACTCTCAACGTTGGCTTCGCAAAAATACCATGTAGTACATTAATCCCTTGATTAGTATACCATTTCATCCCTTTAATTCATTTTCTTTTTCTTTTTCTAATTTCAGGGACTAGAAAAGACCCTTCTACCCCTGACATTTCAATAATGACCCTTTCTAATTTAAATCCCTGTCATTTTAATAAAGAATGCAGACTTACTTAGGAAGTCATTTCAATTGTATTATACTAAAATAGTTTCAAGTTCTGAGATATGTGAATTTTATTGTATGACGCCAGTCCAGAATTTGTATGATTACACTAACAACTAATATGAACACTGACATATTAATTTCTTGTGTTTATCTGAAACTTGCGGTATTTTTTTACTTGGTTCAAACTCGCCCAGGAACACCTCCACCACATTACAGGGATTTAAATTAGAAAGGGTCATTATTGAAATGTCAGGGGTAGAAGGGTCTTTTCCAGTCTCTGAAATTAGAAAAAGAAAAAGAAAAAGAATTAAAGGGATGAAATGGCATACTAATCAAGGGATTAATGTACTACATGGCATTTTTGCGAAGCCAATGTTGAGAGTGGTAAAAATGCGAAGCCCATTCTTGAAGATGGCAAATCATCAATTTTCTCCTTTAGAGCCGTATACGTGTCGGCCAGCTGCTGTGTATTGTTACGAGTCGGCTGCCGTGTTGTTTATGAGTCTGCTTAGGATTCGGTCTTCAGTTTTTCTGCTGTAAATAAAGGATCAAAGGTGCGGCTAATAGCAGCGCAGCACAGCAAAATACATTGCGTCTTCATAAGTTTTTCTGCTGCCTCAACTTTGTAAGAGCTCGAGCGTTCGTGATTCTTCTCCTTTGCCTTCAAAGACGACCGATCGATCGACAAGCACGAGACTCCAGAGGATGGAGCACACATATGGCGACGACTGCAAGACGCCGGCGGCTGCTCCAGCTGCGCCATCGACGTCGTCCTGTCTGCCCCTACTCGTCTTCGAACACCAGGGCGTGGGAATACGACGACGACGACAATGAATACAACAATATTCCCGAGATGCTCATGTTCAGCATATCGCAGCAGAGCTTACACCGAAACATGGAACATGAACTGCTCGCCAAGAACGTGTGCATGGCCACCCCACAGGGATGGGTGCTGCTAGTCGAGCCCTCCCCCAGCACATCCAAGACTTGGCTATGGAACCCTCAGACCGGGGACAGGCTCTGCTTGCCAGACATCGGGGAAGAACACGTCATCCACGGCAACTACTGCAAGTGCTTGCTCTCCCACAAGAATGTAGCTGATCCGGCCTGCGTGGTAGTGCTCTTGGATGTCACCGAGCCCAGCCTGTGGTTCTGTCATGTCGACGGAGGAGGAAGCAACAGCGGCAGAAGCAGATGGAGGCATTACTCGTACGACATCGGCGACTATGAAATACCGCCGGAGTATCGTCCTCCCACCAAGAAGGTCATCTCCAGCGTTGCTGCGTTTCAAGGGAAGCTGTACTTCATCAGCTCGAGCGAAGACATGTGCGCTGTTGATTTCTCGTCCTCACCTGATCATGATCTTCCCGAGTTCCACTATTTCGATATCAGTACGGTTGCTTTCCCTGAGGGGATGCACTCTGGTAAAATGCCAGTCTCAAGACGAGCTCTTTCTAGTCTGCATCTTCTTCCTGCACTTCGATGCCGAAAAGATCGGCGCCATCCACGTGTACAAGATGGATTTCTCCGAGGAACAAGCTGTGAGTTCCTAAATCTTATGCATGTCACATAATCCGCTAACCTATCACTAGAACACCTAGGATTTGAAGGGGGTCAAGAGATTTACGGTCACCGATGAAGGCCATCGAGTCGGTGAACGTCGGAGAAGGCTTGTGGTGTTCGGAGAGTCGTCGGAGTGGTGCAGAGGGTCGTCGTCGGCGAAGTCCTGCAGTGGCGGCATCGGCCTTCCCGTTGCTAGCAGCACGTAGTAGATCAGTTTACTTAGGATTTGTACAGGTCTTGTTCTCACGAGAAAAAACTCTTATACTGTGAGAAGCCGGAAACCCTCCTTTTATCTTACGCTGCGCAACGGAGGACCGTAATCAAAATTGGTTAAACACCCCCGATCAGGACGCGTGAGAAACGGACGGGTGAACGTGGGCATCACCCCACGTCTCCCTCTTTCATCCGTTTGGCCTAGATCAAAATCCAACACAAGCTTGGTGTCGGGTGCATGACATTGGAGACTCCGTGTTTCTTTTGGATGATGTAAACATAGCAGCTTCCTGCCCTGCAAGCCTGATGGGGCTCAAGGGTAATCAAATCTAACTTCATGAGGAATTTCAAAGCGGATGATGGTGAATTAAGCATTTATGATGTAGAGGAAGGGATTGAGCAGAGTACCCAAGTTCACCAAGATGACTTGGTAATGCTGTGCAAACCATTCTGGATCGTGCCTCCTAGCTAGATACCTAGAGCCCCAGATGAAACATGTATTACAAACAAAAAAGGAAACAAATGATAATGGCATAAAGCACTGTATTATGTCTATCAATAGATGTTAATGCATTCCAGTTTCATTTTGTAGCGTTGTGTAAGTTTGAAGCGTAAGTGAACTGATGCTGCAGCCGCATTCCGTGGAGGAAAAATGTGTACTTGTAGTGAAGGTAGTTTTCCTTTCGTAGCCTCTTTTCCATATTATGCAAGGCATGGTTGGATTTTACAAAGCAGATCGCTAGTGTTCCCATCAGCCCACGTGGTCAATGTGTGATACTATTTGCTTGTTACAGCAGGCTGTCGTTTTCTTTCGATGGAACAGGCTGTGATTTGAAGGAACTATTTAACCAAAAGGTTCTAATGTTCTGAACGGAAGGTGCTAAGCCTGAGCAATGTGTGGATAACTGTGGCAGAACACATTCCATGTCAGCATCTCTGACCATGGAAGACGAGGAAGACGCACCATAACTGAGATATGAACTTTGAAGAAGGTAAAGAGATCAGGTTACAAATTTTATTTTTTGCAATGTCAAAAAGCATACCCTGGGCTAGCAGGTAGACAAAACAACATCAAGACTTTCAATACATAGTAATAGCTCACCCCTCCTTTTCTTTGCAATGTTGATTTGAAACACTCAGTAGTGCTTTAGGCATTTGCCCTTCCATCATGTATCCCAACAGAATTAAACATATGCTGTATATGTGATGGTTGAAAGACAATGAAAAATGCAAATACTCGCTCCGTTTCTCTATATTTGTCCATGGAAGACAAGGAAGACGCGAAGATTCTGAATGTACTACATACATTCAGAAGATTCTGGTTGCGTCAAACGCAAAGCCAAATAACGGATATTGCGCAGAGGCTATAGTTGGAGATACCAATGTACGTTGGTCAATTGCTACTACATTTTATTCATATCAATTTGGAAGGCCAGGCAGGTAATAGTAGTACTGGAGACAAATACTAGTAGCAAACATAGCGAAATAATTGAACAACAGAGGTGATAAAAAAAAACCAAATAGTAGTAGCAAAGCATATATAATTATTTAATCAATCAATTAATTAATTAGACCAGAAAGAGAGAGCAGAGCAGAACAAAACCCAGATGGGATTGGGAAGCATGCAAACACAAGCATGGAGAGCAGAGCAGAGCAAACCTCGATGGCTTGACCTCGGCGTGGTTCAATTTGGCCTCGATAGCTTTTGTCTTAGCCGAATTTCGCTTCGCCTCGATAGTGTCTCCTCGACTAGGGGCTCCCTAGTTTGACGGACTCACCTCAGCGAACCCTAACACGTCTCGATGGCTTGGCCTCGATGTGGTTTGACTCAGCCTCGATGGCTTTGCCTTGGTTGAGCTTCACTTTGCTTTGATGGTGTCTCCTCGACTAGGAGCTCCCCTTAGCTCGATGGTTTCACCTCGACGATCTCTAACCATGGTTATTAAGGTGGTGCAGCCAGTGGCGGACCCAAGATTTTACCAAAGGGTATTCCGCACCAAAATTTTCATATGCAATTCGGTAAAATTATTTGCCAATTTGGTAAATAATTGTAAAATTTGCACTGTAATTCAGTATACAAGCACTAAATAATATGATAAGACTTAAATTCAAAGATTAAGTTGGAAACTTGTACAAATTACAATATAAATAGTTCAAGCATCATACTAATAGTCTCAAATATACATAAAAGAGACTTACAATAGTACTTGTCTGACTTTTTTGACCTACGCTTTCTAAAAGATATGAAAGTCTCGATTATATCATCTTCATCAACTTCAAAGAAAATATCCTGCTCAATTAATGTGACTAGACAATCATCCAAAAGACTATCACCCATCTTATTTCTTAACTTTGTTTTCACTAAAACCATTGCAGAAAATACCCTTTCAACACTTGCTGTTGCCACTGGTAGAAGCAAAACCAATTTGAGAAGCATGTAAACCATATCATACACTTTATGTCTCTTTGTTTCAACAAGCTTAACTGAGAGATCAACAAGATTGTCTAGATCTTTGAAGCTATCAACTTATCTCATGTTATTAATATAATTACCAAGCTGTGCTCGGCAGTCGGCACCGAAGCCCATAATCACAAAGCCCAACCAAACTGCCATGGCCTAAGCCAACCACGACTGTCCGATCGGTCAGTTGTTGATTTCGACGCCGAACGCAAAGAAGCGAAAGGAATAGGAGGGGCTGCGCCTGTGAGTAGATCAGAAGAGAAACCCCCCTCTCAAAGTGAGAGAGAGAAACCCTACCTAGGGTGAGGCTCGGAGGCGCCGGCCGGGGCTGGTGGCGGGCCAGCGTGGCGACGAAACGTAGGGCGCGGGCTGCAGGGGACTGGCGTCGACACGTCGATCCGGTCGAGGCGTAGGGATGTCGGAGGCGCTGCCGCGCTGGGCGGCCGTGCAGCGTGGACACGATCGGGCTGCCCCCGCTGCCCGCCGGGAAGGGGGAGGTGAGGAGGGGGCTGGTTGGCTGCCGGCTGGGGATTGGAGCAACAACAATCAGGCTGCAGTGGCAGCGGATTTGGGGGAGGGAGCAACCGAGCAAGCAGTGCGCTGTTGTGATTTGATTTTGGATTTTTGGGGAGGCCGGGAGGGAGCCAGCAGCGCGCAAGGGGATATGTGGGTGGCGGTGTTTGGGGGTCTGAGGCGGCGTTGAACAGTGAGAGCAAGCAAAAAAAAACTCCAAACTCTGCAGCAGCTCTCCGTGGGGTGGGCGAACGCGCGGCGGCACCCAAACCTTCCCCCTGTCCTAATCGGCTGGGACAAGTATGCCGTTGCCCACCCGACATACCCTGTGGGTCCACCCCTAGGTGCGAAGAGACGCGGCGATTCACCACCTTCACACAATAATAACGCTTATGGCGCGTGGCGTGGTGAAACCATACACACAAATAGCCGCAACAATATCAGACTTCCGAAAGGTTCAAACAGAAGAAATACAAAGAAAGAGACTTTATTGCAATTTCAGAAAATAAGAGGGCTAAATTGAAAAATACCAAAATCCCTCGTAACCTAGCCGCACTTGTTTTCTTGAGCTCGACATCTCTTCCTTCGCCCACCACTGCCTCTCTCCTTCCCCTGTCTCCTTCACCTCCAGCGCTGGTGAGGCCGAGCCAGCTCGCTGGCGGCCGCTCCCTCTTCTCGCCGCCACTCTCCACTGCCCCAAGCGGCAGCTGCGAAGGAGTCAACGAAGAAGACTCGCCGCCCGGCGAAGTTGGAGGCAGCGCCACGGCGGAGACCGGAGCCGGTGGAGCCGTGGGGGAGACCCGATCTGGTGGAAGCAGTGGATCCGATGGCGGTGACGGCAGATCTGGCAACGGCGACGGCAGATCTGACGACGACGGCGACTCTCTCCTCACTTTTTCTAGCAGCGGTGGAGACTTCTCCTTAGCTTCCCAAAACCCCGAAACCCTATCTAAGGTATGCGTCTGGACTCAACTTTTACCCTCACCCCTTCTATGGCGTCCGCCGACGACGCCTTACCGCATATCGCCGCTAAGCCTCCACGGTGATATGGTGACGATATATCACCGATACAGCGATGACTTAATAACCATGTCTCCAACACGTCTTGATAGCTTGACCTCGGCGTGGTTCGACTCGGCCTTAATGGCTTTGCCTCGGCCGAGCTTCTCTTCGCCTTGACGGCGTCTCCTCGACTAGGGCCTCCCCCTAGCTCGATGGATTCAACACGGTGAGCTTCAACATGCCTCGATGGCCTGACCTCGGCATGGTTCACTTCGGCCTCGACGACGTTTGCCTCAGCCAAGCTTCGCTTTGCCTTGACGGCATCTCCTCGTCAAGGGGCTCCCTATAGGTCGATGGATTCAACTCAGTGAGCTTCAATACGCCTCGATGGCTTGGTCTCAACGTGGTTCACTTCGGCCTCGATGGTTTTTTCCTCGGCTAAGCTTCGTTTCACCTTGATAACGTCCTCAACTAAGGGCTCCCCCTAGTTCGAAGGATTCACCTCTGTGATCTCCAACACACCTCGATGGCTTGGCCTCAGTATGGTCGATGATTTCCCCCCATTTGGGGTTGAGTTAAAGGTCGCCACGGTCTAGGGTTGAGTTGGTGCTCCCCTAGTCTAGGGTCGAGTTGGCGCTCCCCTAGTCTGGGGTTAAGTTGAAGTTCTCCCCCGGTCTGGAGTCGAATTTGGCGGTCTCCCCCAGCCTAGGGTTGAGTTGGTGCTCTCCTGGTCTAGGGTCGAGTTGGTGCTCGCCCAGTCTGGGGTTGAGTTAAAGGTCTCCCCCGGTCTGGGGTCAAGTTGGCGCTCCGTCGATCTAGGGTCGAGTTGAAGTTCTCCCCTGGTCTAGGGTCGGATTTGGTGGTCTTACCTAGACTAGGGTCGAGTTGGTGCTCCCCTAGTCTGGGGTCGAATTGGCGCTCCCCCAGTCTGGGGTCGAGTTATAGGTCTCCCTCGCACTGGGGTCAAGTTGGCGCTCCCCCGATCTGGGGTTGAGTTGAAGTTCTCCCTTGGTTTGGGTTCAAGTTGGCGCTCCCCTGGTCTAGGGTCGAGTTAAAGGTCTTCGCTGGTCTAGGGTCGAGTTAAAGGTCTTCGCCGGTATGGGGTCGAGTTGAAGTTCTCCCCTGGTCTAGGGTCAAATTTGGTGGTCTCACCAAGTCTAGGGTCGAGTTGGCACTCCCCTGGTCTGGGGTCAAATTGGCGCTCCCCCAGTCTGGGTCGAGTTATAGGTCTCCCTCGCTCTAGGGTCGAGTTGGCGCTACCCTGGTATGGGGTCGAGTTGAAGTTCGCCCCCGGTATGGGTCGAATTTGGCGGTCTCCCTAGTCTAGGGTCGAGTTGGCGCTCCCCCGGTCTGGGGTCGAGTTAAAGGTCTCCCCCGATCTGGGGTCGAGTTGAAGTTCTCCCCTGGTCTGGGGTCGAGTTTGGCGGTCTCCCTAGTCTGGGGTCAAGTTAGGGGCTCCCCCAGTCTAGGGTCGAATGGGCACTCCCCCAGTCTTGGGTCGAGTTAAAGGTCTCCCCTGGTCTTGGGTCGAGTTGGTGCTCCTTGGGTCTGGGGTCGAGTTGAAGTTCTCCCTCAGTCTGGGGTCGAGTTTGGCGGTCTCCCCTAGTCTCGGGTCGAGTTGGCACTCCCTTGGTCTAGGGTCGAATTGGCACTCCCCCGGTCTAGGGTCGAGTTAAAGGTCTCTGTCGGTCTGAGGTTGAGTTGAAGTTCTCCCCCAGTTTTAGGTCGAGTTTGGCTATCTCCCCTAGTCTAGGGTCGAGTTGGCGGTTTCCCTTGTTCCGGGGTCGAGCGAATTCTCCCTCTCTGGAGTTGAGCTTGCAACGATCAAGTCACCTGGCATTCCCCCTAAGCGAACTTGTTGCTAGTGAGCTTCATCCCGAGTGCCAAGTTTTTTCAGATAGGGATGATGAGGGGGTGGTCCGATCTTCCGATGAGAAGGATAACTTCGATTTGATATGACATTAACGAAGAGGCTACTTGATCGAGACGACCAAGTCCGTTCTGCAATCGCTACACCACACCCTAGTCGATACCAACCGTGCCAAGAACGCGGTTGACCTGAACACGAGGTTCAATTCCTACAAGCAATCGAAGAACAAGCAAGAACAAGATAAAGAGCAATCTTATTACGAATATGACTAAGGAACACAAAAGAGTTGAGGCCTGCAATCGCAGTTGTTGGTCTAGTTGACACAAGAACACACGATGAAATTTCTTGGTGGAAAACTAATCTAAACAAGCCTAAGTTACATGGCCAATTGTGCCTCTATATATAGGGGCATGCAGGCCCTTGCTAACGGAAAGTTCTCAATATATGGAAAGTAATCAAATCGTAGCTGATTTCATCTCTGTTTCCAAAATCGAAAGATTGTTCCGACGATTCTGGTGCGCACAGAAGGAATTTTTTGATGGGGCCAGATCCTTTGAAAAGAGGACGAAATAATCTTTCCATGCTGTACTCACATATTCCAATTGGACTCTTGATGTGAAATATATGAGCATTTAAAGTTGGTCCTGTCTGGCTGAGTCAGCGTCGGTTTGTTTTGACGATTCCGATGTGCACAGAATGAATTTGGAGGTGGGGCCAAAACCATTAGAAAGTGGACGAGCTCTTCTTTCCATGCTGTACTTGCACACCTCAAACGGAGTTCGTATCCAAAAGTTATGCACATTTGAAGTCGGACCTGTCAGGCTGACTCCGAATTGATCTGGAGGCCGAATTGGATTCCAAAATGTGTTTCACTTGAACTCTTGCTTTAATTGATCCAAAAATGATGTGTTGGCCTTGAGCAAGAGTTGGAAAGGTGTTGACTTGGTCTTGATATATTGATCGGCTTCCCTTTAGGTGGACCGCAACCACGGGCGCGTAGCGTTGATGTAATTCTCCTTGTATAGCTGGACAAATATACATTTTTATCTTTAGATAGCATCATATTCTCATTTAAAACAATTTGAAACCGAAGAAACGAATTCACCTTTTGTTTATTCTTGGGAGCTTTGGTTGTATGAGTACGTGGCGTGGTCACATCAGGGGACGGGGTAACGGGATACCCCTTGTAAAATAATAGCAAGCGAGCTCTATTATAACATTAGGAGCCAGGGTAGTTACGACCCCTTTACATTCTCACCAGGTAAGGTCGGGCAATCGCAGGACAAACTTTGGCTATCCCGGCTTCACACCGCACTAGCTAGCGCACAAGCCAGCATTACTCCCACGCAAAAACGAGTCCCGAACACCAAGTTTTCCCCTGAGAGACGCGAGTTGTCGTATGGGCTCGACGTCCACTACGCACCACCATCCCGACTTAAGTCGAATCCACCGCGGCTGCCACTGTTTGGAATTGATCCAAAGTAATCCACCCGCAGCAGTCTTGGGTGCCGCCTCAGCTTCAACCCTACCACGCATCGGGTGGCGGGTGCAAGTTCAAGCTAGGGACAGTAGATCTAGTTGTGGTGCCATCGCCTTCCTAGGTACTCTCGAGAAGGTGGCTCACTACGCCCACTGCCTCGGCCCTTCCAACACGTCAGCAAAGATTTTCAAGCGTCTTGAGAGCCATGGCTTGACCCCAACGGGGTTCGATTGGTCTTGATGGCTTCCCCTCAGCCGAACTTTGCTTTACCATGATTGCGTCTCTCCGACCATGGACTCTCCCTAGCTCTACGGATAACCAAATCACCTCCTTCTGTCGAGGGCTTTGCCCTGACTTGCGAAATATTTTGTGCCACGCAGACAATGTGTAATACCTGGGCTGAAGCCCGCCCCAGCCCGGCACAAGGCACCCCCATAAAAAACCTACCCCAGGGGGAGAAAGCAAAAATCCATTTGCTTTCCCCCTCGTGCTGACTTTGCGTCGCTCCCTCTCATGTTGCCGACGCCGCCACTCCAACCTCGCCTTACCCGCGCCGCCACCAGTGGAAAGGAAGATCATGGCCAACCTCTCCAGTCGCGCCGTGTCGGCCCCGAGCCCCAGCAGTCAGCATCGTCGCTTCTCCACGCCGCCGCCGCTGCTAGTCCCGTCACCAGGCACCGGAAGGCCAGCCGAAGAAAAGAGCAAGAGCTGACCGACCGAAGAAAATAAAAAGGGAAAAGGAAACAAAAGAGGAAAAAGAAGGGGAAGACCAAACCAGTGCCCGATTTGCCAGATCCAACCAAGGCAGCGCCTCGATCCAGTCGTTAGAGGCTACAGTATGCCTCGAAACCATTTCCCCGCTTATGTATCGCTTTGCGTAGAAACTAAAATGTCGATTCTTGAGATTGGGTCATGAAGGAGCCGATTTATCGAGTAGCGAGATAAATACGTACGTTGGTTAGAACATGGCTAGCGGTTGAAATCCATGTGCAGGGAGGCCATGTGAGTGTAGAACCGGTGAAGTGCATTGGCTGTGTGGTGATGTGTCGGTGCATGTGTGACCGACCAATTGATCAATGAGTGATTAGTGTAGGTGATTATGTGAAGGCTAATTAGTTGTGAGACCCTGGAGTAGAAACTCCCGGACCCCCCTGTGTATTGCAGTACTAGTCCCAGATCAATGCTAGTACACACAGATAATCAGACAAAATGATACATTGCCAACAACGCTTTATTACAATAATAACGAAAATGCATAAGTCCTGGCCCAAGGCCTTACAATTGCGGTTCACTGAACCTCTTACACAAAATAAAACAGCGAAAGCAAAATATTCAGATAAACGGCCCATCAATCTGCCACAGGCAATTGACTTGAGCAACGAGACCTAGTCCTCCGGAAAGAATCCATCACAACCGCAAGCGGAACAGTAGTCGTAGTCTCCTTCCTGAGCTTCAACCTCCTCTGAGAATTATTGTGAAGTGTAGTATGTGAGTACAAAAATGTACTCGGCAAGTCTTGGGAAAGATGCATTAGATGCAATGTTGAACAAAGGAAGGTTATATGGCTCTTTTGCACAAATCAGCATTTTATTTCAAATTTATATACTATTACTAAAAGCATTTTGTTAAACATTAAATTTTCATAATTTAAATTTTAATAAGTACCTTAGTGAAGGTTTCATAATCACTAATAATTAGGCTATCTCCGCCAAGATTCAAAATAGAGTTTAATACCACCTGAACTGGTTACATCCACCAGACCAAAATCACGAGAGTTCCATCCACTCTCTAGTTTTTCAGAACCTTTTCTTTTTAAATTCAAAGTCAAATCTCTACTATGTGAATGCATTCCTTGTCCGCCCTTGACCGTGGGCACGGCTATTCGAATAGTTTTATTACTCTGCAGAGTGCGTACAACTTTACCCACAAGAGATATGTTACCTTAACAGTCAACACGCTTCCTTTGGCATAAGACCCAGATAAAATATCACAAAGCTTTTCACCTACTCTAGTATAGTTTTATATCACTCGCTGAGGTTTCACCGCTGAAGGGTTAAATCCACCACATTCAGAAGCCCCCCCCTCTTGCGCCATGTGAGTGCAGTAAATCCCTGCCCCTCACTTTGAGTAATCAGTAAATCCCTGATACCTATTTTCCGATAATGACACAAAATCTAACTATTATAGGTTAATTAGCTAGGTTGTACCCATTTTAACTTGTGGTTGTACTGTTTTACTCAGATTGGACAAACACAAGAATCGGTCCTTAGACGACTAGGGTGGATCATTCACAAACCCATTTTTCGTGCTAAACCGCACCAACCAAACATTCCATCCACCCTCGTCAAATATTTCATTTTGAATTTTCCTTTTTAAGTTAAAATTACAGTGGTAACATCTATTACCACTTTCCAAACAAATCATTGAATCAAAAACATTCATTAACCATTTTTCTCATATGAGCATTTTTATATTCAACAGCTAAACTAAGCATTTGCTAATACTCTAAATTCAACAATAAATAATACTAACTCATTTATGAGTCCAAGAATATCCTATGTTGACAAGGGTGCATGGTAAGCAATTTCCAAAGGAGGGTATAACAAATTGGGTGTTTATCTAAATTCTAGAATTAAAATTATCAATTTATTAAATATAGCCATGCAAATAATTTAAAATAATTACAAAAACTATTTATAAAACATAGGAGCAAAATGGTCAAGGAGACTTGCCTTCTGGAATTATGTTGGAATCTTCCCGAAGTTGCTCTTGAAAATCGTCGGACAGATCGGATTCTACACGAGGATCGAGAAGAACTAAATAAATAAAATAAAATAAAAACTCAAAAATTAAAAATAAATATACCAAATGAAAGTTTGGAATTTTAGATGAATTTAGAAATTTGAATGGGTCAATTTGGAGTTAAAATGCAAAAGTTATAGCCTTCCAAAGTTTAAATACAAAATAAAAGAAAAAGGCTATTTTCTGGATTAAATTTTAAACCGAAAATCAATTATGACGTCAGCAGGAAGTTTTTTGAATTATCTTTCTAAAGGAAAACTGAAATTATGACGTCAGCAAGTATTTTCATTTCGGCCGAATTGTTTTTAAACGGAAATTTGGGTTTATGGCGTCGGTGGCGACGCCACCGATTTTAAAATCGGTTGAGCGGCTGACAGGTGGGGCCGGTTGGCTGACGTGGCGTGCGGGGTGACGGGGCGCGAGGTGGCGCTAGCGTGGCTGCCCGAGGCTGAGGTGGTGTAAGTGTGGGGGCCAAGTCAGCTGCCACCTCGGCCCGATGCTGACGTGGCAGGGCAGTAGCGGCGGCGGGCTCGGGGACCAACGGTCGCCGGAGCTCCGGCGACCGGCGGTGCTGGCCGATGCGCGCAACAGCGAGAGGAGAGCGAGGAGTCGGGTGGTACCTCGCCACGGGCACGAGGTGACCGGAGAGCGGGCGACAGCGACGGGCGGCGGTCGGAGGAGGTCGTCGGCGGCGGGGGTCTTCCAAAGGCGCAACCGCTCGGGAAAGGGACGAGGAAGATGCGCGCGGTCTCGGTAAAGCTCGGGGAGGAGGCGGCGCGGCACGAAGTGGCTCAGGGCGGTGGGGATTGCTCGCCGGAGCTTCGCCGGTGAAAAAGAGGGAAGGCGCACGGTGCGAAGGTTTTACGGCCGAGAAGAGGGGCAATCGAGTGAGGGGAAGTGGCCGGTGAGGCGAGGGGGTCCTCGGGGAGGGTTTAAATAGGCGGGGAGAGGAGTAACGGCCGAGCAATTGCTCACTGGACTTGAATCGACCCCGAGCACCAATTGGCTTAATTGCGAGATAAAAGGAAGGGGTAACGGACGGCTCGGGTGCGGTAGAACACAGGGAGACATATGCGCATTTGCTCGGGTGTTAACGGCGAAGGAAACCGAAGCTTTAAAGCTTCGGTTACTAGCTTTAATGGCGCCGGCGGGGTTTCGGGAGGAAGAAGAGGGCGGGGAAGACGGGCCCGACAAGTGGGTCCCATGCATCAGCGAGAGAGAGAAGAAGAGAATGGGAGAGGCGACGGCTCGGATTGATGACGGGTGGCAACAGGAAAAGATCGGGGCCGTTGGACGCTGAGCGAACCGGTAAGTGGAAAGGGGCGGCGGGGATTCAATCCGGCAACAGCGAAAGGTCTGGATCGAGCCACTTGTAAATCCGAGGGAGCGAGGGGGCGGGCGAACGGGTAAATTAGAACGTGCGGACGAGATTAGATTGGGTGGGGATTGATTAAATCAGAGCCGCTCAAGGAGGGACCGAAGGGGTAAGTGAGCGTTTGCGGTGGGGATTAGCACGGGCGGGGGAAAGGCTGGTCCGATGCGCGACAAGTGTCGCTGGCAGGGAGAGGGAAGGCGGGTGATGGAGCGGACGGCTTGGATCGGATCGGGCGGTGGGGATTTGATCCGGAGGCGCCACGTGTCAGCCGAGGGAAGGGTTTGGGGTTTTTATTTTTTTTTTTGAATTTTAGAAAAGCCTAATAGGCTTTAAAATGCTCAGAAAAATACCAAATAAATTTTAAAAATTTCAGAAACATTCACAGAAATTCCTGGAAAGGTTTTAGACTTAAGAAAAATGTTTCCAACACATGTTACTATAAATTTTTATTTTTAAACAGAAACCCTTAACTCTGAAAATTCCAAATAAATTGAATTAGTTAATTTAAAAATTATTATTTCCAAACAAAAGCAAAAATTTGGGATGTTACATTAGTAGATGCCTAATTAGTGTAAGTGGTCTTCGACGAGAGCGAATGATTAGTACGGATTAAGTAGTATGGGCTAATTAGTATAGACTAATTAACATAGGCTCTTGCTAGAGCTCTACAGAAGGTTGGAATGTCAAGTTTAGTAGTATGATTTGGATTTTATACTTTTGGGATGGCTGCAGCCTAGTATGGGATAGCACGACCTTCAGGCTGCGATTGAAGTTTTAGTGTAATATTTAAATCATGGTGACCAGAAATATGTGAGTAGAAATATGCAGATTATTGAACCCAGAATACTTGTTGTGTTGTGTTTCGGATTTGAAAGACACTTTCGTTTAAGCACTTGGAACAGTAGGATGATATCTAGTGAAAGTGTAGCATGTGTCGATTTGTGCATGAGAACGCCGCCATTAGAATGTGTACATGTATTGCCATGATGTGTTGAGATGGGTTGATGCTTGTACAAGTGGCGGCTCGGATTTGGTGTCATCCACGCATCGTTCGTCAGGTTAACAGGCAAGTGCATGATGGGATAGTGGTTTGAGAATGCAGGATTAGTACTTATTCTCTTATACCATGCTTTAATGTATATTATGAAATGATACTTATGATTGAATATGAACATTTGAAGAATGTTGCATGTGCATTGCACCATGTGCATTATGAAAGTCTTACAGAGATAGGCAAGAAGCATGTGCATACAGAAAATCCTACCTAAAGGTTGAAGCATAGCGTCTATAAGAAGCTCTCTTCGGCAAGGCACCTCTAGGGATGGAGGTAGAGGGGTTTCACCGACGGGTGAGACAACACTATACCGGTATAAGATACATCTGGAGATGCATTATGCATTGCACTCATCTGAAGGACCTACGACGGTAGGCATCCCACAACGGTGGGAAAATCAAGACCTACTTTGGTAGACATCTCCAGGGATGGAGGTAGAGGGGTTTCACCGTGGGTGAAACAACTCCACTGTATCGGTATAAGATACATTTGGAGATGCATGGCATTGCATTGTATTGCACTGCATGAAAGAGACAGGAGGCAATGGAATAGTTGCAGAGTTCAGGTTACAGTTTTGCAAATATGTGGTTTACTGATGGTTACAGGGACTATTTTGCAGCTCCCAGATATGGGGGTTTGTTGAATTGCTATGTTGTCGTCATTATTCGATTGTGTACTTGCTAAGTCTTTGGACTCACCCTTACTTTGTTGATGTTTTTAGGTGTATACTGAAGGCGACATGCATGGACAAGAGTAGCACACGTATATTCCCACGTGCAACAGTAATTCATAAATCACCTCTAGTTGTTATGTTTGAACTTTAATAGTACGCTCGGGTAGTTAACATTAAAATTGTGTCTTGTTGGAAATATCTCGAATAGTGTGGATTATACCTTTTTTGGTAGGTGGTAATTGGGAATTGTTGCCTCAACGCTCACCAGTAAGCGTGTGTGTTTATCAGGTTGTTGGGTAGAATAGAGAAGTTGCTGTCAGATTCCGGCAGCAATGGATGTGAATGGTACAGTTTTAAGGTTGTGGTAACATTTTGGGCTCAAGGGTTTGGCCGGGGTGTTACAGTTGGTATCAGAGCGGGCGTTAGGTCTGTGGTGGATAATTTGGTAATCTAAGTTAGTCTTAATTAATTAAGAATATGACCCAAAATTGGGTATTAAATTAAGACTTGGCTTAGGTTCAACAATTGCTAAAACTTGACACACTTTGGTACATAATAGAATGGGATTGGGCCAAAGTATTACATTTACGATACCGCAAGTCATGTTGTTGATTTGTAATGTTTTGGGATAAATACTTGTGAATGGTTGGCAAGCACTTGGCGATGCAAAGAGGCAGAGGCCGTGGCCGCTCGAGTGGCCAGGTCGTGCTGCCATTCAAGGTATAGAGGTACTGATGTGATTTGTTATGGTCCCAATCGATGGACTTAGGCATAAGATTTGGACATGTTAGGAAATGCGTTAATCTACTATTTTGGTAGAAACTCCTCCGTGGAGTTATCCTTTTGATGGGTAATAGCAAATGACCATAAAGCTAAAACCACCAATCTTGCACTGTGATTGTTTGATTACAATCCTGACCAATGACTTGGAGTTGTGATCTTGGAACTCTATTGGAATTAGTTGGGAGGACTAGAATAGAGATCTTGATGTTGGATAGTCTCCTAGCTAAATTAAATAGAGAGTGGTTGTAGAGTCGTGAGACTTAAAACTTTCAGAGATGAAGTTAATACAGATCTAGTGGGATTTGATGCCAATTTCTAAGCATGAGCCGATAAAATTGCTGCTGCATCTGTAGAATATTATGTGCACGCCTATGAAGGTAGAGCAAGTGGATCCTCTGCTTAAGATTTAGTAAATGTAGTTTATGGGAGTACAGTTGATGCGTGCTGAAATTCGAATGATCAATCATCCTTAAAGTTAAGCTGGTGGAATTTAGTTGGCGCCTTGGAATCAGGTGCTTGTGAGATCATTTATTGATAGATGACTTTTTGATTAAAGAGCTTTGTCCGCACCTTATGTTTTGCGCACTAAACAGTCGCGATGACTGTGTTGTTGTGTGTAGTAAGGTGGCAGAGTTCGATGAATTATAGAGTAAATATGAGGGAATAAAGTATTTAATGAGACTTAGGAAGGTTCAAGATGGGATACTGAAAGCCAATGACTTAGGTATTAGCGAATTGACATTTGCTTATTTGTGTAAGCAGTACAAGAGGTACTGGCTTTTGGTTGTTGTGGGGTATAGAATTTTAATTGATTTCTATGTGGCATTTGGAAGGAATGCTTTGTGTTTTAGCATGCATTATCATTTGGAGTTCATGATTTTAGAGGAGATCATGTTTGGTTTCTAATGATGATAAATACTTGAGGTTGCGGTAGGAGATCCACATGATTTACAGTTGATTTTTGTTCATGTGTCATGAGTATTATATGACTTCTCTCACTTCTGCATATTAGGTTTCTCGGACGAGTGGTCCGTGGCGCTCCCGAACGTGTAAGATTCGGGCGTACCCAAGAACAAAATACTGGGCATACTCAGGAATAAGTCCTAAACATTTTCCAAACGCGTAATTTGGGTTGTATTGAGTCGGAGTCTAGAGTATGCCCAGGCGTGTCAACTAGGGTAATGTAGGATTTGAACTTTGTTGCATCTTCCTGTTTCTTGGTGTTAATTGTCTAATGTATGTGTCGTGATGTGATGCTATGATTGGAGGGAATGGTTCCCCTGTTAAGGTGTTACATCATTAAAAGAGTGAATTTTGTTTTGTGGGAATGAGTGCTGAAATTATTCCAAAGTCTTATTTTGTTGGAAAAAAATTGTTGGAACTTCGTTCTATTCCTGGATGTACAAATTTTACAAACCTCTTGGCTATTGAAAGATTGCTAAAGGGTTGGCATCCTTTATTCTTGAATGAGTATTAAATTGGTAACGAGAAGTTTTGTTCAGCATAAATGCATAATGAGGATGATTTATATGATTAGCAAAGAGGTGATTGTAAAGGTTTGTGTGGCTAATAGAGTACGAGTTGCTATTATGCCATAATCATTACGGAAAATTAATTGAGGATAAAATCAGCATGTGGAGCAAAACTCATTGTGTTATTGCAACCAGTAGCGTCTATGGGAAAGGGTGGTGACTGATATCACAATTAAGCTAGTGAATTATGGATGGTGTTGAGATCGTGATATGTTGATGAAAGAGTTTCTCTGAATTATGTGTTGTGGTGGGTATCATCATTAGGTGTTGATGTTTTGGATCGCTTCATTCCTATGACATGGATCAAAGATGTCAAGATTATCGGAGTCCTTGGAAGAGTATTGGGAATTTTGGTGTTTGAGCCTCGGATTTGTTGATAGTTACTAGAGACTAAAAGATTGGGATAAAGTTGAAGTAATGCTATTGCAGGGTTTAGTTATCTGATGATAAATAAAATCTTAAAGGAACTTACGTCACTTTGTGGATGTGAGAAAATGGAGAGTTGATGTGTGATTTGATATCCACTGTGTTCGATGATCATTAATTGAGGAAGTAGTCAAAGAATTATGCTAACCATTGATGGAGTTCATCATAAAGCAAAAAAAGTGTGAGCTAAATCCCTAGGGAATAAGATTGTTGGAGGGAATGAAGTGATAGGATCTAAAGCCAATCTTTGGGGCATGTGGGGTTACCCGTCGACAATGTGTCATTGGTAAAGGGATTTTGCTTGGGTACTTTGGGAGTCGTGTACTAAAGCTTTCTTAGATTCGGGTGGACATTGGCCTGGAATTGAATTGGTTTAAAAGTTCATAGATTGATGTTGGAAGGATGTATTGTCGTAATGGCAACCTAATGAGCTTTTGGAATGTTTCGGTATGTCGAACTGTTGGATTCTATTATTCTTGCTAAAAGAGTTAGTGGGAACTATGTTCACAAGCTTAGTCACATAGATGTGTGATTGATGCGGATTTCTAAGGGACACGAAGTAAGACATTTTTTGTGTTATCAACCGAAATGATTGGTTGATGTTTACTGTGTTATTTAGGGTTCCCTTGATTTGGGAATTTGTTCTGGTCCACTTTGAGGGAAAGTGGATTTAAGTAGGAAGTTGCGGGGTTCCTGTGATTCATATGTGGGTTATATCATTTTTCGTTAAGGCATTATCTGTTTACCTGTGAGAATGTGCTTCCTTTTTGTGAAAATAAAGGCCAATTTGGGGAATGAAAATTTTCGCGTATTATATGCAGCTTAGAGTTGTTTATGTAGGATGAGGATTGATTTCCTGTCCGGTTTTCATTTCCTGAGTGGATTCATTGTGATGGAATGGTCTGTCTGTGGAGAAATGGCTCCCCAACTTTTTGGGCAAAGGATTGTTTGTGGGAGAGTGGCTGATCATATTATCAGATTTACTTTTATAAAAGGCTACGCTTTGTAAAAGCGAGTTGATTTTATGAATATTATGCGATACTTCTCTTTTAAAAGAGAACTCTCTTTGTTGCGAGCAAAAGAAGCGTGGTCTCTTTCATGCAAGTAATGGCAATGTTTCCTGAAGGATTGGCAAATTTCTTATGTTGAGGCATGAGATGTTAAGGATTGTTAGTGTGCGTTGGTCATATTAGACCGAGCACAAGATAATGTGGGAAATGGAGTCTCGCATGTGCGAGAAATACCCGGGGTTGCTCTCTATGGGGATGAGTTAGAGTTGTTTTCCATTCAGGTTGTTTTGTTTTGCGTTTAGTGTAGATTCTTGGCGTCGAGTCGGGGTTGAATTCTCATTGGGGTATAATGTAATACTGGCGAAGAAGCCCGGCCCGCCCCCATAAAAACCTACCCTAGGTGGAGGAAGCAAAAATTCATTTGCTCCCCCCAGTGCTGACTTTGCATCGCTTCCTCTCATGTTGCTGACGCCGCCACTCCACCCTCGCTTTACCCGCGCCGCCGTCGGTGGAAAGGGAGTCGATGGCCAACCTCTCCGGTCAAGTCGTGCCGGCCCCGAGTCCCAGCGGTCGGCACTGTTGCTTCTTCGCTCCGTCGCCGCTGCTAGTGCTGTCACCAGCGACTAGTGTCGCCGCTCCTCCAGTAGCTCCCTGCCGTTCCCATCCCCTGTCGTCCACGCGTGCTGTCGCTCCTCTAGCCGTGCCTCGTCCTCGTCGTCGACCGCTGGCAGTGCTCAGTGCATCTGCGTGTAGCCCCGCCGTCGCCCACTTCCTGCCATCACCCATCTCTGCCAAGGGAGAGCCGAGCTCCCATCGATGTCGTCACCACCCACCACATGCACCACCCAGCCCCCGCCGTTGTCGTCCAATGCCGCCCCTCCTGTCGAGGAAGAAGAGAGGGAGGGGAGGAAGTGGGGGCGGACATGAGGGGAGAAGAGGGGAGGGAGGGTCAGCCATGGGGGAAGAGGAGGATGCGGCTAGCTGAGGAAGAAAAGGGGGGAAGCAATTAGCCGAGAAGAGAGGAGGGAGGGATCGACCGGGGAAGGCCAGCCAAGAAAAGAGGAAGAGCTGACCGGCCAAAGAAAATAAGAAGCAAAAAAAGGAAGAAAAAGAGGGAAAAGAAGGGGAAGATCGAACCAGTGCCCAATCTGCCAAATCCGACCAAGGCAGCGCTTTGATCCAGTCGTTAAGAGGCTACGGTAATGCCTCGAAACCATTTCCCCGCTTATGTATCGTTTTGCGTAGAAACTAAAATGTCGATTCTTAAGATTGGGTCATGAAGGGGTTGATTTGTTGAGTAGCGAGATAAATACGTACGTTGGTTAGAACATGGCTACCAGCTGAAATCCATGTGCAGAGCTGTGATGTTGTGGCCATGTGAGTGTAGAATCGGTGAAGTGCGTTGGTCGTGTGGTGATGTGTCGTTGCATGTGTGACCGACCAATTGATTAATGAGTGATTGGTGCAGGTGATTATGTGGAGGCTAATTAGCAGATGCCTAATTAGTGTAAGTTGTCTTCGAGGAGAGCAAATGATTAGTATAGATTAAGTAGTATGGGCTAATTAGTATAGACTAATTAACATAGGCTCTTGCTAGAGCTCTACAACAGGCTAGAATGTCGAGTTCGGTAGTATGATTTGGATTTTATGCCTTTGGGATGGCCGTAGCCCAGTATGGGATAGCATGGCCTTCGGGCTACGATCGGAGTTGTAGCGTAATATTTAAATCATGCTGACCAGAAATATGTGAGTAAAATTATGCAGATTACTGAACCCAGAATACTTGTTGTGTTGTGTTTCGGGTTTGAAAGACACGGTCGTTTGAGCACCTGGAACAGTAGGACGGTATCTAGTGAAAGTGTACCATGTGTCGGTTTGTGCGTGAGGTAGGTTGATGTGTTGAGGTAGGTTGATGCTTGTATAGGTGGTGGCTCAGATTTGGTGTCGTCCACGCATCGTTCGTCAGGTTAACAGGCAAGTGCATGATGGGATAATGGTTTGAGAATGCAGGATCAGTACTTATTCTTTTATACCATGTTTTACTGTATATTATGAAATGATGCTTATGATTGATTATGAACATTTGAAGAATGTTGCGTGTGTATTGCACCATGTGCATTATGAAAGTCCTACAGAGGTAGGCAAGAAGCATGTGTATACAGAAAGTCCTACCTAAAGGGTGAGCCATAGCTTCTACGAGTCCCTAGTACTTCGCGCCTGAGTGCACTCCTAGTCATCTGGTTAGTTCGTCTAACAAGAGGCAACACTCCACAATGGCTTCGCCTTCGTACGATACGACTCGGGATACAGGGCATTTCCTCGACCAAACTTGGCTCAATCTGTCTGCATCTCCTCAGTCGTGCGCGTCTGTTGGATTGATTGCTTCACACCTACAAGCGTTAGCACATCACCTAAGCGTGGTGTGATCAGCCTCAAGGGCCATCCCTCGACAGAGCATGGATTCATGGTAGGAATTCCTTGCTTCATGGGCCACGCCTCCATGAGCCAAGCGTGCAACACGCCTCCAAGCTTCTAGCCAGGGGCGGAGCCAGAAATTGAATATAAGAGGGGCAATATGGACAACAACTAGAGTAGAGCCAATGAACTATGCCGGAGTAACCGATCCAATAGTTACATATCAGATTAATATGTTTCGTAAATTACAATGCAAAGAAAATTACATCTCTAGTAACTTAAACTTAGCTTTACAACTACCAGTAAAATCATATACCTTAATAATATCATCATTACTAATCTTTACGGTCAATTCCTTTTCAATATAAATTACCAAATAATCTCGTAGAAATTTATCTCCTATTGTACTTCGAAGTTACGTGTTCGCAAGTTTACTGCATGCATAAGATAAAGTTAACTAGGACTATGCAAAAAGTAGAGACGTGTACCATACAAAAAAAACGGGAACCATGCAATGATAAAGCAAACCTCACGTTAAGTCACAAGTAAAAATATAATAGTGTAATCACTAATTTTATGTATGCAAACTCACAGCCTTGAAGATCTTGCGTGAAGATCCAACGTGATGTGTGTCGAGAATGCCACGACTCCTCACAGTGATTGATGAAGGCCACGTCTCGCACGAGACGCCTAATGGAAGGCCTCGAACGACACCAAATGAAAGCGCTGCTTGCAATTTCTTTTCTTCCGAAAACACCGTGTCACCTTAGCATCGCACGAGGCACCACAAAAATCTAGAAACTAGCCGCCACGCCTGTTCTTTTCTCTCCAGGAAATCACGGCGCCGCATCTATCTTGTAAGCAGCCGCCGGCCAGAACTAATCTCAATACCTGTATACAATCGCAGCGCTGCCTTTTTACTTCCAAAGATCATCACTGCGTCAAGGTTGGGGGTGCCAGGCCCCCCTGGCCCCTTGTCTCCGCCACTGCTTCTAGCATCATGTCTCGTCGGGCCGAGTAGGCAATGACTTAACGCTTATCCACTCACCTTGAAGGTTGGGCCTCGTCAGGCTAGTCATGGGTACGCTCACCGACCCCGAACATTTCGGCGTATTGGCATGCATTGATCGATCATGTCTCAAAATGTTGCCCCAACTCGGCATCGCCAATTGAGCCTACGTATAAGGATGCGTATGCCGTTGGTTTCGTGCACCTTGAAGCTCCATCGCACCCCACGCAAGCGACATATCCATGCCCATCTCGACAGCTATACGAAACGACTCGATTACCCAAGGACTCCATGCATCTTAAGCCGACAAGTTAGGAGCTCATTTCTAGCATGCTTGCACGGGTCAACCTTTCGCACCCCTGGGCTCTATCGCCCTTTAGTGGCCATGCCTAAGCAAGTCGAGCTTGGCACTCATGTGCGCTCCTTTGCCTCTCGAACGTCATGGGTTGCGAACTGACTTCACCAGACACCTATGTAGGCTAACTCCTAACCCCACACCTCCACGTAACTTCGGCATCTAGGCGGTTGGTGCTAGACTCCATAACTATTTGCGACTCCATGTCCTTTTGTGCTATAGTGCACTCCCCAATTCGTCCCAAAATTGGCCGAGTGGAGTAACGACCTTTCGACGAACACCAAGGGAACCCAGCTCAAAGGCGTGGGCATGACCTATCACTTGAGGTTTGCGCGAGGACTTAAAGTATTCTAATAAGTTATCAGAATGCATTGTAGGCTACCAGTGGGATCGTCGACCTGAGGCAGCGCGCTGACCCCTTTTGCAAGTCGGTGCGCCGGCCTGAGTGGGTAGTTAGCGACCACCCAAATCGGCAAGGGGCTACTATTAGGGGAGGGTCCCCGCGCTATCTTGGACCCACAACTAACTTGAAGCGGCGGCACCCATTGGAGGGTCTACCCCAAGCCATGTCCCCAAACCAACCCCAGGTGAGGTACGTGAAGCCAACCCCGGGCAAGGTACGCGAGGCCAACCTTGGAAGGGTCCGGGGCCAATCTCAGATGAGGTACGCGAGATGACCCTGGAAGGGTCCGGGACCAACCCTGGACGAGGCATGCGACGCTGACCCTGGAAGGGTCTAGGGCCAACCCCAAAAGAGGTACGTGAGGCCGATCCTGGAAAGGTCTAGGGCCAATCCTAGACAAGGTATGCAATACCAACCTTAGAAGGGTCCGGGGCTAACCCCAGACCAACCCCAGATTCTCAGACGTGGTGGGGCCGCGTGAGGTGAAGGACACAAATACCCCTAGGAGTAAACTAGGCCCAAGGGCAATCTTGTAACTTCACTTACCTTCCCCTCTCCATCTATAAATAGGACTCCATGTAATGGAGGGGAGGCCAATTGTAACCCTAGAATACTCATATTGAATATACTTGGTGGTTGTGTGTTTCTTTTAGATTCGGAGGTGCCTTTAAATTTACTGTTCAGATTCGTGCTGGTGACAAATAGATTATTAGAACGAACTCACTCTGTTACAAGGCAAGGCGAAGGAAAGGAAAGCGAAAGAAAATCCCAAAATTAACAAATCGCTGGCCGGCACATTGTTGCTTGATCACTTACTCTGCCCACCACCACCGCCGCACCCGCTTGCGTCTACCTCGATCTGATCAACCGAAGCGCAAGTGCGGCCTTCGAGGAATTAATCATGATGGGAAGCAAGACGAAGCGAATTGGGTGGGCTCGGCGGGTGCAGCAGCCCATGGGCCATAAAAGGACAAGGCCTGGCCCAGCCCCACAAACGAGATGCGAAGCAGAGATCCACCGCCCGCAACCCCTTCCTTAATTAATTAGTTATGTATTATTACTAGTAATAGGCTGACTAATAAGTGCTTACAGTACTAAGTAAGTGCTTACAGTACTTAAGCATGCAATTGGATCCATCCCTAGTACGCTATGTCCGCACCATCCCTCTCACTAATCATGCAGCATCAGTAATACAGCCATCCCTAAACCCTCCCGTACATATGCCGATGGCTTCAAAACAGGTCAGCCGTTCCATTCCGTTGGTCGTCGCCCACCTATAAAACAGAACTCAGGGGAAGCATTTGCACTACAATATGATATCCATGTAGAGACGTTTTATTTATAGGTTAGAGACGTATTAAACCATCATTTGGGGATTGTAGATGCATTTTTATAAAGTGTCCAAAGAGCGTCTCCCCACGGACTGTGTCAAAGACTGTAGAGACGCATTATTAAGCATGTCTATAAGGTATGAGTCATTTTTTACAGTGTATCTACGTAGGTAGAGACGCTTTCACATTAGTCTCCAATAATATGACGTGTTACATGGTGTCGCTTTATAGCATACCAAAAAAACATGTGGATGCTTTTATTATTTCTAATAAAATCATTATATTATTTTTTTCTATTCTGTAGAAATGTTTTTTATTATACAAATATATAAGGTGTTGTGTTTGTATGACATATGTATTAATAATTATGCAGCATCGTATCATTACTATCAACCAACCAGAAAATAGTAGGTCAATGCACTAAATTGCAAAAAACTGTAATTATATTAGAGCAAGTGTCATCAACACAATCAAACACCAGTACACAAAAGGACTGACACACTAGAAAATACCCACAATTACTTTTTTCACCAAGAATACAATGTAATTCCTCTCCCCCTCTTTAGTCACATTATTTTAGCTTCTCCATCTTCATTGCATTCTGTACATTTTCTTTATAGTCTTCCATTATCTGTACATACTAAAGTATTCATGTCTCTGCCTTACTTAGGCTCCACGGCTTCTCTGATGGTTGATAATCCACACCCAATTATCTTCATGAACTCTCATATCACAGATAGCAAGAAGTTTCTCATCACTCATTGTATTATTAAAATACGCTTTCTTCAAATCTCTCTTGAAATCCCTCCATTGCATGGCTGTAGTTGCCATAACCCAGTCCCTAACACTTCCATCCACCTGAAAGAACAACTGGTTGCACATAGAGGTAAAAGTTCAGTAGAAAACAATAATTTCCACATCAAAATATGCCCCCCACAAAAGTATATGAATATTATTGAAGTACATATGAATATTATTGGAGTATCTAAGGGGGAAAATTCATTCTTACAAGTGTCCCTACCGAGTTAGCGAATACACAGGCATTGGCCCCAACAGGTTCTCCTAATTCATCGACTTCAACATTGACTATTTGCATGGCTTATCAATCATTGGAGGTATCAACAGAGGCAAATTGAAAATAATGTCAAGTTGTAGAAGCAAATAGCAGAAAAGATAACTCATTGCAAAAACTTATTTAGCACATTGACAGTTAAAGAAGTAATCCAAGATGTCAAATGATGCAACAGTTAAAGAAGCATATTATTTGTCACACAATTCAGTTCTAGAAATGTTATAAGTACACAACATGCAAAATAATATGCAAAAATGAGTTCTAACATCTTAGTCTAGTTTTAGCTGCATGCAAGGGTCCAACTTGAAAGAACGGAAGGACTAACAGTTGGAAAATTCAGCCCATGGATAATTGTTTGGGGAACAAACTTCACCATAATGGGGAATCATTCCCAAATTACCATTGACAGTTGGAATATTCTGGTAGACAAAACTAAATATGCAGGAAAACAAATTAGTAAAACAAAACAAAGAACATTCTCTAATTTCCTAAAATTTTCACAAGATGCCTAACATCACCAGCTCATCACCCATCAAATCTCATTCCAGATCCATTTGTTATCTTCGTATCTCAAAAAAAAACCAAGAATCACTATCTACCCTCTCTGCCCCATTCACTAAAAAATACCAAAACTTTCCATCACATATGAATGCACAGATCTAGAAAATGAATAACTGAATCAAAGATAGAGATGGGGAAGGCACAAGATTGGGGAGCGTGAGATCACCTTGTAGTGCTACTTCAGGAAGAGGAGGTGTGATGTGCTGCTACTTCATACTGGAGAGGTACGGCGTGGTCCTAGTGGCTGGAGAGGAGGAGCACAGGTTGCAGCCACTGGGGAGTCTGAGGTCACCGAGGGTTGCGCTGAGGGTAGCTCGGTAGCCGACGAGGTTCATGCCTTCCTAGGGGGTGTTGAGGGGATCTCCATCATTCTTCAGCCGAAAGGGTGGCCGTGCAGTCAGGAGGAGGAGGCGACGGTTGCCATGTGTAAGACGTCAGGGCCTCAGGGGCCAGATGGGAAGTGGAAGAGGATGGGGTAATTAAGCTACTGTTATTGTGGGCTTGGGCCTGGAGAATATATTTTACCCATTTAATTGTTGATGCAGTTTGAAAACGTCTTGTGCATTAGCACAATTTGATGAAACCTTATCTGTAGAATACTAGTTTTGTGATGACATCCAGAATGTCTCAAAGAATGTCTTTATACACCATACGGTTCTAGATGTAGAGATGACTATCAAAGCTTTGAAAGCAAAACGTCTTTACATGACTATTTTGTTGTAGTGTTGGTTCGAGTTCATTTGTGTTTGTGGCGGCAAAGGGCAAAAATCCAGAGCAAATCTCTTCCCCAAGCAACCCAGGTCTCATCTCGATTACAAAATCGCTCTACGTTACGTCTAGTTGTAGTAGTTGATCATCTTCCCAGCGCGTCTAGTTTAGTTCGATGATCTTCCCCAACCCTTCACAGATTTGCTGTTGTTTTTTATTTGATTTCTTTTACCATTCCCTAACAACATGGCCGATTTGGTCGATTTGGTTTTGCTGATCCTGATTTCCCTGACCTGACCTCCCAGGCAGGAACGGGAAGAGGAAGATGGCCTTCACGCACCGCACCAAGAAGCGCTACACCCAGGTCCCCAAGCCAGTGAAAGGCAGTTCCAACAAAGTGAACTGCTCCAAGTGCGGCACCAATAGTTGCTTCTCCCTGGAGGACATGAACCAGCACGAGAGTTGGTGCGCTCTGGCCCAAGCAAAGGCCAAGAAGGCCGCTCACTAGAAGGAAGCACGTGCTGCAAGCAGGGGAACCAACCGGCGCTGATCGCCCCGCCCCGCCTCGCCCAAACCACCATAACCCCTAGGTAAAACCAATACACAAATTTGTTGGATGGATGAATACTACAGGTTGCTTGCATACACAACCAGATCCCCGATCTGCATGCACGGAAGATAAGATGGCTTGCATGCAATGCGATGTAGCTAGATGCATGACATGAATATGGATCTCATAAATGAATTATTATTACACACACGCATGCATCCATCAAATCAATCAAGGACAGACTTGCTGATCCCCTGTTCCATTGCCTCCTGCAGGTCAAGTACCCGACGGTTCAAAATATTACAAAATCATGGTGGTCTCTATGATTCCTAGTACTAGTAGTAGTAGTATTGATGCGGGTGGGGGCCCGATCTTCACGACATAGGATTATGGATAACTAGCCCGTGCAACCTAACAATTGATGCAGCCAACCACCGTATATGGCAACCTGCAGCACTCAAATTACTCAACCACACACTACGACCTTCGTCTACTCACTAACGTGGAGCAGACACGTTCAAGCAATCACCAAGGATTCACAAGAACAACGGAGTAGCAACTCAGAAAATAACACTCAATCCCAATTAATGGTGGAAATGGCTCACACACAAAAGGAACAAGTGTTCTACTAAACCAAGAAAAACTCCCTCCATACATGGGGGGTACCCCCCTATTTATAGTGTGAAGTGACTTGAGGGCTAAGAAACGTATGAGGTAAGCGCTGACATCATGTTCTCCGATCTTCTGTGGCTAAGGTGACTTGGGGGCTAAGAAAGTAACGAGGTAAGCGCTGACATCATGTTTGTACGATCTTCTGTGGCTATGCTGCCCATGTTATTAAAGCTTCTTTTCCTTCTGTTATCTTTTCTTTGAATCTGAGAACATATAAATTAGGAGAATTAGGTAGCAACAAATTCTCATGAGTACAAGAATAGTCACTAAGGAAAAGATTCACCTCTTGTCGCATTTGTTTTGCTTTAGCTCTTGTGATTGGTCCATTAGTTTCAACACTTGTAGTGTGTTTACTATTGTGTTTGCTAATGATGTCCTCATCAAGTATGGTCAGTAGCTGCTTGTTTTTCTTAAACCAGCAGGCACACTTTTCTACCATGATGCTTATGATTACTATGATGAGATGATTACGTTTTATTTTGTTTTGATGATATTTTGACTACGGTTTACAATCATCCATATTACGGTTTACAACCATGTTGGATTACTATGGTTCTATAATGAGATGCCTAATTTGTCAAGGTGGTGCTACTGTTTCTGTATGTTGAACTGTTGGATTCTATTATTCTTGCTAAAAGAGTTAGTGGGAACTATGTTCACAAGCTTAGTAGCATAGATGTGTGATTGATGCAAATTTTTAAGGGACACGAAGTAAGACATTTTTTCGTGTTATCAACCGAAATGATTGGCCAATGTTTACTATGTTATTTAGGGTTCCCTTGATTTGGGAATTTGTTCTGGTCCACTTTGAGGGAAAGTGGATTTAAGTAGGAAGTTGTGGGGTTCCCGCGATTCATATGTGGGTTATATCATTTTTCATTAAGGCATTATCTGTTTACTTGTGAGAATGTGCTTCCTTTTTACTGTATCATAAAATTGCAAAAGGAAAACAATCAATAGTTTGAACCCTCAAGTCATTTAACGAATTGTGACAAAGGTGTTGGTGTTCTTTTTGTGCCCTAAGGATGACAATAAAACTCTACATAAGTTCTTGATGCTGCTCACAGAAGATCCTAGTACAAAGGCTAGAAGAAGCTTTAACAGACAAAATGCTAGTTTTGTGTTATATTTTGTGGATTTTGTTGCGGCACTTATTTGTAACACTGACAAACTAAAATTGCTTTTTAGATTTTTTTTCTTGTTTCTGACAAACCATTATGGTGCGACTGCTGTTGGGCTTCTTCACTCAATCTGGTGTATGTAGCACACTAGTTCTTTTAGGGATAGCACATATTTTAAGCACACTAATTGAAATGAATTTTTTTTGGTGTGTTGTAACCTGGTGTTAGAGGCGGTTCTATTACACAAAGCTGTTGTTTCTGGACAAGATATATTTGGATGTTGTGGTTCATATAAGACCGGACAGTAAATTTGTAAGCACCCCTAGTTAGATTCAAAGACCGTCAAGGATGCTTAGGGACTCAATGAGACAAAACCTATGACCAAGTGTATTGCATGAGTATCTAGGGTTTACAAATGGCTTCCCCATCCCCACTTACAAGGGGTCCAATTTATAGAGTTGGGGAGACATGTGAAGTTACAAGTTTGCCATCATAGCCTAACTTACTCCTAAAGGCATCTTCATCTTCTACACCACGCAGGTCCCGCCCAAGATTCCAAATCCCGCTACCAGGGTAAATCGCACCGGGGGGCCGGTTACTGGCTAGTAACCGGAAAAACTGGCCGGTAACCAAAAAAATTGGTCAAATTTCACGTGGCAAAATTTGAATTTGAAATCGGTAACCGGAAAAACCAGTCGGTTATCGCCCAAAAAACCAAAGAAAAACCGCTAAAAACCAGAAAAACAGCTAAAACCCGATTTTTCAAATTTAAAATTGGAAATTCCTAACACATTCATGGCAAAAAGCATGATGCATGCATCTTCCTAATACATTTCATTAGTGTTGAACAATATAAACATCATTAAGGAAACTAACTTTTACATTCAAAATTTGAAAATTCCTAATACATTCATGGTAAAAAGCATGAAGTCAAGAATGAGAGATACATGCATCTTCCTAATACATTCCATTAGTGTTAAACAATGTAAATATCATTAAGAAAACTAACTTTTACATTCAAAATTTGAAAATTTCTAATACATTCATAGCAAAAAGCATGAAGTCAAGTACGAGAAATGCATGCATCTTTCTAATACATGCCATTAATGTTAAACAATGTAAACATCATTAGATAAACTAATTTTTACATTCAAAAGTTTAAATTTGAATTAAATAAAAAAACTAGCATTTTTTCATGTCAGCACCGGTAAAACCAGTTACCGCTGGGATTTGGAACCTTGGTCCCGCCATATCCGAGAGGCCTCGGGGTCGGTTTGTGAACCTCACCAAGATTGGCCGCTGACCTCCGAGGTCGGTGTGTGAACTTCGCCAAGGTTGGTCGTGGACCTCCTTCGGAGTCAGTGTGTGAGCCTCGCCGAGGTTGGCCGCGGACCTCCTCTGGGGCTGGTGCGTGGGCTTCGCCACCTCCCGGTAGGTGCCACCACGCTGTGGTCGTCATGGGCCCAAAGTAGTGTGGGGACCCTTCCTCAATAGTAGCCCCTCGCCGATCCGAGTGATCATCTACGTCCGCCTGGGCCGACGCACTAACTTGCAAAAGAGGTCAGCATGCGGCCTCGAGTCAACGATCCCGCTATTGGCCTATGATGCATCTTGACAATACTAAAATACCTTAGTTTTAGAGTGAACCTCAAATGGTGGGTCGTGTGGACTCCGGACTTGGCTTGGGACACCTCGAATCAAGGGTTGCATGCAGTGGTGGATCTAGGATTTCATCGCGTCTCGGGCTAAATTATAACAGGCTAATAGCCTAAGAACAAATGTGAATTTATACCCATACCACGGCATAATATAAGTATGTCGCAAATACAAATTTAGCTCAGTGATTCAACACAAAACATAATAAGAAAAATATGGTAAAATATAAATAATGTAACATAGTGAAGATATAATTTGAGTACCTAAATAACGAAGATTTGCTCTTATCCTAGGCCACCACTTCTTCATCAATAGTAGGATAAGAACCAGAACCTACAAAAACAACATATGAGAGTAAATCAAACAGGTGGATGAATAAATACGAAGAACATGAAGTTACATTTATAAGACGCTAACTTACCACTAGCACGAGATGACAATGTCTTGCTCCTCTTCATTCCGTATACCTAATTAGCTAATTCCTAAATAGATAATAGCAAAACACATGGCATTCAATATTTCAGATTTTCAATACTCATACAACATCCCTCCCACCCCTTTAATTTCAGATCTAGCACTAGTCATAATTTGAACCATATATTCAATTCAATTAGTTTGTCAATTCCAACACTAGTCCACCATGGTCCATCAGGAGTTTAGGACTTAGGAGATTCAGTAATCACTAATCAAAAACACTTAACAAATGAAACATGACATACTCATACAGATTATACATTCATACACTCATACTGGTAACTATCATGTGTCATACAAAATCCCAAATATGATAAGATCAGTTCGCCATCTCCCCCCAGTCCCTACCAATGACCAATTCGCTATTCGGCCCATCCCTAATATCAATTCGCCATCTCCCCACCAATGGCCAATTCTTACAGTTCTTCCAAATTCCAAAACACACACAAAATCTAAAAAAAATGGGGGGATTTTCACCTGTGAAGTCACACCCAGCCCCGACGACAGCGAGAGAGATGACGCCCAAATCCTGAATGGATGCGTGCGTGGGGGAGAGAGTCTGCAAAATCTTGCTTCCGAATGCTTCCTCCAGAATGCATAAACGACCATCTGCAGGAAACCATTGGTACTTGATGTAATGTTCCTCTGATAAGCCTATCAAGAAGATAATGTACATAACAGCAACAGACATAGTCATACCTTCTCACGACCTTGACCATGGGGATGTGGGTCATGTAGGTGCAGGCCATGAGCGACACGGCGAGGAGGCCGAGGAAGACCGGCAAGGAGAACATGTGGTCGAAGCCGGGGGTGAGGATCCACCTCCACGTGATGAAGCCGGAGCAGCGGAGCCAGAGGAGGAGGCGAGGCCGTGAGGAGGAGGTGGAGCCGGAGGAGGAGGCGGAGCCGACGGAGGCGAGGGCACCGGCGGAGGCCGCGAGGAGGAGGCGGGGCCGGAGGAGGTGAGGGCAGCGCCGGAGGCCGCGAGGAGGAGGCAGGGCCGCGAGGAGGAGGCGGAGCCGGAGGAGGCGAGGGTGGCGACGAAGGCCACGAGGAGGAGGCGGGGCCGGAGGAGGCGAGGGTGGCGCCGGAGGCCGCGAGGAGGAGGCGAGGGCGGAGCCGGAGGGTGGAGGAGAAGGCGGAACCGGAGAGGCGAGGGCGGCGCCGGAGGCAGCGAGGAGGAGGCGGAGATGGAGGAGGCGAGGGCGGCCACTGGCACTGGGGCGCGACCGCGCGAGGCAAGGGCGGCGACCGGCGTAGCCACGCAGGCGAGGGTAGGCGAGGGCCGTGCTGCGGTGCTACGATTGGGGGATTGGGGATTTTGGGATTAGGGTTTCCAGCCTTAGGGAGGTATAGTAGTGTTAGGTAATTTGCTGGGCCTCAGGCTGGATGGTCTATAGCTATAGCCCATCCAGTCTGAGGCCCAGTTCCGCCCCTGGTTGCATGTAGGACGAGGATGCGCTCTCACATTGTCAGAACCTCTTCGAGGGGAATGGAGTAGCTTTAGTGTACCAAGGACCGGACTCCTTCGGGGCGTTGGGCAGACTCGGTCCACCATAGACCAGCTTCCTTCTATAAATACCCCACCCCCTCCTTTCCTCCACCCATTTCCTCATCCACTCACTTCCTCATCCACCCCCGCTTCCACATCCACCTCGCATCACGCCTAGTCTGCTCCCCGTCCGACTCTGCACTCGGGCCTCGTCCGCTCCCTGGCCCACTCTGTAGCCAGATCCCAATGTCGTGCCGCCTCCAGGATGCACCTGCGCTGGGGCCCTTCCGCGTCACAACGACCACGCCTGAACCTTGCCCTCCTACCCCCCCCCCCCCCCCAGAACCTACTTCAGGGCGGAACTGCGTCTGCTCCCCGACCGGCCCCGAGCCTAGGCCGGTCCAGTGCACGAGCCATCCTCGCACACAAACAGCCTCTGCGGTGGAGCTCGGCGCCGCGCCACCTCTGGGATGTCGGCAGTGGCAGAGAGAGGGGGCTAGGGGGGCCTGGCACCCCCAAGCCTAATTGGTTCCATCAGAGCATATAAAATTGCTGGTCTGCTCCTCGCCTATTACGTGCTCGACGGAATGTCCCACATGGGCAGGACCGGTACAGAGGTACTCCATCATGTCATCGTGGTCCTTCTTGACGTCGACCGTGAGCACTGATGGCGCCGCTGCGAATCGCCCCCTGCACCCATGCTCGGCGCCCTCCAACTGGTGCATACCTGATGCGACGAGCTCGCCAAGGAAGTGCAGCGGCTGCAAAACCTCGGGGTGTCCAAGATTCTGGTGAACAACCTGCGTCCCCTCGGCTGCACGCCGTGGCAATCTAGGCCCAACAACCACACCGGATGCGACAGCTGTGGCAACCTGGGTGCTTCCGAAGCTGGACTCAAATGACAAAGACATCTTCCTGGTTGACCTGCACACTGCCTTCTCCAACATCGTCAATCCCACCCCAGGTACATACATATACATGCATACATATCGCCTTATATATCAATTACTACTGTATTATTCCCAACCTTCTACTAATTCTCCATTATATAGTTAATTACATGTGTTTAATTAGTGGTTTGGCCTCTCCTAATTTAACCCAAATCTGAGTAAGAAGTATCTTAGATCTGAGTAAGAAGTATGTTCTTTTGCCCAAATTATTTCAGTATGAATGTTACATCATTTCTTCCAATTTACAGGTACGTTGATGTAATTTTCTTTGCATTGTAATTTGTGAAACATATTACTCTGATACAGTAAGAGTCGCCAAGTCCTTCGACTCCTCAATTACAGCAACAGTATATTCAATCTTTTCTGGTAAACTAATCAAAATTTTCTCGACAATCTTTTGATCAGTAATTTCCTCACCGTAGGTGCGCATCTGGTTCACTACCTCGATGACCCTCGAGAAGTAATCCTTTATCTTCTCAGACTCCTTCAGCTGCAAATTTTGAAATTGTCTTCGCAAAGTTTGTAACTTTACAGCTAAAACTTTTGCAGAACCTTGAAACTCCTCCTTTAACTTGTCCCAAGCTTTTTTTGAGGTCTTAGCGCCGATAATCCACGGAAACAAACTTTCCACAACACCTTGTTGAATCAGAAACAAGGCCTTGGCGTCCGTCATCTGGTTTTCTGCCAAAGTTTTCTTCTGCTCTGGTGTAAAAACATCTTCAGCACCATACCTTTTGTAGCCGATCTCCACAATATCCCACAACCCTTGCGATAGTAGTAGTGTCCGCATCTTGATGTTTCACATATCATAATTCTCTCCTGAGAATACGGGAACTATCGACTGTGTTATCCCGACGTCCGAACTCGAAGCCATAATCTCGGCTCCGAAAAATAGCACGAACGAACAACTCTGCTACACCTAACTTAAACCTGGAGCTCTGATACCAGTTGTTGGGGATTTGAAACTCTCAAAAGAAGCAAAGAATTGGGATAGAGGAGTAACTAGCTTAAAGCATCAGGCTATGTATTCATTGGTCTCTCTTGAAAACACACATACATCTGAAGCTTACACATGCATCTCCGTTACTACTACAACAGGAAGGACATTGTCCTTATATAACCAAGCTAACCGACTTTTACTAGTAAGAAACACAGCCGTTAACTACTAGTATAGAAACACATGCACGCACTAGATGTCTCTAGACTAATCACAGCCAATCTTCAGTAGTAAACTTGATGAAGTAAGCTAGTAACACATGGCAAGCTTGAGCACTGGTGGCCAGTTACCTTGCCGACTTAACTCAAAAAAATCTTGGCTTTCACAGGTGACTCAATATCTAGCTCATGTATTGCTAGAAGCTTCAAGCATGCCGACATCCAATGACGGTTGATGTAGCTAGTTCATTGTAATAACTCATCTCTAGCCACAAACAATTTGCCATTCTCAAGAAAATAAATTAGTACCAACAGTCACCACTAGGGACTTTGCCTTGTCAAAGCCCATGGTCGAGCTCCTGAGTGAGGCTGTCGCATGTGAAGTGTCTGCCAATCTTGACTCAGCCCTCAAAGATGACCCTCTGACCAAGTGGCAGGCATTCACCTCTGTGGAGTGTGACCACATGAAGGTACCTGAATTGTTAATTTGCTTTTGACTTGATCGACTCCTGACCCTTACCTTTCTCCCTCATAGACTCTCCTCGCCGTGCGCAAGCTGTCCTCTGTGCAGAACGCCATCCTTATGGAGAATAAGAGGTTTGTGAAGGGGGTCGAGGGCAAGATGACCGTTGTACAGCAGGATCTGGATGCGGCTCACGAGACGATCGTCAAGTTACAACACAAGCTTGTTGGGGTCAAGGTCTGACTGCGATTCTCAACGCTATCACGCAGAGCGGCCGAGGATAGGTGACGGGAACATCATAGTCTCCTGAGTCTATTCTAGAAAGCGGGAACATCAGTCTCCTGGGGCTAGTCAGGGCAGCAGGAGCATCAGAGCCTCCCAGGCCTGGTTTAGAAAGCGGGAACATCAAAGTCTCCCATTGGGAACATCACAGTCTCGTGGCTAAGGGCGGTGAAGGCTCGCCCCAGCATGCGGCTTCCTGGAACACAAACGTGACACCCAACCAAAGCACAGTAGAGGCATATATAATTGAAGGAGCAATGGAAGTCATAATAGGTCGTGCAAACATAGATGATCAGGAGGGCGTCACAGTAGGCCCGAAACAAAAAGTGGCAATGGGGGCATCATAATAGGCTCAGTAGCTACTAGCTACACGTAATACTTGTGGAGGTTCTCAAGTGATTGAGTTTGGTTCCGTCAAGTGATTGTAGCCAGAACAACCCTAGGCGAGTGGCGCGGTGACTTCATACGGTCCTTCCCACTTGGAGCTCAACTTACTATCGAGGTCTAGGTTGGCTTTTTTCTTGCGGACGAGATCGCCAACTTGGATGGGCCGTGGCCAGACAGTCCTGTTGTATGTATTAGCCATCACCGCCTGCTCTCGGTCGATGTTGAGTGTTGCTTCTTGGCGGATGGCGTCAGCCGACTCTAGCAAGACCCGGTAGTCATCGTCATCCAGGGCTGTCGAGGTCCTCAGAGAACCAAGCCTGATTTCTTCCAGCATGACAGCCTCGTCACCGTATAGTAGTTTGAATAGGGTAAATCCTGTAGCCCAACTGGGCGAAGTGCATGTCGACCAGAGCACACTTGGCAACTCGTCCACCCAGAGACCTTTCGGAAGATCAAACAAGCAAGTGCAGAGATTGATGCTCAGACCCACGTAAAACTTGCAGAAGGAGGCCACGTCAAATGGAATCCCATGTCGACGGTTACCTCCCTTGGCACACCAAACCGACACACAACATTCTTCCACACAAACTACTAAATTGTTGCAGAAGTGATCTTGGCCAACGGTTCCGCCTCAATCCATTTGGAGAATTAGTCGACGGTTACCATGGCGAACTTGTACCCTCTTATTTGAGGCTTGAAGGGACCAACGAGGTCTATTCCTCACTGAGCGAGCGGCCATGATGGTGGAATGAGCTGTAGGTCATTCGCGGGCGAGTTCGTACCATGCCCCATCCACTGACAAGCAATGCATGTCTGAACGAGGGACTCCGCGTCTCACAGAGCAGTGGGCCAGTAGAATCTCTGCCAGAATGCTTTCGACACCAAGGCACGGGATGCGAGATGAGAACCTTAGAGCCCATGGTATATCTCGTGATCCAGGTCGATGCCCTCTTCCTTGGACACTCACTGAAGGTAAGGCTGGCAAACACCATGCTAATAGAGGCTGTAGCTGTGAATGACAAAGCCCCTTGCGTGGTTCCTTAGCCTTCGCACCTCGGAGGGATCCGTAGGCTCAATCCCGTCAAGAAGATACTCGATGATCGGCTTCCTCCAATCTTGCTCTCCAATGGCACACACCTCATCGGTTCCACTAGGACCTCATAGAAGGTGCCGATGGTCTCTCCGCCTGCGTGCTGATGCCCTATCCAGGACGTCTGTCTCAAGATTGTTCCAAGCGTGGGATGCTACGAACAGTGATATCACTGAAGTACTTCTCTATGTCTCAAACAAGGGCTAGGTACCTTACCAATATCAGGTCCCTGGCTTGGTAACTCTTATCGATGTGGCAAGCAATGAGTTGAGAATCGCTTTTCACAAGGAGTCTTTTGGGCTTTGCGCAACCCGAGTAGCAATGCTTCATATTGGGCGATGTTGTTTGTGGCTTTGAAGTCCAAGCGGGCACATAGAAAGTGCAAGTCCCACTTGAGGATTCAAGGACCGCACCTGCACCTGCGCCTTCCAAGCACCAAGGGCCATACATGTACATCATCCAGAGCGGGTTGGCTAGCGGGATGGGTAGGGTAGTTCCGCAAGGGTCTAGGATTTGATTAATGTGCGGGATACTAATGTGATAATAAATGGGGCTAGTTTGACTGCCCACACCCTACTCACCCAGACGCTTCCTTGTTGCAAAGCATTTCACCAATAGGTAATGACGACGGTATCTGGATTTTGTAGGCCAAGAAGTAGTGTCAGAGTTTCCTCGAGGCCATGAGGATGGTGTAAGCAAGCTTCTCTAACTCGGTGTACCTCATTTTAGCCCCTTGTAAGGCTTCGGAGACGTAGTAGATGGGGTGTTGTTTATTCTCTTCTTCTCTAACTAGCAATGCACTTACGGCGACAGGGATCGCCATAATGTAAGCGAGGACGCCCTCTCCCTGCCTAGGGCTATGCAATAGTGGGGGGACACAAGGTAGTTCTTAAAGTCATCTAGGGCGACCTAACATTCAGCGGTCCACTTGAAGATGCCAGAACCCCGTAGGATTATAAAGAAGGGGAGCCCTCTCTCAGCTAAATGATAGATGAATCGTCCCAACGTGGCCAATCGGCCGGCCAACTTCTACACCTCAAGGACATTCTGAGGGGGCTTCATGTTGAGTACAGCCTAGATCTTTGCGAGACTCGCCTCAATTACATGCTTTGATACCAGGAAGCCCAACAACTTCCTGACCTGCACTCCGAAGACACACTTCTCCAGGTTGAGCTTCATGCCGACCCGGTGCAGTTTGTCAAAGGTCTCTTGGAGGCCAAAAGCATGTGCTCGGGCGAAAACACTCTTGACAAAAATGTCGTCGACATAGGCTTTCACGTTGCAGCCGATTTGGAGAGCAAGCGCGTTGTCTACAAGCCTAGCGAAGGTGGCACCTACGTTCTTGTAACATCCTGTTTTTCTGCAATTTTTAAAGCCGGGGATTTAAAAATGAATTTTTTGGATTTTCTAAAATTAAATCAAGCTTTAAATGAATTTTTGAAATTTAAAATAATTTAATCTGAGTAAAATAAATATTAACATAAGTGGAAATATTTTATTTGGATTCTTTAGGTCTCAAGGAATTTTCTGAAATTTTTGGTGAATTTTTGCGATTTATTTGCTATTTTCTAGAGCTTTTGAAGTTTATTTGAATTTCTGGAATAAAAGAAATAAGGGAAATCCTCTCAGCCGCCCGATCTTCCCTTTGCCACGTGTCAGCCATCCCGCGGTTGTCCTCATGCCGCCGTCGTACCCCTTTCCCGCGCCTCACCTCTGGCCGCCCGATCGCGCCGCCCCGCCACCTGGCGCGCATCCGCGTCGGCCTTCGGCCTCCCGCGCGCGCCCGCTCGGCCCGGCCCACTCCCCGCCGCAACCCGCCTCCCTCCACGCTGAGCCGCCCGATCTGAAACCCAAGCCACGCGGCAGCATATGCGCGCTCCGTGCGCATCCGCGCGCTCCCGCCCCGCGCTCGCTCCCCGCCGCCCGATCTTCCCGTGAACCATGCGTCGCACATCCGCACCGCACCCGCGCGTAACCCTAACTGCGCCCGCGCCCTCAGCCGTCCGATCCCTCCTGCGTCATCCGAGCCGTCCAAACCTCGCCCGTCCCGTAACCGCGCTGTCTCCGGATCAGACTTGCCTCGGTTCGCGCGATAAAACCCGCGCGGCCGCCTCGGTTCGCGTGCAAACTTTGCCGCCGCTCTCGCCTCCAACCTTGCGCCCACGTCGTTGCCGGAGCCGCTCCGCCGTCGTTCCAAGCCACTCCCCGCCGCGCCTCCGCTGTTCGCACCCTCGCCGGAGCCGTCCCCATCGCCGGAGCCCGTCCCCGCCGCCGTCACCGTCGCCGAACCCCGCCGGTGAGCGCCGCCGCCTGCCGCCTCGTTGCCGCCGCGCACGCCGCTCCCCCCTCGGTCCCCGCACCGCGCCCGCGCGACGCTTCGTGCGGCGCGCCTTGAGCCACGCGTCGGCCATCGGTCACCGCCCGATCTGAGCCAGCGGCCCGGATGGCGCCAGATCTTGCCGCCGCCGCTGCACCCGAGCCGTCCACGTCTGCCCTAGCCACGTGGCTTGCCACGTTAGCCCTAATGCCACGGGGCGATGCCACGTGTTCTACCACGTCAACAAAATCCGGCCCCCGGGTGCCACGTGTCGCCACGTCAGCTGACATGTGGCAGCACCAGCGCGCGCCACGTCAGCACTGCCCCGCCAGCTGGGCACACTGTTCCGTGCGTCGGGTCCACCGTGGACCGAGTCTCCCGTGGACCGAGTTCACAGCACAGTACCCTTTTTCAATTTTCCCGATTTTCCTTTAGATTAAATTTTTCGAGAGCCCGTTCTCCTCCGTCCTAGCTCCGATTGACCCCGTTCTTTTTTCTAAATTTATCTAAAATTGAGCTCTAACTTTTGGTTCTAGTTTCATAATTTTTAGAGTTCATTTCCTTATCATTTTATGTATTTTTCTTGTTTCGATCGTTTTCTCTCTCGTTAGATTCGGATTCCGGAGGAGCAAGATCTACAGCCGAAGACCAGGAATACCTCGCTGAGCATAACCAAGGTAAGTCGTGTCCTTTGATCATGTTGAACCCAGTTTGTAATCTATTATTTAATTATTTTGTTTTAAATTATCTTGCATCGCTACTTTTATTCAAACCCTTGTATCTGGTAGTTATCGCCCTCCTTGATATTTTGGAATACCCTGATGCCATTGTCACCATAGGTTGGAAAACATACTAGTGATGCTGGGTTATTTGTCACATGGTGGGTACGATAGAATTGCTTAGCTTTGCTTAATTTACGAATGGTTTCATCATCACATGTGAATTACCAATTTGACTTAATAATATATGGAACTGTGGTTGGTGCCACGTTTATTAAAATTTTGGGTCATGGCATTGGTGTGTCATTGGCGGAGATATACAAACTTGGTTTTGGCACTCGGGCGAGTGATCGTGCAGTAAAGGGGGAAGTGCAGGTACACTTCAGGGGATGTGGTAGCCTCGCCCGGGTAATGTTAAGGACTTAACTTTGTGCGCCATTGATTTGAGCTTAATCGTGCAAACCACATGTCTAGTATGGGATAGACCTAGCTGATTAATTTGTAATATTTCAATTTCAATTCTACCATTGTGATGAACATGGTTGCTGATTTCCATGTGGCACAAGGGGGGTGTGATGCGAAACTCTAGCGGGCAGGATTGGGTTGAGGTAGAGCATTGTAAAGGTCTTGTTGTGATTTCCTAAGATCGAGGCTAATCACATTGTGTGAGTACAGTTGTGCAACCTCTGCAGAGTGTAAAACTATTCGAATATCCACGTCCTCGGTCATGGACAATGCTCGGTGATTTCACACGAGAGGTAGTGATTTCATTATAAACTTGGTGGTTTATATTGGAAGTGAACAAGTAGTTCACCGTCAGTTCAGTTTGTGAATGGGATATTCACAAGTAACTTATTTTCATTCCTTCGATTATTTATTATTATTGTTTTCATTTAAATTTCGCTTTCAATCTATTATTCATATTTACTGTGAAATGCCTTTTTTGCAAATTAACCTTTCAGCCTTCTATTGGTAAGCTTTGCATACTATATTGCATTCATTTGTTACAAACGACTTGCTGAGTATCAATGTACTCACGGCTTTACGCCTATGTTGCTCAGTTGAGGGCGAGGAGTATTATCAGCAGGAGATTCCAGAAGGAGAGTACTACGATGACTTCACGGATTAGGTTTCGTTCTCCATTCAATAGCCTATGGCTTGTCGATTGGCCGCTACGTTTTATTTTGGATTTTCGCTGCTAGTTTTGTTAAGCCCTTCCGGCTAGAGATATTGTAAGCTTGGCCATAAGGTCGTACATTTGATTTTTATCGAGATTTGAGTTTCCCTTTATTATATCGTGTGTATGGTTGTGATTACATCTATGTTTGACTGTGTGCACTAGCGTGATCCTGGACTAGTGCAGTTTACACAGAGAGTCCGAATTTGCATATTCAGGTCTCGACAGTTCTTTAGCTCGAACACCATCCGAACATAGCAAAACGTCCTAGAGGGGGTGATGAAGCTGGTCCTTTTCTCATCCTCCTTGGCCATTCACACCTGGTGGTACCCTGAGTAGGCGTCAAGAAAGCTCATGAGCTTGCACCCCGAGGTGGTGTCGATGAACTGGTCAATCTTAGAGAGCGAGAAGTCGTCCTTCAAACATGCACGGTTTAGATTAGCATAGTCCACGCACATGCACCACTGTTAGTTGAACTTCTCAAGGACTAGGTTGGCCAGCCATTCGGAGTGCACCACTTCCCAGATTATGTCGGCGTTTCAGAGTTTCTCGACCTCCTGTCTCGCCATGACTTGGCGCTCACCTGATATTTTTTAGAGCTTTTGTTTGGTGGGCTTGGCATCAGGTCTTACGAAGAGCTGGTGCTCGATGATCTCCCTCGGGACACCAGGGAGGTCTTCAGGCCCCCAAGCAAAGATATCGTTGTTTGCTTGCAAGGTCGCCAATATAGCCTTCATTATTGCTAGGTCGAGGTTTGCGCTAAGCAGCACAACTTTGGTGGGATTGGCTCCTAAGAGGGGCTCCGCCCTCGTCTCCCCACCGAGCATCAGCTTAGAAATCCATTTGCTGAAGGAAGGGGCCTGGAATCCCGGCTCAGCCCTCGCGACTTTTGGAGTGACAGAGTGCACGTATCAAATCGCCTCTTGGATGTCTTTGTCTATCTTCCTTGAAAGATCCTAGTCACCGTGCACGGTGGTAACCCCATCGAGGCCAAGTAGCTTCATGCAAAAGTAGGCATGGTTGAGGCACTGTCCCAAGCAATTGAGGGCCGCCCTACCCAAGATCACATTGTACTGGTATGGGATTTTGACGACATCGAAGACCACACTCTCACTTCAGGTGCCTACCTCAGCCCCAAATCCCACGATTAGCTCGATCCTGCCCTGCCACCTCAAATTAAAGAGGGTTGGCTACGGTGGGTAGCACAGCCATCGCCGCGGGTGTGGGGGGAAGGTTGCACTGTGGCACGTCGGCCGTGGCCTAGACTTGCTGTCGATGGAGTTGTTGGGAGGAGGCGATGAGCTCGCACCCTGAGGTTTCATGATAGGTCCACCCATGGATGTTGTATAAGCTTCAGGTGTTGCCGCAATTGGGGCATCGTTCTTCCCGCCCTTGGCTATCCCTGTGCTTGTGCCCATAGTGGTTGCCCTAGCTGTCATCATGGCAGTCTTTGTGGTGGTCATCATGGTGGTCTTTATGGTGGTCATCACGGTGGTCACCACGTTAACTCCGGTGCGGCTAGGTGGTTTCAGCTTCGACGTGGTACACAATCCAATGGCGGCGTTGCTGCCTTTCAACAGCCTCAAGGTAGGGTGAGGGTGTGGGGACAGTAGCAATCGGGGTCTACACCTCCCTACAAGCCCGCCCCTCCTTGGACTTTTGAGTATTTTCCCATGATGGAAAGTAGCTCTGACAAAGTCTTCAACTCCTTCCAATCCAGCTTGTTAGCCAACTCCCCCTTATGAAGAGCTCGGCGCGGAGCCTCGATGGCGCTCGTGTTAGAGATGCCTTGGACTTGGCAATGGATGTGAACGAAGCGGCACATGAAGTCTCTGATAGTCTCGCCTGGCATTTGTTTGAGTGCGTGCAGATCAAAAGAGGTTACTGGTTTGTAGTGCTTGCTCAGCTTCTCCCGAAGCTGCTTCCACGAGTACACTGAGCACAGCAGGAGGACGAGGTGCCAGGATTGGGTGACCCCTAAAGAGCTATAGGCAAGCTCTTTGACATGATGGCTTCACCCCCTCCCACCGCTGCTATGGCGGTTTCATACACACAGACGAACTCCATGGGGTCAGAGCCCCCTTAGTACTTTGTGACTTCCGACATCTGAAAACGCATCGGCCTTGGTGTAGCTTGTAAGTCCAGGCTCAATGGGTTAGAATGGTCAACTAGGCTAGCAACCTTGTGGGTGGGAGCCCCTTGAGGCTAGGACCGGCTTGGGGCGGCCTGGCCTCCTGATGACCATGGCTTACTCCCGCACTCCAGGCCGAGGCGAGGGACTCCCTCTGCATTTGTTCGAGTTGTGCCTTGAGGTTGTTGGCTTCTTTGACCCTGGACGAGGTTGGCAGGTTCACTCGAGCGCAGGCTTTAGCTAGTTCGGCCCAGAGGGCTTCAACTTCGGACGCCCAGGGTGGGTTGTCTCTAGTTCCAATGCCCATGCCTCCTCCAACGGGTCCCTCAACTCTCCAACTTCACAAGCTTCCGTGGGCGGCAGGGGCCTTGCCTTGGCCCACACCCTCTCGAGTTGCACCAGAAGTTTCCCTGCTTGGCGAGACTCGGTTTGTGATTCCCTCAACTACCTTCGGAGATCTTCCAACTCCTGCTCCATCTCCTCACGAACACTTGGAAGGTCGGCCTCGTAGGAGGCCGTCGTCTCACTGATGACCTAATCCATCCAACTTGACTTTGGCCTTGGAGGGTGGGTTCGAACCCACTGCCGATCGACTTTGGAAGAAATTAACTTTTAAACAGAATATTTTTAAAAGCACCGCTTGGTAAAGTAAGACCATCTCTCGGGGGCCGTCGTTGGCCGTCGTTGGAAGAAATTAACTTTGAAATATCGCCGCTTGGTGCGTGGACTCACAATGACGGCCATCGGATCACCAAGGAGGAGACCGCTCCACCGTTAGATCCGGCTTAATCCTGTAGGCCGGGAGTAAATAGGCCCCGTGGGCATTGTAAAAGGTTCAGTGTAAAAATTGAATACAAGAGATCATTACACACTAGAGTTCCTTGAAACACTTGTTCCCCAAGGCTTCGGCTAGCCCTTCGGTGGTTAGGACGAAGCTCCAAACTTCTATCTGTTTAGTACCGAAGCTACAACAGTTGGTACACTCATACACGATATGTTTTGCAAATATAATACACGAATACACAGGATTACCGATTACATATAGGAAGTGTAAGTACGTGCATCAGTACATGCCATTCTCCCGCGAAAGGGAACTGAATAAATGGTGTAGTTCTCCATAGAAACTCCCGTGAAAGGGAACTGAATAAATGGTGTGGTTCTCCATAGAAAGTGCATGACAACTCAGATGCATCCTAGATAGCAAGCACTGGAGAATAGGTACGAATACGATAGCATATATGACTAGCGTGGCAAATTTATCGAAGACGCAAATTCTCTCTTCAACTGTAGCACCCTGAGATGCCTTCATAGGCTAAATTAACAGCATTGCTAAAATTTGTTTCGGCCTGGGAATTACAGTTGGCCTGTGGACATGACAAAGGCAACTCTCCTGTGCTTCCTGGAGAAATTTGGCATTTCGGTAGTCTCTTAATCCTCAAGAATTGAAGCCTCATCTCCGCTTCTTTCATGGTAGGTCTCTCTCCTTTGAGCCTTAAGCAAGCCTGTGTAGTGAGGCCATGCCATCAATCTCTTTCTGGTTTGCCTCCTCCACAATTATGGAATCCATAATTTCCATCAGAGCTCCCTCTTGAAGTGAGACAAGCTTTGTTTTGGAACTAGATCATTGATAAAAATTGGTTTCTTTCTCTTCAGAAGTTCAAGAAGTATCACTCCAAAACTATAGACATCACTCTTCTCGGTCAGTTGGCTAGTGTGATAATGCCACGGATCTAAGTAACTAAACGTGCCATGTATAATTGTCACCGCATGAGTCTAATCCCGTGAAAAACAAGAGTACTAGCACTAGCTAGGAGATAAAATATGAATGTCATATCTATAGAGCACTTGCACATTAGGCTTCCAAAGAGTAATTACGATGTGTTTACAAAAAGTTAAATTCTAGATAAAAACCACCATGCTCAAAAACTTATAATCAACTTTATCTGAAAAGAATTTGCTGGCAATTCACATCCCAGTCTAAAGGAGAAACACTCATATTCTTTTATCAGTTGGACAAAAAATTTCCTGATTATTTTTGTAGAATAAACTGCACCAAAAGTGATGTACCCAAAGGAGAAACAAGAATAAATCTTACACCGATTTTGGAAGAAAAAAAACAAAATTGTAAGATAGTTGGATCAAAAAGGACAGACCCATCCATGGAAGAACTTTGGTGGTTATATAGAAAAATCATCATATCAAAAAAAAATGTAAGGACTACTGGTATCAGAGTAACGATCCAATGACAAGGATCGTGCGGGGCATGGATCCGACAGCACATAGTGAGGGTGTTCGCCAGAAGATCACGATCCGCGATGAACGGGGAAAGCCATTAATCCATTCACTCAGAAAACCACTAACTATCTTCGAATGCAACTAGTTTCAACAAACCAACAAATCTAGAATCATAGGTAAAAGATAGACCAGAGAAAAGGCGAGATACCCTCATTGATAAAAAGGATAGCGCAGAAAACCTTACCAGAACCACTCAATTGTCACCACTAGAACAAGAATTTTAAAAAGATAGAAATATCTTGATTGAAAAACATAGAAATATCTTAAATATTGTTGCATGCCTAAGTGACTATGGATGCATTGGGGCCTGAAGAAAAAGTCTTAGAAGTAGCAGGTTCACCAATCTCCACAGCATCAAGTAAACATCAAGAACCAACCAATTGACAAGGATCACCACATGGTTCTAGAGATTTTTCCCTCCCCAGCAAAAGCACTACAAATTGTTATCACGACAGAAAAACTGCCATGTTTTGATTTTTTCAAATTTTCGAACATTACCTGTCAAGCATTTCATGTGGAGAGTACATGTGCAATTAGTATCACATTTGACACTACTTTATTAGGATTCACACAGGCATAAGGTCAGCAATCTTCATGCCATGTGCGAAGAACAAACCAACAAATCAATGTCAAATTTTCAGTTATTTGACATTTCATATTAATTGGTAAACTCACCAGCAACACACAGCCTGCAGTTCAGTCAAATTTGTAGCTGCTACCCTACCTATATGTATTCCTACAACCTATGAAAAGATAAAGATGAAACCAACAAAGATGCAACATCATACTGTAGTAAAACCTGCTACGGATATATGCTGAAGCAAATGTTATTTTTGAGGTGAACAGAAATCAAACTCATTTGACGTGATTGAAAATTCAGCACACATGTATCAAAGAGGAGACCAACCTACATAGGCCTTCTACCCATCAAACGACTGGCCTCATGGGAGATCCTTCTCAGATGATTTTAGGGGCCCAAATCTCTGACTAAGCTTCTCAAGGCTAAGGGTAGGACTTCCATCGGTAAGCCAGCCATACTGTAGAAAGTGCATATGTAACACTGCAACATGGTGAGGTTTCTGCTCAACTTGGTCAGAATGCTGATAGTAGCGGCTATGTTTGGTAATATAGTAAGCAACTTGGAGGCACTTCTATCAAAGAGCATGGAAAGTGTAGTGAATTTTTTTCAGACAAACCATTAACATTATGTTGAATGTGAGGAGGAAGAAGGGGTCCATATTCAGGAATACTTGCTTCTGTAATTGGTAAACGATGTTAACCCACTTGTTACTTCATGTTGTTACGTTCTTAACTGTAAATTAGAGCTCGTTGGAGGCGAAATTTTGTTATGGTCTTGCATACTATCCATTAACTTTATGGAATAGTCATCAACCTTATTTGTGTATGGCTCCTCAGTTTATATCCCACCAGCTGCTTTACAAGCAAGGATTAACAATGTCTGCCTTAGTGCCTTCTACTATGAATCATGATAGTTTGCTTAACTTATCCTATTCCTAAGGCGCTGCTATATTGACATGCATGAAATTGTTAACCAACCTGTATATTCTCGTGTTCGATATTTTTGTGATGGTAAAAAGTCGGTCTAAATAACAAGTTAATAACCTCATCTCCTTGCAAGTCATACCCAACCTTTTGCCACATTTTCACCGCCATCTCGGTGCTAACAAGCCTGATGCCTTATTTTATATCTTTATTTTTATTTTGGTTTCCCATGTGACGGTGCAAAAGTTGTGCATTTCTTTTCAGCTTCTAAAAGCTATTTTTTGGCTTTTCTACAGTTACTAACTTTCATATGAAGTCTTTTCAAGGTGGGGTCTACAAAAATTGTAATACACACTGTAGCGACTTCATTTATATTGGCCAAACAGTACATAAGTTTCTATTACTCCATTCTCTCTCACGAATAGCCTAAAATGTTAGTAATATACCCTAGAGGCAATCATGGAGATGATTGTATCACTTCTATATTTATAATCTTTTGAATAATATGTTATTTTATCTCTTGAATAAATATCTTTCATATTAATCAATAAGTATATGACTTGTTCATGTAACTTTTTATTTATATTTTAATGCTATTCTAAATTATCCCTAATATTATATTATTATGTGCGATAATTATGATTTACAGATCAGTGATTGATAATCATATTTCACGGATCATAGATATGAGATATCAAATTAATAATGTAGATAAATATTAGAGAACATGATATTGGGTTGACCCACCATGAGATACTGTAGGAATTGTTATATTCGTAAGTGTCATCAGTTGGTCTCATACATAGTGTATATAGAATCCTTAGATCTGAGATCGTCATTGTTTCCTACATGTGTAATAATTTACTTAGGCATTACCAACACTACACCATGACTAGGTAGCCATAAAGATAACTTTCGGGTTTACTGTGAAAAATACAAAGGAGTATAAGCAATCAAGATGGAATTTGCCCCTCCTATATAACAGGAGAGATATCTCTGGACCCCTCAATGTGGTTAGATTAAGGACGTGCATGGCCATGCCGAATGTGGTTAAAGAGTTAATCACAACTGAGTAATCTACTATAGATTCGAGTGAAGGATTAAACTATCATAGGATAGCACGCTTCTCATCTTGAGTTCAATCTGGTATCATAAAGCAAAGGGATCGGTACATAAGCACTATATAGGTTCATCCGATATGATATTTATGTATATTTGAGGGTCATTATGTCTTGCTAGGGATTGCTACTGACTTATGAACTAAAAAGGAGTTTTCGACTCATGGCCAAATATACATGAATCTATAGGGCCACACACTTAATGGGCTGAAACAATAAGGGTCTGGATAATAGTTTTCAAGTGGAATTTGATCTCTACTCGTATCAGATAAGGATTCGATTGGAGGCTATATAAGGAGAGATGCGGGGCTGAGAGAGGGATCCTAAAACACACCCATTAAAACTCTAGCCGCCACCTCTCATAACCTCTTCCGTGCACGTTGGTGCTAGCACACCGATGTATGGTATTTCCTCCCAGGATGTATGAACCTCGATTGAGGCATTGCTATGTCTGCGGCGCTGATCGAGACGATCGCGAGGAGGAGATGGTTGGACAGAGGATGATCAACTGCTTCCACTACACTGACGTGCTCTTCGTTGGATCGGTGCTTCAACTCTAATTCCACTGCACTATGTGTCTAGTGGTAACAATTTATGATCTCTTACTTGTATAGCTTCCTCTTACTTATATGGCTTCCTGTTTTACTTCGGCATCTCACAGCTCGTCGCCTCACTATGTCCGCTTGCTCGTCACCACCTCGCCTGCTTGCTACTCGTTGGTTGGAGAGGAATAGATAGAAGAGAGAGAGAGCCAAGGAGGATTTGGAGATTTTGGATAAGGCTTTAGCAAATGAGTGTACAGGAGTGCATGCATCATGAAAGGAGGAGTACGGAATCTTTTGATATATTGGATAGTGAAAAGGTATACATAGTTTTTCAGCTAATGTTAAGATAATGTAGGCTATTATTCTATTAGCGCACTTAAATACTCTACAACTAGGGCTATAAACAAGCCGAACTCAAGTGAGTCTGGCTTTTCAGGCTCGAGCTCAATAGAAGCTTGATCCGAGCTTAAGTTGGGATCTGAGCTTGAACTTGGGCTCGGCTCGGCTCGGCTGAAGTTTGAGTAGGCTCGAGCTCAGCTCATTGAAGCTTGATAATAATTAAAATAATTTATTATGCACTAATTTTCAACAATAAGAAAAGTTTGAATTCGAACTCAGCTCAAGTAAGCTCGATAATGGTCAAAATAATTCAAATATACACTAATTTTCAACAATAAAAAAAGCTCAAACTCAAGCTCGACTTGGGTAAACTTGATAAGAGTTAATATGTATCACTACTTAAGCTCGAATCGAGACTCGCGAACTATTCGAGCTCGGCTCGGTAAAGCTCGCGAGCTCGAGATCAAGCTTGAGTTCGGCTCATTTAAAGCTCAAGCCAAACTCAAATCGAGCCTAGAACAAGCCGAGTTTGAATAGCTCGCAAGCCTCAAACTTTTTCTACAGCCTTATCTACAACAAAAAAAAGGCGGTGTTGCAACTAGTACCGCTTGTGTAAGCAGACAAAGGGCCCCGGTTTTATTTAATTCATGGCTCGATGTCAATGCATTTTACAATCTCCCTAAGGCCCCGCTCAGTGATTGAACGCTAGCGTTAGGCGGGGGCGATAAAAACACTGTAGTAGGTATTGTAGCTACAGTACCTGGTACAGTAAAAAATTTTGTTTTTTTGTTTGTTTTTTTTTCTCATGTTTCTTTGCATCGTCCGCTCTAGATTAGTGTGCCGTTTTTATTTTAAAATTTTTTAAAATTTAATTATACTCAATAAACCAACTCAGTTACAGTGTTTTTTCAGCTAGCTACAGTATTTTTTCAGCAAAAACCAAAAGCCATCGCTATTCCGATCACCTCCTAAATCCTAAGCCCTCTCCATTTGTCACCATCATATGACGCATCCTGAGACTTGTTAGGTTTACCCTTCCTGGAGCATATTTCTAGGTTTGGGCAATACACCCTTTCCTCCCCACGGCAGTCTTGCTATGCACCATAGTACTATCTAGGTGCGCACACACCCTCACACACAGAGATAGGAAGGGGACAGGAAGATGGCAGAGCTGCAGAGATCTTCCCAAACATTCAGGAGGTCTGGTTCATCGGGACTGGTCTGGGAGGAGAGGCTTATGCCCGAAGACCAGAACCAAAGGGACCAGAGGGCAGCTGGGGAGGCAGAGGACGGCACAGAGCAGCGTCAGCGTAGGTGCAGTGACGGCGCAGAGCGCGGCAGGCCCAACGACGGCAGCCAGGGCTTCCGCACTCGGCATGTTCCGCCTGCTCCGGATCCACCCTCGCCCAAGGTTCCCCGCTGCATGTTCTGCGGAATTTTCAGGAAGGAAGAACCATCGCAGCCTTCCAAGCCCAGAAGGTACTAGGGTGCTGTGTATTCTTCGACCGTATGGGGGTACGGTTGTAGAAGTCTTCGAGGCTAAAGTTCAGGCGTGTCATAATACGTGTGTTTTGTTTTGTTTTGTAAGAGTTAGCGGCTGTTATCTGAGTGAGTTTGCATGTTTCTTTATGTGTATATGCGAATGGCTGCCTTTTCTACATGAACATGGTATGTGCACATGGTGCTCTTCATTGATCATTACTATGTCTATGTGTGTTACACTGCAAGGCTGCTATACTGATTACTGAACATGGTCTATGTTCATTACCTTGATCTACCGGTTAATCAGCAGACACATTTCTGATGCTCTTGCGTACTGAAACCCATAGCTAATTAGGCTGCATCATGAGTTCACTTTTTCGCAAAACAAGACCTTTTTCATTCTCTAAGGCTACTGTTCGGTAGATTTGTAGTACACTATGTGTTTTTCCCCCAGTCGACTTGATCAATTCAATGTTCTAAGTTTGTTTCTCGAGATACGGCTGCCGGGTTGACAGCTACTTTCGTAAAACTATACGAGCAAAAAGAAATTGTTAGCTATATGAAGTCACTTTGTAGAAACGTTCTTTTAGCTTGGACCCACTGCTAGGAAGCTCCGCGCTCGACTTGGCTTATGGACGCCACCTTCGGCGGTGAAAACTAGTGTGCAGCGTTTGAAGTACTGTGCAACGTTTTGTTTTTATCTTCTTTTTTTTATTTTGTGGTATTTTTGTGTATTCCTTTACATTGTTCGTAATAGATTAGTATATCGTTTTTATTTTTATATTTTTTTAAATTTAATTATATCTAAAAAGTCAACTCAGTTACAGTAAAAAAATCAATCAGTTACAGTAAAAAAATCAATCAGTTACAGTAAAATTTCAATAAAAATTACAAATCATCGCTATTTCGAAGCACCCTCACAAATGTTTCAGTTATCGTCTGCATGATTTTGATTGCATGGATAATTATGTAACCAACGAGTCGAAGTCAACTTTTCGACGATGATCCTGTTCTTTGCGGTTTCTAAAAGTTGTTTTTGGCTTTTGCTATAGTAACTAACTTTTAAACGAAGTATTTTTTTAAGATAGGGTCTATAAGTTAATTGTAGTACACGTTAAAAAACTAATATCTGTATCATTAAAAATTGCAAGCGAGTATCTCTCTTTCCGCAATCTCTATCGTAAACAGCCAAAAAACCATCAATCACAACTAAAAACCATCCGCCGCAGTCAAAAAGAACAGACCCAATGTCTACTCTGGCTGTTTTTGGGCTTATCATGTCCGGTTGCTATTAAAGAGCAGTACTAACTGCTATTAAAGAGTAGTACTAACTCTTGGCAGTTTCTGTTACCGAATATTTAACAAAGTTACAATGCTATCATACGATATAAGCTATTACAGTAGAATCATCGATAATAATTAAAAAATAAATAATTGTAATTTATAGTGAAATTTTTTCTTCTTAAATCTACTGTCTTTTAATTCTTCAATCTACCAATGTAACATAAACTGCATAAAAAAAAGAAAAACTATTTTCCCTTTTGGCAGTAGCACTACTGTAGCAAACAGTACTACTGCTGTAGCAGTCATTTCGGCTGCTGTGGCAGTTAATAAAAAATCAAGCCTGTTGGATGTGCAGCAAGCATCGCTTTAAACGGCACTGTGCGTTGCTGTAGCAAAATAAAATAAAAAACTAAAGCTGTCGCCGGCCTTTGTAGAGATGAGGCTTTTGGTTGACGCAGCTGCTGCTGGGTTACTGCAGCGCGCCTGCTATCATGCGGATGGCGTCAGCCGAGGGAAGATACGCCGCGGGAGCGCATGAGACGGAGGGATTTTCGTCGCGAGTGGATGCGCCGCCGCCGCCGCCAGCGTTTTTTTTCCTGAGAAGATCTATTTTATTGCTAATCATGTTTATAGTTATAAATTGCTCTTTTAGCATATCTCAAACTTTAGAACGAAAATTAAATTGCTTCTAATCCTATCTCTACTTATAGTCTAGTGTCTAAATAAGTTTTATCTAATTCTAACAAATAAAGAACCTAAAACTCTTATATAGCACATGTTTTTGAGAGTTTGTCACAGTACGCAATTTTTTGATGCTAAGAAAATGGTCACACATCTAGGCTCCAAACCGTATGTCCGTAACTCTAATACGTATTATCCAAATTTTATCTTTACGCATCCCAATTCAAGCACGACTATCTCCTTCGGCATTCTTGACCCTTTAAACCATGATTTTGCATCAAGTCATGTCTCAGTCCTCGTCGTAGATCATGATCGCCTCTGGATTACCTTACACATACAAAGACCAAAGCGACATCTTTTCCTAGCACAAGTTCTTTCCAACTTAACCGATATAAGATATTATCAATTATTCATCATCACATTTATTCTAAACCTAACTACATGTTCTAACAATTGTCTCTATGGACTATCCCGTTCACTTCATTAGTTCTTTTATTCTCAGTTGAGATATCTTGATCTTCTACCATCCTTGTGAGCTGATGCACACATAAAACTTTCTTTAATAACATCTGTTTTTCTTGTATAATAACATGTGCTTGTATTATGTGCTGTTTAAACTAAAATGTTCTGGTGTTTCTCTGAATGTGTTTAGGATCTTCCACAGATTCGACCTTACTATCCAGGAGAGCCCTGTTGTATGGTGAAATTTTTATGAATTTATGACGAAATCTGTAAAGATATGGATGGTCACTCATAAGCGGGCCCTGATGTCGGATGCAATTATATGTCAATCAGGGGAGACCTGTCTGCCAATGGCTGGCCATACAGATTTTTACTAGGTGCCAAGCTTCTGATACCTTTTTTTTCATATGCAAATCTTTTCTGATAGAAATGACGAAGGACATCCACAACATTAGAAGCAAATTCCAATTTGCCTGTTTCTACTATCTAGATAACTTATTCCTCAAATTAGGTGATGTCATATTTTGCTTAATACTTAAGTAATATGATGTAATGTTTGATAGCTGTCCATGAGTAGCAGCTGTGCTGCGAGTAAAGCCGTAAAAAAAGCTCGAAACTCGCGAGCTACTCAAGTTCGGCTCGTTCTAGACTCGATTCGAGCTCGACTCGAACTCCGAACTTGAGCTTGATTTCGAGCTCGAATAGTTCACGAGCCTCGATTCGAGCTTAAATAGTGATATATATTAACTCTTATCAAGTTTACCTGAGCCGAACTCGAGCTCGAGCTTTTCTTGTTGTTGAAAATTAGTGTATATTTAAATTAGTTTGACTGTTATCGAGTTTACTTGAGCCAAACTCGAATTCGAATCTTTCTTATTTTTGAAAATTAGTGCATAATAAATTATTTTAATTGTTATCGAGTTTCAACGAGCCAAGCTTGAGTCTACTCGAGTTTAGACCAAGCCGAGCTTGAGCCCAGGTTTAGGCTCGGACCCCAACTCGAGCTCTGCTCGAGTTTCTATCAAACTCAAGCTTAGAAGGCCAAACTCGCTCGAGCTCAGCTCATTTACAGCCGTAGCTGCGAAGGTTCATGAAATCTACAAATAGCCGTGAGAACCTCTTAAGTTTTGTAACACACACTAGTGTACTCTCTACCCATCAATAGACCATGTTATTTTTGTCTTAGATCTTGGTTTAGATCTTGTGTTTCAAGAGTTTTAGATTGAACTCTTGCTATCTTTTGGCATTTTTACGCCTCTATAGCGATATCTAGCACAACATGTTGAAGAGGTTTCTTGAACTTTTGTGCTGTCCATTTTGCAGCAGTAAAGTGGAGTTGTTCCTCCACGGTTATCAGAACGTCGTTGATCAACTCTAGTTGCTGCTGTCCTATTTGGGAGAAAGCTGCAGCAAGTCATGGAGGAATTAGGGAGAAGAATGGATGCTGCAGAGCAATAGATCCAAGCTTTAAGTGAAGACCTTAATAGACCAATGCTGAATTCTTCAAAGAACTCGTCTATTGTAGTATCATTGTAATCTTTATTAGTAGGTTGCAGATATGACCAGTACTTGATCACGTGTTTCTTTGAGTAAGTTATTATCATCTTCGCGGTGTTCATCTTGATTGATGTTGTTCTAACGTCGGCTAAATGCGAGGGCAAGGTTCTACAACACAAGCTTCAGAAGGATTAGCCTTTTTAGTTGATGCAACTGCTATTCTAGGGATTAGTTTCTCTTTATGCTTCATTTTTGTAAAAGAGGTTGTAATAATTAGATTAGGTTTATTTCTTTGAGATTTTGAAAATTGGAGTTGTAACTTATTCTTGTAATTAATGCATTGTAATAATTCTTAATTTAATTTTAATTATTGTTAATTGCATTGTTGTGAGTTGATTAGAGTTAGGATTCTTTCACGAACCCCAGTTGGCTGCCTGTAGGCAAGTCTTGAGGATCCCACTTGTATGAAGTTTTCGCTGTTGTATTTTATTCTTTTCGGACTGATCGGCCCATAAGTAAGTTATTACTGTATTATATATAGTTCCGTATGATATGTTTTTGGTATATAATAATGTATCTATGAATACTATCTACTGATTCAGAGAATAGTACGGTAAAATCACAGAGAATCTGAGCTTGCTAAATATGAGGTCCAACAGTTAGCATGCCTAATTAGCTTCAACTTGCACTAGTTTTGACTCATATTCGTATTAGCACGGTGGGCCGGATCACCAAGTTAGCATGCCTAATTAGCTTTAAGGAAAGAACGGCTTGGTCGTGCGTACAAATTAGCATGCCTAACTATCTTCTGGGTCTGTTCTTTTCGGTTTCTAAAAACAGCTTTTGACTTTTATTATAGTACATAACTTTCAAACGGAATATTTTTTTAAGACGGGGTCTACAAATTAATTGTAGTATATGTTAAAAACCCAATATTTGTATCATCTAAAATAGTAAGCGACTATCTCTCTCTGTAATATCTGTCGCAAACAACTAAAATTCAAAAATTTCAACTAAAAACTATAAGCCACAGCCATATCAAATAGGCCCTCTGCCCATAGAGTGCACAGCTCTCTGCGTCTGAGAATCCGAAAATTGTAAGTACTACCTGCTAGTTTGTACGAACACAATCTTCATTTCCATTATTGCATCCCACTATAATTCAGCTTAATGAGCAAAAAATTATAAGCCACAGTCCAAAAAAAACTAAATAGCTTCTCTATCAGCTATTACTATTCATCAGTTACAGCCAAAAGCCGCTAGCCGAAGCAAAAAAGAACATGCATAGAGCCTAGAGGTGGGTTGCTAGGTGATTTAGGGGAGTCGCTGAGTGGTTTAGGGTTGCAGGAAATATGTAGAAGTGGATTCTGATTTCTGACTGTTGCTTGCCTTTTTTTTTTTTTTTGAGTAACACAGTAGCAGAATTGGGAGCTCCTTTCCGCCTAAAAGCATTGCTTCTGCAGTTCTATGCTGATGTTTTGGACAAGGGAGCTCCTTGTTCTGTTTTTATTTTGCCCTAATTCCCCCATCTCTAACTGGTGTTTGCAAGGTGTAAGATCACCGTTATCTGATAAGTATGATTATAGTCTGTACAGGTACACAAGCTTTGCATGTGTTTCCATTTCAAGTTTCTGATAACTGAGCTGGACAGGGATTTTATGCTCATATGCACCATTTTTTTTACACTTGCACACTTCAAAAGGAATCATAGATCGATGTAGAACATGCATGTTAGAATATGTGCGCTTGCAAAAATTTGTGCAAATGCGCTCTGCAATATGCTAGTCCCTTGGCACATGAGTTTGTACAGAGTTTTTGACGCATATGGCATTGTTTTATCCTATATTTATAAAAATAGTATTACGCGACCGGAAATAACAGAAATATCATTTTTGCCACCCGACCAACGGGCGGAAGTGCCGTGCATGCGACATGTGGCCAGCAGAGCCCAGCCACAGGGTGACAGGGGCCTGCTGCCTGATCACCAGGCTTCCCGCCTACCACCCTGCCACCAAACGGAAGGTAATTAAGTTGTCTAATTAACCGATTTAATTACTTACTGAATTAGTTTTTTTTTAATTTACTATTTATTTAAATTTTTAAATATAACAAATGAGTTCAAAAAATTACCAATTTTATGTTCAACCTCCCAACATAATGTACTTCATTATATAATTTTTTGAAAATACAGGATAAAACAGTGTCATATGTGCCCAAATTTCCTTGTGCATTCTACTTGATTTATTTGGTGTACCCAAACAGCAAAGTTGGTGTTGTCGCTAAATTTTTTAAGATCAAGAAGGCTTTAGCTGGAGTGTGTCTTCCTTGGTGCAAATTGTGTCGTGTTGGTTAATTAGTATGGCCATATCATATTAATGCATAATGTTTTCCAGCTAAGTACATATGCACATTTCTGATAATTTCTCACCGAGTGATAGTCTTCAACAGTTGATTCATCCAGCCAGAGAAAGCGGTGATCATGGAAATAAATTGGCCTGTACACTAGCTACTACACACTTTACAAAAAAAAAATCATTTTTACAGGGGACCCATGTTACCGGGGCAAGCTTATGGACCCTTTCCATGCTATATCGCCTGCTCAAGTTATTACCACAGTATTGCCATTGCTCTCTCCAACTGAAGAAATCTTCAATATGTGCTCTTCAGTTCTTGGAGAGTTCTCAATATTGGATGCCACACCTTGTAATCCTTCGAGTCTCATCTCAACCTGCTTCATTGTGGGCCTGTCTTCCCCATTTGAGCTTAAGCACATCGCCGCAATCTCCGCCACTTCTCTGGCTTCTTCCTCCCGCTCCTTGGTAGCTTGAGGGTCTAGTATCTCAGAGAGCTTGCCTTGACTATGTAGCAAGAGAAGTGACATCAGACTGTCACCTGTTGGTGACATGTAAATATATATGCGGTTTCTTCCATGTTAAAAGCTCTACAAATATGACACTGAAGCTATACACATCACTCTTCTCGGTGAGACGACTCATGTGGTAGCACTCTGGATACAAAAATCCAAAAGTTCCATGAATGGTGGTTGTTACACTATTTTGGTCAATGAGGATACCTCGAGAAGCTCCAAAGTCTGACACTTGCTGTTAGATTATCATCAAGCAGTACGTTTCTAGCCTTGATATCTCTGTGAATTATTGACATCAAAGCAGCTGAGTGTAGATAAGCAAGAGATCTTGCAACTTCAAGGATGATTCTCAATCGATCATTCCATGGCAGTGATTGTGGAGAACTGACATGAAGGTGATCATAAAGGGTTCCATTTGAAATGAACACGTATACTAACAAAGGAACTTTTGTCTCGAGACAGCATCCAAAAAGTTTGACCACATTCCTTTGGTTTACCTGAGAAAGAATCGCAACCTCATTGACGAAATTGTCAGTTTCACTTTGAATTGCATGTCTCAACTTCTTAATGGCAACAACACGTTGATCAGACAAAATGCCTTTGTAGACGGTGCCATGGCCTCCATTGCCAATCTTTCGAGCCTCGTCAAACTTAGTTGTTGCTTTTTCAAGCTCTTCTAGGCTGAAAATCATCTTTTCAGCAATATCCTTGTTTACTAATTGCTGCAACAACAACCCACGGTTTTTCTTGAAGAAAAAATCTCTCAGATTTTTGGCCTTTCAAACCCTTAGCTTTCGCCTTAAGAGACTAACAGCAAAAGTCAGAAGCACAAGGCCGATACCGCTGTCTACGCCTGTAGCAACAGCTAATCCTGGAAAATATATGAATTCAAATTGTGTTTGAAGTAATGCTTTAAACTTTTGGCAATATCAAAACTCGAAAGGTAACACTGCAACAGTCAATGCTGCTAAGTCAGTTTATTGGAACATCTTGTTACCTGAAAATTTTGTTCTGTATTTCATGCATCCATGTGGTTTCTGGAGGCTACCAGAGGTGCCAAGTGGACAGATACACTCATAGCATTCAACCGTATTTATGCAGCGAGCAAAGCATGGGTATTTATCAGGATGTGTGCACTCATCAATATCTGTTGCAATACAAACAAAAAATGCAAAGTTAGCACACTGCTGTGAATCCTGTGATGAGAGTTGATGCAGTGAAGGTGAAACTAAACTTGCATAAGAAGTTGCATACCATGGCAGCCATTTGATATGTAAGGATTTCCTTCAAAGCCATCTGTACAATGGTAAGTATCCTGGTGACCTGCTAGTCTTGTCAAGGCAGTAGCTATTGTTGCTGAGACACCCAAAATCACCTGAACCACGAGCTTTTGCACAAGACAAGTTGCTGAACATACACTTGACAGCAGCCTTGTTCTCCACCGGTCGTGTGGAGCCAGGCCTGCTCCCCAGGGCTGGCCCTGGGGGGGGGGCGCGAGCGGGGCGGCCGCCCCGGGCCCCCAAAATCCAGGGGCCACTAAAACGATGTCAAGGAATCGAACCCGCAAAACATCTAGCTTCCCTAGTCAAAAACCGATACTTGTCTTGAACTGCAAGATTCAAGATGCAAAGATATGATGATCGGAATGAAGATGTGAATTCTGTAAGCTTAGAGCGGCATGCTTCTCTTATAGAATTGAATTAATAGCAAAAACTCCACACAAACAATATTACATATTTGCAATTACATATGTAATATCTCAAAAATATTCTCTTAAGGACCTGTATGAGAGTAGTATAAAAGGGTTATGTCAATATGTCAACATCAACACAGATGATAACAATGTGAGTGATCATGAGCACACATTTAATTCATCTGCTACAGAATCTGCAAGCTGAGAAGGAATTTGAAGTTAATTATTTTTTTGTTATGGTTGATATGGCAATCAATTCATTGAAAAGTAGATTTCAAGAACTCCAAACATTCGGAAGTATATTTGGATTTTTAATGAGTTCAACAACATTGAAGTCATTGGATCGAATTGAATTAAAAAAATGTTGTACAAAATTTGCAGAAACTTTCTCTCTAGATGGTTCATCTGATGTTAAGTTAAATGATCTAATTTCTGAGTTAAGTGTTATGCAATTGACTTTATCAGATAAACCAATATCTGCTATGGAGATCTTTGAGTTTGTTAGAGAAGCGGATTGTTATCCTAATATTTCTATTGGTTATCGGATTTTATTTACTATGCGTGTGACTGTGGCATCAGCTGAAAGAAGTTTATCAAAGTTAAAATTGTTGAAGAATCATTTAAGGTCAACAATGTCTCAAGAGATGTTAAACGGTTTGACAACTTTATGTATTGAGAAGAAATTATTGGATGAGATTAATATCAATACCATCATCAATGACTTCGCATATAGAAATGTTAGAAGAAAATTTTAAGGTAATATCTATATACTCTTTGATATGAATTTTCTTTAATACATAACGATTTTAAGTATTTATTGGTAAATTTTATATATATATATATATATATATATATATATATATATATATATATATATATATGTGTGTGTGTGTGTGTGTAGATTTATATTTAGATATTTATACTAAGACCTCTATTTCTAGTTTCGTTCTAGACCCTTAAAATCCCAGAACCGGCCCTGCTGCTCCCTGAGGTGCCATGGCCTGCCAAGACTGCCTTCTGCAACAACTTGGCATGGTCCTTGCTGCCCCACCATTCCTTCTCCACCACGACCACGGTGGCATTGAATGGCTGCCCTGGCCTGGACCCGTGGTTTCCTGCATTGAACGGAGCAAGATCAACAGAGTACAAGTTGAGCACTCCCGGCATGGATGCCTCGCAGCAGCCAATGTGCCATCAGTGGCTACCACAGGATGGGCATGCAGGCATGAGGAAGAACAGGCAACAACAGCACCTTCTACGTCCGGAAGACTGACAAGGAACAGGAATCCACACCCCAGGACGATGAACTTATTCCTGGACGCTGACACTGAAGATGCTGTCGTCGAGGGGGACCCCCCATGCCATGCTGTACCCATCATTCCCCGTCAGCCTGGTGATCCCACTGTCGATTTGCAGCGTCCCATCCTGCAGAGATATGTTAAGCATCTCTGCTCTGGCATTGTCCAGGAAGAGCTTGGGAGGGTTGTAATTCTCGTTGCAGGTAAGCTTGAATCCCTCGCGATAGCACCGGGCACCAACACCAAATGGGTAAGGTATGCTCACTTCGCCGCACTTGAAAATGCAGTTGGGCAAAGATATGTTGGCCGAGAGTAGCAGCGGTTTGATGGCCAGAAGATGTGACAAGTTCAGGGCTGTTATGCTACCACACGCATCATTTGGTTGGAAGTAGTCAAGCATAGTTCACCTCGTATAGACAGTCACCTATATATGTAAAAGCCATCACGATGAATCTTGTGCAAATAAGGGGAAAAAAGTACTTTCACCCCCATAGTTTCAGATAGCTCTTGACTGGTTTCAGGGATAAAGACTCCATTCAAATGATGCGTGTATTAGAGTATTCAATTTTGTTCTGCCATTGTTATGCACGCCTAATATGACCAAATGTCCATACCAGAGAAGCTATCAACGGATTGCAAGAGAATATTAAAATGCAAGGCGTCAGGTGCATTTTAAAGAACAAATTAAGAATGGTCATGGTGTCCTAGACGCTTATTTGGACACCTATTTCCAAGATTTTGACATTACTTTACTTTAGCCTAATTGAATTACTTTAGAATCACCTGGACAAGACAAACTAATGATGCACAGAGGCATAACAACAAACAGGTGGGAGGCGTCAAGATTCGAGCAAGGATAGGAAGGCGATGCAGCGAGCACGTAGCTGAACTGATGAGGCGCAGCAGCATATTCGGTCACTCCGGAGCTCACGCTTCCGCCTCCCCCTCCCCCTCCCCCTCCTTGGGTGCTCGCTCCCGGCATCGATCCAGTCGGCCACCAGAGCCGTCGCGCGCGCGGCCATGGGGTGGTGGGGGGGGGTACAACAGGACGCTGCTGACCGCGTGACCAGTGGCACGGCGATGAACCCCGGCGGCCTCGGCACATCCATCCATGCCAGCTCCGGTCCAAGGGAGAGCGGAGAGCCATACGCCCATACCTGTCCGGCCATGGCATTGCCTGCGACGCAGACGCCTCCGCCGTGAGGGCCGCCTTGCGTCGGAGAAGAGATTGAGAGAAGGATTAGTGGGCTTGGTTGTGGGCCTGCGACCAGGGGAGTATGTGGGCTTGCCAACCAAGGTGAAGATTTCCGCTCTTTCTTTTTCCACTCCATTCGCTCCTCTCTGTTTCATTTCGTGTGTTTTCTTCTCTATTTATTTTGCCCTCCTTACCTAACTTTTCTCTTCTGTAATTTTTAACACAGGAATGGAAAATTGGCAATTGCTCTTGCACAAATGGAGTAATTACACGTACGCAGGATAACTGGCACTAACTCAGTCCTAACAGTTTATCAACGGAAACATGAATACCATCATAGACTCATGGTCGGATGCCATACTGGTTGGACTAGCACCTGGTTAACGTAATTACGGTGTAGTTAACATGTACACTGAGAAGTAGAGAGGTACACTCTTCTATAGCGTATATACCCTGTTCTTTCTTGTATTTTTTATGGTTTAACCAAACAGGCGGTTTTTCTAAACGATTTCTTGAAGTTGTTTCTCTAAAAGCCTTTCTGAGCAAAAATCGTGTATGCTATTCATGTCGACAACCCCACCACCATCTGTCACTGTCTTAAAAAGCGTTCAGGCATGGTTTAAAAGAACAGCAGTGCGCTGTTTGGAAAATCGCAGATAAAAAAGAATAGCGGTCTAAAAGAAACAGGGTCATGTGGGTTTGTACCTGCTGAACTGTTGTTTTTGTTGTGCTCTGTGCAGTAAGCTGGACGGGACGCTGTCCTGGTGAAGAGCCTGCCATGTCGGTTCAGACTTGAGACGGCTCTGAGCTCTCTGTAGTCTCTACTCCGTGGATCGATTTGGCATTCGCGATTGTGTGTGTGAGTTCGACTGGTGGCTGATCTCTGTTGACCTTAGCGATGTAGGTTGGTTTGGTGAATCGGCAAGCGTAAGGTGGTATGTTTTTGTGAGGTCCTGTGATATTAGCGAGCTGTATGTTTTGGGGTGTGGGTGAGACTTGTTCTGCGAGCTCGATTGGAGATCTATCTTGTATGGAAATGTTACGTATTTTGGTTCTCGAAATTGTTTCATATGATTTAAGTAAGTTTTAGTGTTGTTTGAAAGCCGAAAGGGATGGAGGTGACGGTGTCATGTTCGTAGTGTGGGTAGCTGGAGCAAGCGATGGATCTGGAATTTGAGCTATTCTAGAGAACAGTATTTGTATAACTCATGATGTGCTTCAGAATTCTGGAGCCTTAGGCCTTAGCTTATTTTGGTTTAAAATTAGTTTTTATTTTTTTTCACTATTCAGTAATTTTATTTTTTTCTGATTTTTTAGATTTTTTTGGGTTTTTTTGTCTTTTTTTTTTCTCGTATTCCTTTATATTGTCCATGATGGGTTAACATATTTTTTCTATTTTTTAATTTTTTTTAAATTTAATTATGTCAAATAAGTCAACCTAGCTACAGTAAAAAAATCATAAGTTATCACTATTCCGAACACCATGGGTGAATAATAAACACTTTGCATGTTTCCGTAAGCAGCTGTATCGATGGCTTAAATTACCAGCTTCATGTGTCAGTGACATAGGCAGTGGAATGGTATGTAGGAATGCGCTTAGCTAACAATATTTGATGTGAAAGGTAGTATTGCAATGTATACATATTATAGCTGCTATTGTAATAATTGGTTTATGTAAAATAATGAGAATGATGTAATAATTTATTTATATATATACCATATATATATGTTATTTTTTTTACTACAACTTTAGATGTTTATGATGTACTAAATAGGAGGAGAAGTGTTGATGATAGATATATATGTCATACATATATGTTGTATTATTTGTTTAGTACAATTTTATGCTATCAAAAATCAAGAACGGCTTTTCTTGAAGAATAGGAAGATGCGGATACGCTCATGTCTTACACTTTTTATTTAAAAATATCATTTAACTGAAAAGACTTATAAAACTATATTAAATATTGTCAGGTGAACTTTAATTTTATTAGGTTTTTTAATTTTATTGGGTCTGAAAAGGGGAAGGTGAGCTGGACTTGCGCCGTGATCTTCGGAGAGTTCGTTTCCAAACAAGTCTACATGAAGTCAATAACCGTGAGCCATCTATTTTAATGAAATAGGATCGAAGCCGTGGAGGGACCGACGACTGCACGAACGGGCCGAGAGCCCAAATCAACAACCCAATCAGGAAAGCAAGAACCCAACAAAGAAAGAAAGGGTCCAAAGAGTAGCGCAAGAACCGCGACCAGACGAAATAGAATTAGCGACGAAGAGGAACCCAAAGCCGAACGAACGGGCCGATAACGCAAATCAGGCACCCAATCAAAAAGGCAAGAACCCAAGAAGGCAATGAACGAAGCAAGAACCCAGCTCGTGAAGAGCAGAATCTTTCCCCGGAAGCACGACTGCAGCCACGGGCCGAAAGCATGAGACAAGGGGCCGCGACAAGCGGATTCGATGAAAGCGATAGAGGAAAGCAATAGCGCAGGCGAGGCAGGCCGGGGAAAGCACAAAAAAAAAAAGATAAAAATTGAGAGATAATAAATTAAAAATCAAAAGCTAAAACCGAAACAAGCAGGCCCATCTTATTATTCCCCCACGTTGCATTCTCCCATTAAAATTTTGCTGCGGCACATGTGACCAGCAAAGCGTAGCCGCGTTAAACAACGGTGGTTGATGCTGCCCCAGATCCAGCTAAGCATCCACGGGGTTAACATTAACCCGCAGCTTAATTATCTAGACCAGGCTAGACACAGCCTCGTTTATTTCAGCATAATCCATGCGAACTACTGCACAGGAGTGAGTAGAAGACGCCTGAACTGACCGTCCCAAAAAAAAGGCGGATCACATCGCAGCACTACACTGTAGCAATGGTCGACCGATAACATCAACTTAAGTTTGCGATGAGCTTAGTCACTACTGCTAACAACACGTTAGTGTGACAGGAATACAGTGACACCACGCTGAATGATGTATGTTTGTCGATGGCAAATCACTTTCCATGCATGCAGTTGGAAGATTCCAACACAATCAAATCCGTTACACGCCAAATGGAAACGAGGAGATGTTAGCGATTAGGGAAATGCAACTGAAAGTAAAGAAAGAGGCCACCGACGGCCAGGAAAGCGGCGGCCCAACCGCCATTACTGGGGCAAGAACGGATTGCCGGACAAAAAGTTCAATGCAAAGCACGAGTCAGCAAAACTAATTGATTTGCTCGATCTTGCAGCACTGCGCTGTGGAATTTTTTTTAAATAATCTATTTTTTAAAAAAAATACAGAAATATTATATTATTTACAAAATTAGCCTCCTGTCGTCTAATTGTTGAACAACAATAATTCAGTTACCCAACCGTTAGGCACCATTAATACAGTCGCTGAACGGTTGGGCGACCGAAACGACGACACGTTCCAGTCGCCCAACCGTTGGGCAACTGTAGCCTTCAATCGCTAAACGGTTGGGCGATTAAATGGCTTATATAAGGACTCAGCAGCAGTCACCCCCTGGCCTAGCGAGAGGAGAAAAGGAAGAAAAGGGGGAGAGGAGAGAAAGGAGGAAAGTGAGAAGAAGAGAGGGAAGGGAGAACAAGATGAGGGAAGATTCATCTGTGAGATAATGTTTTTATCTTTTATTATATTTCTTTGTAGTAAATATATAGTTTATTTACTGTAGATAATAAGTATAGGTAGCACCTGTAGAAAATCGTAGTTAGAGAAAAAAAAGTAGTAAATTGGAATCTTATTAATTTGTATGTAAATAGCACCGGCAAAAAAATATAGTTACATAAATAAGTATTAAATTAGAATCTTATTAATTTATAATAATATAAGTAGCACCCGTATAAAATTTTAGTTGGAGAAGAAAATAGTCTGTGAGGGAGAAGTAGTGTTGTTTGTAAGTACTGTAGTAGTAGCGGTGTTGTGTTGGTGCATACGTGACCGACTATTATTCGGTAAATAACAAAAAAGTAGGTTAGTTTTAGTGGGCACTCTCGTCGAGTGCACGAGGAGGATGAATAGTTTATATGGACTAATTAGTTTAAGTTAGCATCAGAGTCGGATAATGTCTGGTATGGATACCTCAGCCTTTGGGTTGAATCCGAATAGTGTAGTACACGTTCATTATGGCCTATGTCTTAAGGATTGAATGATGCGATGCATGCGGTAGTGCGGTTGGTCAAGACAGGCGAACGTATGAATGTAAATTACAGTACAGCAGTACTTGTATATCATGTGATGCGATATAACTACTTGCATTATTGAAAATATTTATAGACAGATTTCAGTCATGCCGACACCCACTACATTAAAAGTGCATTATGGTGTTGGCACCATTCGTAAAGATCCGTACGATATTGACTTAAGCGGTTTTTCGTAAGCCATTCTGGTACATTCGGACGGCGAGAATGCTCGAATCGTAGAGGTGATGCACTGGTTGACTCGCAGCATCTTCTTGGACCCTGAGGTGTGTAGGTTGTTATACAAAGGCTTTGTAGCCGGTCTCCCACGTAGATTAAATGGGAGTTAAGAAGAATGATACACACGGCTGTGTGGAAGGGTTTTTTAGAAGGCTGCCAGCACCGTGGATACGAGTGTGTGCTGCCTGTGCAAGGATGTCCAAAGGAAGTTGTATTGGGTCCTGCCAACAGGTATCATCTGGGTGGTGAGAGCAGTATGGGCGCCCAGTATGTTGGTGAAGAAGAGGCTCCAGAGGCCCGTGTTTCGAAGGGTACGGAGGATGTTGCTCGTGACAAGGCCGACATTGTCGAGACCCGAATATGCAAATCCGGACTCCCTGTGTATTCTGCACTAGTCCCAGGATCATGCTAGTGCACACAGTTAAACATAGATGTCATCACAACCATATACACGATAAAATAAAGGAAAGCTCAAATATCGATAAATCTCAAAAGGTACGACCTTATGGTCAAGCTTACAATATCTCTAGCCGGAAGGGCTTAACAAAAGTAGCAGCGAAAAACCAAAAATAACGCGTAGTGGCCAATCGACAAGCCCACAGGCTATCGAGTGGAGAACGAAGCCTAAACCGCGAAGTCGTCGAAGTACTCTCCTTCTGGGACCTCCTGCTGGTGGTACTCCTCTTCCTCAACTGAGCAACATTGGGCATAAAGCCGTGAGTACATTGGTACTCAGCAAGTCGTTTGTAACAAATGAATGCAATATAGTATGCAAGGCTTACCAAAGGATGGCTGAAAGGTTAATTTGCATAAAAGACAGTTGAAATACAATAAATAGATTGAAGGCGAACTTTACGTAAAATAATAATAAATAAATAATCAAAGGAATTGAAATAACCACTTGCGGACCTCCCATCCACAAGCTAAACTAACCACTTATGGACCTCCCATCCATAAGTTAAACCAACAGTGAACACCTGTCCACTTCCATTCACAAGTTTTCAGAAATAACTATCCCTCGTGTGAAATCACTGAGCATTGTTCATGACCGAGGACGCGGCTATTCGAATAGTTTTACACTCTGCAGAGGTTGCACAACTGTACCCACACGATGTGATTAGCCTCGTACTAAGGAAATCACAACAAGGCCTTTACAAAGTTCAGTTACAACTTAATCCGCCCGCTAGGGTTTCGCATCACACCCCCCTTGCGCCACATGGAAATCAGCAACCATGTTCATCTCAATGGCAAGATTAAAGTTGAAACCTCCCAAATTAGTCGGCCAGTCCGTCCCATACGAGACATGTGGTTTGCACGGTAAAGCTCAGATCAATGGCGCACAAAGTTAAGTCCTTAACAATACCCGGGCGAGACTACCACATCCCACGAAGTGCTCCAACACTTCCCCCTTTACTGCACGATCACTCGCCCGAGTGCAAAACCAGTTTGTTTAACCACCGCCGATGACGCACCAACGTCAAGGCACAAATTTTAATATACGTGGCACCAACCATAGTTCCATATCTCATTAAGTCAAATTGATAAATCAAATGTGATGATAACCCTAATTGTAAATTTAAGCAAGTCTAAGCAATGCTATCGTACCAACCCATGTGACAATTAATCTAGCATCACTATTAAATTTTTCAACCTATGGTGACAATGGCATCATGGCATTCCAAAGTATCAAGGAGGTATAATCTCAATTGGGACGATAACTACCAGTGCAAAGGATTGAATAAAAATAGCGATGCGATGTAATTTAAAGCAAAATAATTAAATAATAGATTGCAAACTGGGTTCAACATGATCAAAGGACACGACTTGCCTTGGTTATGCTCAGCGAGGTACTCCTGGTCTTCGGGCGCGGAACCTGCTCGTCTGGAATCCGAATCTAGCGAGAGGGAAAACGACCGAAACTAAAGAAACACATAAAATGATAAGAAAATGAACTCCAAAAATCACCAAATCAGAACCAACAGCTAGAGCTCGATTTTAGATGAATTTAGAAAAAAGACGGGGTCAATCGGAGGTAGGACGGAGGAGAACGGGCTCTCGGAAAATTAAACCTAAATTAAATCGAAAAAAAATCGAAAAAGTTCTTTGTCTTTGTGGGCCGGCGCACGGAAATCGGGTCCACCGTGGACTCGGTCCACGAAATAGTCTTGGCGGCGTGGCGCGACGCGCGAAGCGTCTTGGCGTGGCGCGCGCATATGCCGCCACGTGGCACGGGGGGTGACGTGGCGCTGACATGGCACCCGGGGGCGGTTCCGGCTGACGTGGCGCTGACGTGGCATGTCCACATGGCATGCCGCGTCAGCTAGGGCTGACGTGGCTCGGCTGACGCGGCACGGCGCGGACACGCGGCGTGATCTGGACCTTCGGTCCAGATCTGGATGGGCGGCGAGGATGGCGCGGGCGGAAGGCGGGCGACGGACGGATCGCCGAGGGAAGAACTCGGGTTTTAACACGTGAACCGAGGGAAGAACTCGGGTTTTAACACGTGAACCGAGGCGTCCGGATCGGGGACGGCGCGGAGCGGCAGCGGGCGTGGTTTGGACGGTTGCGATGCGCCCACGTAGGGAGGATCGAACGGCTCGAGAGAGGTTAGGTTCTGATTCTGATTCTGCGTCGAAGCGGAACGGACGGCGGAGATCAGCCCGACGTCGTCGGCGGTGAGGAAGAAGCGGCGCGCGCGCTCGGCGCGGTGGTGCCGCCGCGTGTCGGTATGGATCTGCCGACGCGTGGCGGGCGGCGGGATCGAGCGCGCGAGAGCGGAGTCTTGTGAGAAAGAATGCGATGGCGCGGGCGCGGTGGATGGGTGACGCGTGGCGGGGAGGAGGATCGGGTGGCGGGGAAATTTCTTATTTCTTTTCTTTTTCCAGAAATTCTAATAAACTTTCAGAGGCTTCAGAAAATAACAAATAAATTCCAAAAATTCACCAAAAATACCAGAAAATCCCTTGAGGCCTGTAGAACCCAAATAAAATATTTCCAGCTTATGTTAATGTTTATTTTAATTAAATTAAATTATTTTAAAATTCTAAAATTCATTTGAAGCTCAATTTAATTTCAAAAAATTGCAGAAAATTTCTTGTGACTTAAGGAAGCTAATTAAAATATTTTCAGCTACTGTTGAAGTATAATTCAATCATATTAAATTCTTTTAAATTTTTGAAAATTCATTTAAGCTTAGTTTTAAATTCAGGAAAATTCCAGAAATTGATTTTTAAATTCACGGTTTTAAAAATCCCCAAAAATCAGGATGTTACAGACATGGTAAATGCATTAGACGAAGATTGATTACCGCATGATGAGGCTATAAGATAGGCTGACGAGGGAGTACATAATGTGCCAAATGGAGAGCGATGACCAGATGGCCTGGGCTAAAAAGGAAGCTGTGCAGGAGGACGACGAGGATAGTTTCGATGATGACAAAGCTCCCATTCCGCAAGAATGGAACAGATATGACGCCAAGGGTGTAGCTGCGCATGATGAGCATGAATCACCGTGGGAGTATCATGCCACAGAGGTCCGATTGCACTTAATATTTGCTGATAAGGCATCCCTACGGGATGCCATTAAGCTGTGGGCAATGTTCATGCAACAGACGTTTCGGGTCCTCAAATCTACCCAAGTGCAGTACACCATCAAGTGTGAGTAGGCCAGTTGTCCTTGGCAAGTGCACGCATATAGACCAGAGTATGAGACTCACTGGCTTGTCTTGAAGGTAGAACCTCACTTCTGTGTGCTCAGCAGTATTTTGTCGAGGTATCGTAACCTAACCTCAGCTTTCATAGCCAATAATGTATGCAGATATAGTGGAGAAGAAGGACGTTGAGGCAAAGCACATCATAGTGGCTATTGAGAAGAAATTTAAGTATAAAATTAGCGACGCGAAGGCGTGGTGTGCAAAGCAAAAGACTTTGGAAAGATGGTTCAGGTTGTTCGAGGCGGCGTACGACAACCTTCCTCGTAGGATTTGGGTGCTAAAGGACAGAAATCTGGGCACATACACTGCTTTGAAGGATAAGCCATCTACAACGCCACTAGGTTTTACGATATTGCAGAGGGCCTTCTTAGCATTCGGTGCATGCATCAAGGCTTTCAGGCATATGCTACCGTTGATCTCAGTTCACGGGACCTTTTTGACTGGGAAATACAAGGGGTAGATCTTTATGGCCATTGGCGTTGACAGAAATAATTAGATTTTGTCGTTGACCATCACATTTGTCGAGTGAGAAATACGACAACTGGTTATGGTTCCTTCGACATGTAAGGGTGGGAGTTATTGGAGCTTGTCTTAGTATGTGCATAATCCATGTTCGCCATGCTAGGATACAGAAGGCTGTAAGAACACTACAGCAAGACCCGAAGGAGTCGTTCCCTTGGCCGGATATAAGGAGCAGATGGTGCATTTACCATCTGGGGGCCAACTTCTTTAAGCAATTCCCAAAGCAACCGTTGGTGAAGTTATTCAAGAGGCTGGCTATGCAGAACCAGAAGTGCAAATTTGATGCTTTATGGGCGCTGTTGGATAAGCACAATAGGAAGCACGTGGACGAGAGGAACAAGGGATCGGCCATTGTTGGGGCGGCACAACCCGAACGCCTAACACCATTGCTAGAGTTCGAACTTGTTGGTCCAAGGAGGAGGACCTCGAGGAACATCAAGTGCTTCTCCCACTAGATCGAGACCGAGCCATTGCAAAAGTGATCCCTACTGCACAACATGGACGACAGAAGTTACAACATAATAACCACTAATCTTACGGAGGTCTATAACCGGGTTCTTAGGGTCCTTCATTCTATGACCCTCGTCACCAGCATCAAAGGTGTTCTGAATAGCACAATTAGCTATTTCAGAAAGGTGCATGCAAATACAGCACTTCATGCCTCTAACCCACAAACACCCTACTGCGTGAAGATTACAATGCACATGCAAGCAAAGATAGAGAAGGGCCAGTTGCACATGGTGTACGTGATGGGCAATACGGAGCATCGTTTCGATGTGCTCCTCCGGGATAGAGCCGGAATTAGGATGGCTCATTCTCTTATCACCCATGAGGTATATCTTGGAGATCATGTGAACCAACCTAACTGTACGTGCAACAGGCAAAAATTGTTACACAAGCCATGCTCTCATGTTCTCACCGCATGCGGGATTGTGCACATGGACTCTTCAAACTTTATGTTAGAGTATTTCTTAAAGGAGAGGATGGCGCAGGCATGGTTTAGCGAGCTTAGGGGTTCAGGGTTGTGGGTAATTTTGCCTCCTTGGATATTGCAAACAGAACCTATATTTCGAATGTTGCCACGCTAAAGGGTGGGAAGAGCCATCGGTAGAATCGTCGGATTAACAATGATATGGACGAAGTGCAAGTTGGGGCATTGAGTAGGCACTGTGGCTAGGAGAGCCATATAGCCAAACGATGCAAGGCACCTGCTGATGACTAGGCACACCGGTATGGTTTGCCATACTACTTCTTCGAGTGTGCAAAGTGGGAGCAATATTGAAAATAATTATACATTGTGAGCTCCACTTGTAATGTTCCTTATAATGTTTATAACACCAAATAGGGTAGCTTTGCACAATGACAAGACCAAAGGTGGTAGTTTTGCGCAGTGACAAGACCAGACGGGGATAGATTTACGCAGTGACAAGACTAAAGAGGGCAACTTTACGCAGTGACAAGACCAGATAAGGGCATCTTTGTGCAGTGACAAGACCAAACAGGGCAATTTTGTGCAGTGACAAGACCAGACAAGGGCAGCATTGCTTAGTGACAAAACCAGACAGGGGCAGCTTTGCTCAATGACAAGACTAAAGGGGCAGCTTTACGTAGTTATATGACCAGGCAGAGGTAGCTTTGCACAGTGATAAGACCAAAGGGGCCAGCATTGCATAGTGACAAGATCAGACAGGTGTAGCTTTGCTTAGTGACAAAACTAAAGGGGACAGTTTTACGTAGTGATAAACCAGACAAGGGTAGCTTTGCATAGTGACAAAACCAAAAGGGCCATCTTTATGTAGTGACAAGACCAGATGAGGGCAACTTTGCTTAGTGACAAGACTAAAGGAGGCAACTTTATGAAGTGATAAGACCAGATGAGGGAAACTTTATGAAGTGATAAGACCAGATGAGGGCAACTTTACGTAGTGACAAGATCAGACAGGGGTAGCTTTGTGCAGTGACAAGACCAAACGGGGGTAGCTTTGCGCAGTAAAAATACTTTGCCTCGTGAGGTACTTTTAAAAAAGATAAGGCAACATTCTACCTCAGAAGCTAGTCACATAAAATAAACTACACCATATCAACTCTTTGGCTTATAAAATAAGGTGGAATAGATTTGGAAAAGAACAATACGCAACAAACCCAACACTACACCAGAACTTGCTTCACCACGTCGGGATGGACAAGATGATGAAGCAATGGGAGGAGACTCGCAAACTAGCAAGGTCTGTTGCGGCCCACGACGAATAAGCAAGGGCTACTGCAACCCGGGCTGAACAACCGGAGCGTGCCACGAGGTCAGCTCCCAGCAATAACACCCCTCGTAGAAGCAACCCCATCCTGAACTTCCAACTGAGCGTTCGCCACAACACCCGCCCGAGGGGAAAACGCCGCCCCTTTGTTGGTGCAGGGACTGATGCAAGTTCTTTAAGTCTAAGCAGCGGCTTAGCCTCAATATGCATTATTGGGGTTGCGTGAATTACTCATGTGACTACCCCGACCGTCGTCGGGACACGAGTAGCTATCGGTAGCTAGTACAGACTAGTTACAGTTTGTTTTTCCTACTATTTCTCATTCAAAGTATGCACGAACAATCTCTTCATCTACCCGCGGTCTCTAGAACTACTATGTGGCTACCGCAAGTGAATTGACCTAGAGATTCACCGATATGACTAGTGGACTCTCGACTACGAGAGGTGGTATGTCAAAAGAGCCTACGAGATCTGGGAGGAGGAGCATTGCAACGATGAGCAAACCGAGCATATATATCAGGAGACAAAAGCTCATCTTAAGGCTTACATGCGTAGGGACAGCGAGGCTCACAAGAGAGAGTGCGAGAAAAAGAGAGAAATAGTGGCCAAGGCCAAAGAGGCTGCCAAGGAGTTCAACATCGAGCTCGTAAGGAAAGAAAAATGGCATCGATCCATGCAGTAGGTCAGGCCGTTCTGCACTAGTCCCCCGAAGGTCGAATTTATTTCTATTCCAAAAAGGCGCATATGTATTGTAGGAGTATTTCGGCTTGTTACATCATGCATGATGCTGTTTCTCACACACGTAAGTAGACCCTGTGTGTCATGTTGTTGCCAGCTTTTTTATGATGTCTATTTTAATTCGTAATATCACATCTTGTCATCTTTTCGTATTTAATTCTTTGTGTACGAATTCCCAGTTAGACTTGAAGAACTTGCTGGGTCCCTACACCAATAGAGCGGCGGTGTCTCCTCCTCGGGCGGGTGTTGCCACGAACACTTCATTAGAACGTTCAGGATGGGGTTGCTACTACGGGTGGCATCATTATGGGGAACTAACTTCTTGGCATGCTCCGCTTCTTCAGTCCAAGCTGTAGTAACCCTTACTTGTTCATCACGGGCCGCAGCAAACCTTGCTAGTTCATGAGTCTCCTCTCATTGCTTCATCATCTTGTCCCATTGCTTCTTTTATCTCTTATCCATCGCGATGTGGTGAAACAAGCTTTGGTATATTGTTTGGTTTGATTGTGTAGTATTCTCTCTCAAATCTCTTCCACTTCCTTTTATAAGGTAACTGATTGGTATGATATGTTTAGTTTCATGTGAGTAGCCTACGAGGCAGAGTGTTGACTTATCTTTCCAAAAGGTTGTTGGCGAGGCAGAGTGTTGTCAAGTCTTGTATTGTATTAAGCTATCACATCATGCTTAGCACCTCCTTGTCTTTTCGGTCTGAAAAGATGAGGATATATAGTGTTATCACGTTGATCTAAAATGTTGACAAGCTAGAGTGATGTCACTGCACAAAGTTGCCCCCTTTTGTCTTGTCACTGCGCAAAACTGCCCCATCTGATATAGTCACTGTGGAATGCTGCCCCGTTTGGTCTTGTTAGTGGGCAAAGCTACATCTTGTGGTCTTGTCACTATGTAAAGCTAGCCCATATGCTCTTGTCACTGTGCAAATCTGACACGTCTGGTCTTGTCACTACGTAAAGTCGGCACGTCTAGTCTTGTCACTACATAAAGTTGGCTCGTCTGGTCTTGTCACTATACAAATCTACCACGTCTAGTCTTGTCACCGCGTAAAGCTGCCCCATCTGGTCTTGTTACTGTGCAGAGCTGCACCCTTTGGTGCAGGCATGTCCTGCTTTGCATAGTCCTATCTTTTTTATCTGAAAAGCTGATGAGGTATAGTGTTGCTTGTTCTCTCTGGGCAAAGTTGCACAAAGCTAGCGTATAATCTGGTTTGTCATAAAGCACGTTGCCTCCCCCCACGAGCTATAAAATGCACGCCCACCCCCTTGAGAGTAGAAGCACTCGACCCAATGAATCGTAGAAAGAACTACCTTCTCCGTCCTAGAGTAACCTATCATGGTAGACGCCGAGGGTCAGTCAAACATGGGTCACCAAAGAAAGGCCTTCCCCTGGAAAGGAGGGGAGACTTCGGCCCTAACTACCGTTTGATGCCAAATAGGCATGTTCAACTAGGGTGGTCGAAATACAGACACAGGGAGGACACAGTCGTGTAGGTCATGGAAGGCTATTTTGATGACGACCAACATTTCTTTTGATGTTCACACTCTGGGGTACAATTAGGCAATCGTTTTTTTGTATTACTACTAACAGAGTTTCGATGTTAACCCTCCTTTGCAACAGATGGCAAAATGCGAATTCGTGCACTGGATCGATCCTCCCCATAACATTATATTGTGAGGTATGTGGATATATTATGGAAGCAAATCTTTGACTTGGAGGTGCGGATTAAAAGTCTCAAAGAGGAGAATGATGACTTCCATCAGCAGATGTAGTGCAAGAGATGCAATGAGGAGGTCATCAACAAAGGAAGTATGTATGATCCGACATATTACTGCACGAACTCTAGTTGTATATGTGCATGCCACTGCAATGATGGCCAGCCATGTCTGAGGGCCCCCTCTGCAACACTCCTTATGGGTAGTGCGAGGCACATTCTACCAATAGGCATACACGGAGAAGGTTGTACCATAGTACTCTCTCTTATTATTCGTAGTTATGTTCAATGTTCTAAAGCATGTAATTGAACGCATCATTGCGGTTGCCATATATAGAGTGGACTATTCTAGCGGTGCGTCTTGTGCATTGAACTTGAGGTGTCGACATGGATCAAACAAACGGACATCATAAAAAGAAGTAGAAATAAGAACATGATAATATTGTAAACATCACATAGTAAGTAAGTAATGTAAGTATTATAGGAAGAACAAAAGTACAGCCAGTGTAGGTGGAAGGCTCGAACTAAACCCCCCAGTAGCACCCCAAGCACCCCCTCCGTTGCCACCCTGGCCCACTCCTTGTCTGTGTCCTCTCGTATGGCCCTGCTTGGCCGTCCTCCTCAGCGCTGGGTGTTGGGGCCCCGTCTATGTAGGTACTGAAATGCCCCATATTTTTAATTAACCTTAATTGGCATGTTACTAGGTTAAGTGAGATTAATTATGTAGCTAATGATCTAAAATTCGGGGGCATTTAAACTTTTTGTGTAAATTAGATTGCAATCGGCGAACGCAAATCCATTGACGAGGGCGAAGCTCAATTGTTTAGATTCGAGTGAGAATTAAAAATATAAGTGCGCGACAAGTAACATCATTCGACTCAATTAAAAGATATATATAATTAGCAGTCCTTGGTACAACAGATAATTAATTACAACTCTCATACAATAAAACAATTGCATCCATTACATGACAATTGAAAAGTTACATGAGGTTAAATACAAATATTACAACTCATTAAAACATGTAATTGTGTCCGTGTGGTATTACATCAAATATAAACATAAGATTACACTGTATGCATTTCATACATTTGCAACTCACCAAGAGCTATAAAAAAAATATAAATTACATGCATATCATTTCATACAACAATTACTAATTATTTGATTTCTAAATAGCCATAGTTTTAATTGCGAAAAGAATTAATGGAAAGATAGCGAAAAAAACCGAACAAAAGAAAACAATTAAAAGAAAGATTGCCGTCAGAACCCTAGGATGTAAATTCAGGCAGGGCAGTTCGTTCACAGAGATACCTGACCGTCCGGGGGCCAGTCGGCAGCTCTCACAGCCATCAGGTCATCATTCGATAATAAAAACAAACCTGTTTAATTGCAAACACTGTAGCAAACCCAACATGTATCAAATAGCCAGCAAACCAATTATGCACCAGATGGAACCTCCCTAGCAATAGCCAGCGACCAGCACGGCCTTCCCCCAAATAGCACTGCCCAGATAGAACAGCATCACGGGCAACAAAACCAGAGCCAAGCCAAACCCTCAGACAGAGCAGCCCCAAAGTAACCTCTGGAGACCTAGCCATGAGCCCACAGGAGAAAGCACGCACAGCTAGCTGAGAGGGGCAAAGAGAGCTCATCTTCTTTCTTTCCATCCCCATTCCACAAACCCCACCACAATCCAGCCCCCACCAGCCATCACTGAATCAGCCCCAAGCATCAGACGACCAAGAGCAAGCAAGAAGCTGGACAAGGAGGGGACTGCAAGCCACAAGCAAGGAGGCCACCGCTGGGACTGTCGGCACCTCAGCAACCAGGAAAGCGGCCACCAACATCATCACCACCTCAGCCGAGACCACCCAAACATTCAACCAGAAAAAGGTAGACCACAAACCCTCATCCCTACTATCATATTCAGTAGAACATCACACCCGACTAGTAAATCCACCGTGTAGCATAGCATCACCAGCACACAATAGCACCGGCTCAACTTTTACCACTAGTAAAGGGAAGTAGAGAGGAGGTAAGTTACCATAGTTGGAGGTCGGCGGCGGCACGCTACCAGCAGCTAGGCACACGCCCCCGAGAACCACCGTGCATTCCCCTGGCATGCACGCGGCTTCGGGCTCCGCCGTGCCGAGCCACAGCAACGTACCTCCAGGCCAACCCCTGCATTAGTACCAAAACCATAGTAATCAAAGCAAGAGTGTATAGTAACCGAAGGAAGGTAGAGGAGAAGGGTAACCGGGTTAAAGCGCGCCAGATCCGGGCGACCACGGATCCGGCAACCGGGGACGACACAAGTCATCGGGCCAAGGAGAGGGCGGCGCGGCCACCGAGTGTCGTGACCCGAATATGCAAATTCGGACTCTCTGTGTAAACTGCACTAGTCCAGGATCACGCTAGTGCACACAGTCCAACATAGATGTAATCACAATCATACACGTGCTAAAATAAAGGGATAACTCAAATATCAATAAATCTCAAAGGTACGACCTTATGACCAAGTTTACAATATCTCTAGCCGGAAGGGCTTTAAAACTAGCAGTAAAAATGCAAAATAAAACGCAGCGACCAATCAACAAGCCCACAAGCTATCGAGTGGAGAACGAAGCATAATCCATGAAGTCATCGAAGTACTCGCCTTCTGGAACCTCCTACTAGTGGTACTCCTCATCCTCAACTGAGCAACATGGGCATAAAGCCGTAAGTACATTGGTACTTAGCAAGTCGTTTGTAACAAATGAATGCAATATAGTATGCAAGGTTTACCAACGGATGGCTGAAAGGTTAGTTTGCATAAAATGACATTTGTAAGTAAATACAATAAATAAATTGAAGGCGAACTTTTAATTAAAACACTAATAAATTATAATCAAAGGAATTGAGATAAACCACTTATGGACCTCCCATCCATAAGCTAAACCAACCACTTATGGACCTCCCATCCATAAATCAAAACAACAGTGAATTAACTATTTACTATCCAACCACGATCCACAAGTTTTCAAGAAATAACTATACCTCGTGTGAAATCACCGAGCGTTGTCTATGACCGAGGACGCGGCTATTTGAATAGTTTTACACTCTACAGAGGTTACACAACTGTACCCACATGATGTGATTATCCTCACATTAAAGAAAATCGCAACAAGACCTTTACAGAGTTCAGTTCCAACTCAATCCCGCCCGCTAAGGTTTCGCATCACACCCCACCCTTGCGCCTCATGGAAATCAGCAACCATGTTCATCACAATGGCGAGATTGAAATTAAAGCATCCCAAATTGATTAGCCAGGTCCATCCCATACTAGACATGTGGTTTGCACGGTAAAGCTCAGATCAATGACACACAAAGTTAAGTCTTTAGGTCTACCCGGGCAAGACTTTCACATCCCTCGAAGTGCACCAACACTTCCCCCCTTTACTGCACGATCACTCGCCCGAGTAAAAACCAATTTTTGTATAACCACGCCAATGACACCCAATACCATGGCCCAAATTTTAATAAACGTGGCACCAACCACAGTTCCATCTCTCATTAAGTCAAATTAATAATTCACATGTGATGACAGACCCAGTCGTAAATTAAGCAAGGCTAAACATTCTAATCGTACCAACCCATGTGACAATTAGCATAGCTCATTATCAAATTACCCAATCTATGGTGACAATGGAATCTTATCACGGAGGGATTAATCAATTGGAATGATTTCTACCAATTACAAGGTTTGAATACAAATAGCAATACAAAATAATTTAAAATAAAATAATTAAATAATAGATTACAAACTAGGTTCAACATGATCAAACAACATGACTTGCCTTGGTTATGCTCAGCGAGGCACTCTTGGTCTTCGGGCGTAACTCTTGCTCATCCGGAATCGGAATCTAACGAGAGGGAAAACAACCGAAACAAAAACACATAAAATGATGAGCAAATGAACTCCAAAAATCATAAAACTAGAACCAAAAGCTAGAGCTCAATTTTCGATGGATTTAGAAAAAAATGGGGTCAATCGGAGCTAGGACGGAGAAGAACGGGCTCTCGAAAAATAAACCTTAAAGAAAATCTGGAAAATCGAAAATTACACTGTGATGTGAATTCGACGCACGGTAGAACGATTCCACGGTGGACTCGGTCCACGAAACAGTGCGCGCGGAGGGGCGTGCTGACGCGGCGGCTAGGGCTGACGTGGCGCTACGGGATGTTGACACATGGCTCCAGCTGACGTGGCTAATGAAGTGGCACACGGGGTCGGTTTTTGCTGACGTGGCATACCACGTAGGCTAGTGCTGACGTGTCCTGCTGTTGTGGCAGGGCTAACGTGGCTCGGTTGGTTCGACGACGGCGTTGCGCAATCGGACGGTAAGGGGAGGGCCACGTGGCGCGATCTGAGCGGCCGGTTTGGATCTAGGCATGCGACTGAGATCGAGCGGCCGGGCGGTTGGATCTGCGACGCGTGGCGTGGCTCGATGCGTGAAGCGTCACGGCGGCGGACATGAGGCACGCGTGGCACGGTCGGGCGCGCGGACCGAGGTAGGTGCGGCGGACACGTCCGGCGGGCGGCGCGGCGACCGAGGGGCGGCAGGGGAAAAGAAGTCCGGCGGTTGGGGCGCGGAGTCCAGCGGGTTTGACGGCGTGGTGCGGCGGTGGGGGCAGTCCTGCGACGGCGGAGTGGCACAGGGAGGAGCTCGGATTGACAGGGTCCGGCGGCGGCTCACCAACGGTGATGAACGGGGTGGCCCGACGAGGTGAGGCACGGCGACGCGTCCAACGACGGCGACGTGGGCAGCGGCGGTGAGGACGCTCGGGAGACGGTGGAGACGAGGACAGCAGCTGCAGGCACGGGAACCGAAGGTGACGACGGTGCGGGTTCGGCGCGGACTCAGATTGGAGATGAAGGCGGTTAGGCGGACGCGTGGCAGAGGCGGACGGCTGCGGTGGAGTCCGAGCGAGGCGCGGCGCGGGGTGAGGGGGCGTCCGGATGTGTGTCGCGTGGCATGCGGGGGATCGACGGTGGACGTGCTAGGTCGGCGGAGGCGGCTAGGGCACCGAGGGCGGGCACACGCGGTCGGGCCGGTGACGCGCGGATGCGAGCGAGTGGCGCGGGGGGCTAGGATGTGGACGCGTGGTGGGGGGAGAGATCGGGCGGCGCGGCGCGGCGAGGGAGGGTGGATTGCGGGGTGTGGGCCGAGCCGAGGGCGGTGCGGGTGCGTGGTCGTGGAGCGGCCGACGCGTGGCAGAGGCGGGGTGGGCCGAGGGTAGGTGGGCTGGAGGAATATTTGGCCCGAGGGGCTTTTAGATTTTCCTCGGATTTCCTTTTAAATAAATCCAGATAAAATCGATAGAGCTCCGGATAAATAGCAAATAAATCACAAAAATTCACCAAAAATACCAGAAAATCCCTTGAGATGCAAGGAACTCAAATAAAATATTTTTAGATTATGTTGAAGTTTATTTTAATTATATTAAATCCTTTTAATTTCTAAAAATTTAAATTAAGCTTTATTAATTCCAGAAAAATTCCAAAAATTCATTTTTAAAATTTAAATTTTAAAAACTTCTGAAAATCAGGATGTTACACCAAGGCAGCCAACGCGCTCGAGAGGGGGCCGGGCTGTGGCCCCAGATCTGGTAGTAGGGGAGGCTGCAGCCCCGTGGCACAAGGATGGCGGCGCACGGTGCCGTGGGCCAGCGAAGGAGAGCGAAGAGGGAGAGAGGGAGCGGCAGTGCACGAAGGCGCAGAGGTGCTGGCAGCTGGGCGGCGCAGGGCGCAGGGACCGGATCTGAGTCAGGGGAGGCAGCAGGGAGGCCGACGCCAGAGGAAATCTCGAATGGCTTCGCGGAGATGAGCCAGCATTTGGAGGATTTGGGGGAAGAGGATGGAGCAAAGGAAGAAGAAGGGGATAGGAGAGAGAGGGAGGAGAATGAGTGGAGGCGCAGGAGGCCGTTTGGCCAAACGGGTGTAGAGAGAGAGAGAGACTAGAAAGAATAAGGAAAAGGAGAGGGGGAAGAGAGAGAGGTTAAGCGCAAGCGATTAAATTCACCTGCTCAGTATAGGTCATCCTGTCGTATAATTTAATATCCTGTTAAGCTGGATAATGATATTTAAATAGTGGCAATCCATAAATAATTGTTCAGGATTATTAGAATAAATTTAGTGCCGGTAGGAAATCTGAGTTTATACGCGTGTTTATTAAAATCGATACCGACGTGTGGACTACTCAAGGGACTATCTAAATACATAGACAATGTTAGTTGTATTTAATTTGTAGGAACCCACTCATAGTTATTTTAGGATCATTAGAGCTAATTAATTGCGGTCAGATGAACTAAAATCGCGCATTGATTAAACTTGTATGCGAAGATTTAAATAGCATGTAGGTTGTAAAAATCCGCAACGAGCTAAAAGAACATGTGAGGATCGCATAAGGACATCTTAGCATTATTCATTTACTTATTTAATTAAATGTGATTTCTTTTATATCTGTAACCTAACTCATCACACGATCAACCTGAGACTAGAATCCATTAGAGGTAGATAATTGCATACGTGAAATCAACTAGGAATATTACTCATTGTTGTATATTTGTTCGTGCATTTATTTAGTCATGTTTAATCGATAAATTGCCGAAAATCAGTAAAACGCCAGACATACATCCTAGACAGATCGTATCTTCTGACACTAGTACGATATTGTCAAATAACGAGTGTCGCATAAAGATTAACTTGATTACCGCGATCAGAGTTGAGTTGAGTGAAACCTCACCCTAGGCGCATAATCACATCGATACCTCGCACTTAATTATGTTTCTGTAAATTAAGTCGTAGCCGACATACTTAATTGCAGGCAAATATCCAAGTCATGGGAAGGACTTCACCTGATCCTACTTGAATCCAAATATGTGGTTAAAGTCCAGGCAAGCTTTCCTTTTGAGCATATGATCAGAGTATCTTCAGTAAAAACAAAGTATTTTCCTATTAAGTTATTATCACCCTGCATGAAAATGAAAATCATTTTAAAGCAAATGTTTGTGATGAGAAAGAAAAGAAAGAGATCAGGCAAACAGTTGGAGAAGCCACTGTCAAGCCAGTAAATAGGTGGGTGGAAGGTCCCCAAGGTAGGAGAAAAATGGCAGGTATGGAATCTTCTACATAGGGATAAGATATAAGGTTAATCAGTCTTCATCCGTGTGAACGGACTGTATCAATCGTATCAACCATTGTTTCGTCTGAGGACGAACAGAATTAGTAATTCTATCAAGGTTATTATATTCTCCACGTGGATAAGTATTAATTAGGGGAGATGAACCCAGGGTCAACGGTGCGTCGGGCATGGGGAATCCATCGTCGTTAGGCCCCAGATCTTGTGAGTAGGCCGATCTGGGGGAAGCGGATCGCAAGAACCCGAGACTGATCTGATATTCAGCGGTAGGGTCTGCGAGCGATATATTACGCAGTTGAGTGTTGGGTGATGGTCAACAAACCATCCCAACCAACAGCTATGTCACTTTTGGTGGGTCTGGGCGAGGGTGGTACACCGCCCCAGAACGCCGATTGAGTGTAGCTGGGTGAAGATATAATATACTGAGATAGATACAAATGTTCTGTATTCTGATCTGGGCACCACATCTTAGGTAATGTGGAAACCCATGGGCCAGTAAGATCAGAATGATGATGGGTAAAATGATACAAGCTTGCGTAATACTATACAAATCATGAATTCATGCATGTCTCCGGGAAAGGAGATCACAGAAACTTATGGGGGGTTTTTGCCGTTCATACGAATGTTTGATAGTTTTCTAAATTAATAATATGGATTTCTTTCCAAACCTAATAACAAAACTTATTTTCTACAATCCTGAGAAGGAGATTGAGAATGAGCAAGAAATTGGGAATATGAATGTATATTCTCAGAGAAGTAGAAGAGCATCCAGTGCATATTGCTAATATCGCTTGCTGAGTACTTTTGTACTCACCTTTGCTATTATCCCCTTTCTTAGATGCATGATAGACCGGAGGATTGCTGGAATCTGATGAAGACCACATGGATGGATTTAAGTACTACTTGGGTGGAATTCTTTGGACTCGTAGTACGAAGAGTAGAAGGCGAAGGCGACAACCGGGATTGTTCTAGGAATCCATTTGTAATAATGTGTAGTTATATTAGTTTTGCTTTAGATAGACAATAGATAGAACATTTTTCCTTCCTAAATATTGTATTATTTGAGCCCTTGCGGCTTTGTAATGAATTTTAGCCCTACGTGGCGATATTTTTGTAATATCGTATTTTGTCTCTAATTATTGTTCCACTGCAACACTCTGATGGACTTATTATTCGTTAACGCGATGTTCTATCGGTTAAAACGAATAATAATCCGTTAACTAGCATAATTACCCCTGGTAATTGTGCGGGTTGTTTCAGGTACTAGTGCACTACCAAGCTGTGACCCAGAGAGAACATCCGGGTGTGTGGGCTAAGGTCCTCAGCCCATCTCCTAGCCGGCCCAATTCACAAAGTAGCCGTGCGTCCTGGCCCGGGGAGACCCCAATCCCTCAGGGGGCATAAGATCTGTAGTGAAAATATCGTTAGTTCATGAAGTAAATGATGGGAGCAAACAAACGGAGACACAGCATGCCCTCGGCTAGTGCCGAGGCATGGTCAAAGCTGTCTAAAGGGTAGAACAGCACATTGTACGTGCCCTACATGGGTAAGCTGGAGAAGTCCAAAGGACGCATGAACTACGCACTGGTGGTGTATAGGGCAATGCCCAGGCTGACCCCTGGCCTTGTTAGGCCGCGGTGGTGTCGGACGTGTCATGGCCGACCCTCTAGCCTTGTCAGGGCTTGGCGGACATCACCACATTGACCCTTCCGTGCGGTGTGATGCCGGACAAGACTGTGCCAGTGGACATACCAAGTGTGCACCAAGTGCTGGTGTATCAACCTTTGGGAGCCTCGTGCACGTCAAAAGGACTACGACACATTCTCCCATGGCATGCACACGAAGGAAAGCACGGACCTCCTCCTCGTGTGTGTACTCCACACCACTAGTGATCCTCTGCCAAACGGTGCGAGAGTCCATCCAAATCGCAACACCGAGGTCTGCTTGTAAGAAAAACACAAAATAGTCAAACCTATAAGTGGGACTACTAGAAGCAAAGTTATACAAAAACGATGTAACGTATCATGATGTGAGCGTTCTGCGTGAGGTGCACGGGTATGTGTCGGTCAGTGCTGTGTGTGTGGTGCGGGTGGGTCGACAGCATGTACTAGCCTGGTACGTGTCTAAGGAGCGTATCAGCGAAGGTACTCACCGTACGCGCTACGGTCGTAGGGGGTGGCCTCCTACACACAGTCCTGCAGTGGGCCCTCTCACTGGCCTATCCATGCCTCCATCTTCACCATCCAATCCGTGCCATGCTTGACTCATTTCCTAGAGTGCCTATAGCAGGTAACATTTGTTTAGAAGTTGTGCAATAATACGCCAGTAAATGGAGAGACATCTACAGCGGTAACTCACGTGTGCACATTATCGGGCAAAGGCTGCCCGACTGGTACTGGACCCATCATAAGCTGGTCCACCTCACCCTCAAGGTACATCTCTGCCCCGTACGGAGTGATATCATCCAACATGGGCCATCTGAGGCTAAAGTCCTCGAACGACCACAACTGCAGTAGCAGCAGACACCCCGCGAGGACCGAGTTTGGCCTGGTCCTTTGGTACATGTTGCACAAGCCGTGATAGGTCGCGGCATGTGTGGCTGAACCCCAGGTGATGTGGGGGGCCTCCCTGTCGGTGATGGCCCTAGTGTAAGAGACGAGTCACATGTCGATGGTGTCACCGTGGATGGTAGTTAAGAGCACCCAACCAAAAAGCCACAGTAAGTAGGCCTCCAGGTGACGCGACACCTGCTCATCAACTGTGGCCAGGTTCATGCGCTCGACCTGAGTACAAGGAAAATGTTAGTAAGACTGTAGTGTGGAAAAGAGAGCCCAGCGGTCCAAACGGGAAGAGCGTCGAACACCTACCCAGAACTGCGAGAGCCATTGCAAGGATAGGCCGTGTGTCTAAGTAGACGGGAAGATGTAGTACCCCTCCATGGCCCCAGGCAGAAGGACTCCCTAGAACATGGCTAGCAGGTCCTCGCGCCAGCCAGCCGGGGCCTTTGGAGGAAGGCAGTAGCTCCCGCGATAGCAAGGCTGAGCAGCAACAAGATATCCTGCAAAGTAGGGGCATCTTCCCGAATAGGAGGTAAAAAGTGTGCATCTTTGGCCACCACCAGTCCACCAAAGCTGTCAATAGGGAGCGGTCGAACGGGAACTATCGTGACCGCTCCTGACCATGGTCCTCAAGTGCAATTGGTGCCAGACCAACCTCATTTATGACCTACACCATCCAGGCAAGAGGTAGTAGTCCAACATTGCTGAGCCTACAAAGCAACAATAGGTCAGTATGCATCCTACGTATGGTGAGAAGCCAGTGTCGCCGAAGTGCAAACCTGTCTGTCCAGCATGGGTCTAGCCTTTAGGCCACTCAAGGTGTGCACGTGCGGATCACCCCAAAGTCAGTCGCCTCGACCGCACTCCTAGGAGGCGGGACACGGCGCGATGCATGGTGCAAACGGTCCACGCGCTCATCCAGGAGGCCATAAGGCTAGTTCGATCTACGAAGTTCACAAGCCATACCTGAAAAATGACTTCAAATTAGCATTTACGTGAAACAAAAAAATCTAATGTAAAGCAGCAGTAAATTAAACTTATAAATAAATAAAAATAATAGTACTAGGCTAGCAAGACAATACTTATAATAGTACTGAAAAGGGAGAAATACCACAACAGTTGTATAAACATAGAAAACTAGTAATATACAGTACAGTTACTACGGCACTATGTACATGAAATGTGGCAACTAACAAAGTACAAATGACAGCGTACAACGATTTGCAATCTTGAAGCCACTTTGCATGCTCCAACAAATAGTACCAGAAACCATGTTGGTGTACCTACCCATCAGCAGGAGCCTTGCATCGTCTGGCTATGTGGCCCTCCTGATCGTAGCGCCTATAGTGTCTACCCGGTGCTCAGCTTGCGCTTCGTCCATACCATTCGTAATACAATAGCTCTACCGACGACCCTTTCCACCCTTCAGCATGTCAACATTCATAATCCAGGTCCTCCCTGTAATATCCAAGGTGGCGAAGTTACTCATAACTCTGAACCCCTACGCTCGCCACACCACGCCTGTATCACTCTCTTCTTGAAGAAGTACTCGAACATAAAGTTCGAAGGATCCATGCTCACAATCCTGCATGCGGCGAGGACATGAGAGCATGGCTTATGTAACAGCTTTGGCTTGTTACACAAGTAGCTAAGTTTATTTACATAATCTCCAAGACATTCCTCGTGGGTGACAAGAGAATGAGCCATCCCAAATCTGGATCTATTCTGGAGGAGCACATCGAAACGATGCTCCCTATTGCCCATCACGTGCACCGTGTGTAACTAACCCTTCTTTGTCTTCGCCTCCATGTATGGCATAATCTTCAAGCAGTACGATGTTTGTGGGTTGGCTGCATGAAGTGTGACCTTTGCATGTCTCTCCTTGAAATAACCGATTGTGTTGTGCAGAACACCTTCCACGATGGCAACGAGGGATTGAGAACGAAGGCCGCTAAGAACCCAGTTGTACACCTCGGTAGGGTTAGTCTTTATTATGTTGTACCTTGTGCTGTCTGTATCATACAATAGGAACCACTTCTCTAATGGCTCAACCACGATTCACTTCAAAAAGCACATGATGTTCAGTGAGTTTCTCCTTCTTGGACCAGCTACGTCAGGCTCAGCCAGTGTTGTCAGGCATTTAGGTTGTGCCCCTGCAAGCATAGCCGGTCCCTTGTTCCTCTCGTCAATGTGCTTCCTAGTGTGCTCATCTAACAACACACATAAGGCGTCAAATTTTCTCTTCTAGTTCTGCATAGCCAGCCTCTTGAATAGCTTCATCAACGGTTACTTCTGAAACTACTTGAAGAAGTTGGTCCGACACATGCACCATTTGTTTCTCATATTCGATCAAGGGAACGACTCCTTGGGGTCTTCCTGAAGTTTTCTTATGGGCTTCACCATCTCAGCGTGGCGATCATGGATTACGTATACATTAGGATGAGCTCTGACAACTCTTACCTTCACATGTCGAAGAAACCAAAATCAGTTATCATAATTCTCACTTTCGATGAATATGATGGCCAGAGGTAGAATTTGCTTATTGCCATCAACGCTGATGCCCGTAAGGATTTGGCCTTTGTATTTGCTGGTTAAAAAGGTCCTGTCAACCGAGATGTGAATGCCTGAATGCCTCGATGCACGCACTAAAGGCTAAGAAGGCTCTTTGCAACACCGCAAATCCTAGTGGCCTTGTAGATGGCTTGTCCTTCACAGCAGTGTATGTGCCCAGGTTCCTATCCTATAGCACCTGAAGCATACGACGAAGGTTGTCATATACCACATTGAAAGATCCGAACTATTTTTTAAAGCCTCTGCTTCGCACGTCACACCTTCGCGTAACTAATCTTGTGTTTGAATTTCTTCTCGATAGCCACCATAATGTGCATGACCTCCATATCCTTCTTCTCCACTATCTCTCTATACATCAAATTGGCATGAAAGACAGACGTTACGATGCCTCGGAAAAACATTGCTGAGAATGCATGAGTGCGGCTCCACCTTCAAGACAATCTAATGCGTCTCATACTTTGATCTACGTGCGTGCACCCTCCAAGGACAACTGGCCTACTCGCACTTCATGGTGTACTATTCCTTGCTAGATTTGATGACATGTGTACTGGAGCCTGAAGCTTCTCTTTAGACCCTGAAGTGTACTGGCTCAACTGAAGCTTCTCCTTGGACCTTGAAGTGTGCAACATCGTCATACAAGAGCTTTGGAGCCGGTCTCCTATGCACATTAGATGGGAGTCGCGCACACTGCATGCGTGTCACGCGGCCGTTGGGCGACATGTTTTAGTCGCCCAATGGTTAGATGACTGGCGCCCATTCCTGTAATTTTTTTTGCGCGAGTATATTTCTATAATTTTGAATTAAAATAAATTATTTTAAAAATTCTTCCAGAAACTGCTTTGTCGGCTAAGTTTTTTGCTTTGCCGAATTCAGAATTCCCATTGAGGCTACAATAGTTACAAAAAATCTTTTATATGAGGGTTTTGTCGAAAGCTTGTGGAGGACTATCTCGAATCATGTGTTCTAAATAGGGTCTAATTCTGAACCTTTGCGGTCGTATGTGCGGAGAAAATAGTTGCGTAGGATGCAAAAACATGTCATTTATTGAAAATTGGAAAAAAGAGAGAAAGTGAACAATATTTTTGGCTCTAAGCCCATTTACATACATAAACATACTTAGACCCAATATAGGAAAAACCACATCAATTGCTCCCAAATGTTGCCACTATCCTTTTGTCTTATTTTGTTGTCGGTAGATTAAATGAAAGTACAGGGAATTTTTTTTTGTCTAGCAGGAGTGTTTGATAGCCCACGACGTCTATTTGCACAAGAAATCTAATCATTCCAGGGAAGGGGAAGAAATCGATATTCTGTGTCGCATAAACTAGAAAGAGGGATCTTTTTAATAATTTGTATGTCATTTCAACTCCTTAACCATGCCCTATTGCTTGCCCATATTTTTGTGAGGAATTATTTTTATTTATCAAGAATTGTGTATAGCACGGATGTTCTGAACTTTTCCAATGAATAAAGCTCTCGGCTTCATGTAAAAAAATATAAGTGAAGTTTAACAATGGTTCAAAAGGGTAATCCAATTTAATTCTACTTACTTATAAAATGGTTGGTAAGCCTCTAATTTGCACAAAAAAAATGAGTCGATGTATCAATCACAAACCCATCAATTTGATGCCCAAGTCACATGTAACACGCATGGTGCACATGGCATTTTCTTTTCCGTTCCTAGTGGAGAAGAAAAAGCATCGGCTGGTAGGAGGGCATTTCGGTCCACCCTCTCGGCGCCGACAGATCCACCTGCTGCAGCCGGTCACTGGGCCCCACCTGCCAGCGGACGCGGCACGAGGGGGGAACGGGCAGGAGGCGGTGGGAGGAGGCGACTCCCACCTATTCAGTCTGCGTTTATGCTGGTTCTTTGTGTTGGTTTATAAATAGCCATAATTTATAAAAAAATTTAGAGAAATGTTTATATATGATTTTAATAGATATAAATAAATTTATTGTAGTGTGTACCATAATCGACTAGTAGAGCTTATCTTTTACACTTAGTTTGAAAGTTAAGTATCTTTTCAACCGAGTCTACTAGTTAATTATAGTATATATTATAATAATTTTATTTATATTAACTAAAATTGTATAGGGTATCTGTCTCTATAATTTTTTTATAAATTGTTATTATTGATAAACTAAAGTTAAAAATAAAGACAAAAGTTAATATAAATATATATATATATATATATATATATATATATATATATATATATAAAAGCTATTTCATGTAGAATAGGGGTTTTTAAAATTAAGCCTTAACTAACCAAGTGGAGGTGCGCGTACGTAACAAGAGACGGAGTGGAGCGAGCTGAGGGAGAGACGGGAGGCAGCGGCGGCGGCATTGCAGCTCGCGGGCGGGCACTGGAGCTCGCGGGATCTGGAGCGGGGAATGGTGGTGGTGATCGACACTGCTGCTTGCTCTCTGATCTGCTAGAGGCGGCTCGGATCTCTCTGCCTCTCTCGCTTCGTCTTCGTCGGTGGGGTGTGAAGGCCAGGAGCGGTGATGGCGGCGAACGCGGGGATGGTGGCGGGCTCGCACAACCGCAACGAGTTCGTCATGATCCGCCACGACGGCGACGCTCCCGCCCCGGTACGTGTGTTTCTCAGTGCCTGCGTCGTTCCAATTCCGTTTGTGGCGGCTCATGCTACGCGCGTGCCTGCGTGTGTCGGTGGATCTGGGCTGCAATGCTAGGTTTACCATTGAATTCGCCCCAATTCCGTTTGGTTTTTGCGGGTTGTTCGTGCGTTAGGTCTCTAGATTCGCCGCATTTTCACTGTCCATTAGGATGGTTCCGTTTGTGTGAGGAATTGTCGAGTTACGCATGAATCTCAGAGATCCGATGCAATGGATTGTGCCGATCCAGAATTTAGATGACAGTTTAAGCTTCAACAGCTTGCTAACATGGCGCAGCTGGTGTATTAAATCCATGTTTGGTCTTCACTAGTGCACCTACCTAACTTTAACACCATGGAATTCATGCGACTTTTATATAGCGCCGACAGTTCCAGCATTTTGGATCTTAGCCCCAACTTGAAGCCGAGCAGATCAGTCTGCTTGCTCATGTTCAAAGTGTGATGGAGCTTTGCTGTCTGTCCTAGTTGTATAATTTTGTGTACTTACTGTGTTGTTATCTTGCTGATGCAGGCTAAGCCGACGAAGAGTGTGAATGGGCAGGTCTGCCAGATATGTGGCGACACTGTTGGCGTCTCGGCCACTGGCGATGTCTTTGTTGCTTGCAATGAGTGCGCCTTCCCAGTCTGCCGCCCTTGCTATGAGTACGAGCGCAAGGAAGGGAACCAGTGCTGCCCTCAGTGCAAGACTAGATACAAGAGGCACAAAGGTTACTTTCTGTAAAAACTTCCTTCTAGTCTGTAGTTCTGTATAGCAATAGCATATGGAGGTCTTGTGCTTGCTTTATGTGAACCAAAATCGCAATGTACTGGACAATGCTTATGGTTGACATCTGAAATTAAACCTTCTCATCTTATTTCTAAATGATGATAACTGATGTATGCTGCACTTGTTTTGTCTTTGATGAAATTCAGGCAGCCCCCGAGTTCAGGGAGATGATGAGGAGGAAGACGTTGATGACCTGGACAATGAGTTCAACTATAAGCAAGGCAATGGCAAAAGGCTGGCGTGGCAGATGCAGGGTCAAGGAGAAGATGTTGATCTGTCTTCATCCTCTCGCCATGAGCCTCATCATCGGATTCCCCGGCTGACAAGTGGGCAGCAGGTACAATATATATCATGGAGCTAGTAGGTTCTTACTTGCATTGGTGAACTTGTTTCTGTAAGAATTCCATGCTCTTGGGCACTAACACATTGATTCTTTTTCTTCAGATCTCTGGAGAGATCCCTGATGCATCCCCTGATCGCCATTCTATCCGTAGCCCAACATCGAGCTATGTTGATCCAAGTGTTCCAGGTATTGTCAGACTGTCTTATCCATGACAAATTGCTTCTTTTGGAAGTTTATCTGCAAATTTGTTGAAAAGCACTAACATTTCTCCACTACGATTTCAGTTCCTGTGAGGATTGTGGACCCCTCGAAGGACTTGAATTCCTACGGGCTGAACAGTGTTGACTGGAAGGAAAGAGTTGAGAGCTGGAGGGTTAAACAGGATAAAAGTATGATGCAGGTGACTAATAAATATCCAGAGGCGAGAGGGGGAGACATGGAAGGGACTGGCTCAAACGGTGAAGATATGCAAATGTATAAACAACCTGCCCTTGCCTACATTATTATACTTTTCTATGTATAGTGGGTTTAGGTAGTTATCTTTGCATGACAGAAATTCCCATTGGATACCGAAACTTGGATTATAAGCAGAACTTGTATGGTGGATATTCATTGTTTTCAGTGGCACTTAAACTCAGAAATGGAAATCCAAAGCAGAAAATCTTTTTCTCCATGTTAATCAATGACCAATTAGATAGTGTTATGTCTCTGGGTTAGGATACAAAAATTTTCCCTGACTAAGCTTTACCAATAGTGGCGCTGCAGCTTGGTGTTTATTGTAGATTTTACTTCAAAGAAATTGAGGTATCTGTACGTTTCTCTCTGTGGCAGGGTTGATGATGCACGTCTACCTTTGAGCCGTATAGTGCCTATTCCCTCAAACCAGCTCAACCTTTACCGGATAGTGATCATTCTCCGGCTTATCATCCTGTGCTTCTTCTTCCAATATCGTATCACTCATCCTGTGCGCGATGCTTATGGATTATGGCTAGTATCTGTTATCTGTGAAGTTTGGTTTGCCTTGTCTTGGCTCCTAGATCAATTCCCAAAATGGTATCCAATCAACCGTGAAACATATCTTGACAGGCTTGCATTGAGGTAAGTTATGACAATTGGTGTACATTTCTTCAGGATTTTGGGCACTGAAACACTCTTATATTAACATTGTGTTCCCCAAATGTCTATATCTAATGTTGCAGATATGATAGAGAGGGAGAGCCATCACAGTTGGCTCCAATTGATGTCTTTGTTAGTACAGTGGATCCACTGAAGGAACCTCCTCTGATCACAGCCAATACTGTTTTGTCCATTCTTTCTGTGGATTACCCTGTTGACAAAGTGTCATGCTATGTTTCTGATGACGGTTCAGCTATGTTGACTTTTGAGGCTCTGTCAGAAACGGCAGAATTTGCTAGGAAGTGGGTTCCGTTTTGCAAGAAGCACAACATTGAACCAAGGGCTCCAGAGTTTTACTTTGCTCAAAAAATAGATTACCTAAAGGACAAAATTCAACCTTCTTTTGTTAAAGAAAGGCGAGCAATGAAGGTAAGCTACAACTCTCATGGCTAGACTACTGTTACTCCACATTGTGCTTGGGGTTTTAACTTTGGGATATGCTTTGCTTCAGAGAGAGTATGAAGAATTCAAAGTACGAATCAATGCCCTTGTCGCCAAAGCACAGAAAGTACCTGAAGAAGGGTGGACCATGGCTGATGGTACTGCTTGGCCTGGGAATAACCCAAGGGATCATCCTGGCATGATTCAGGTGCCCTTTGCTTTTAACGAGGCTGTTGCTTAAAAAAATCAATTTAATCTGGATCTTATGTTTTAAATTTGCTTTACGTAAAATCCAGGTGTTCTTGGGGCACAGTGGTGGGCTTGACACTGATGGAAATGAGTTGCCGCGACTTGTCTATGTCTCTCGTGAAAAGAGACCAGGCTTCCAGCATCACAAGAAGGCTGGTGCAATGAATGCACTGGTATGTGTTCTATTCCATGAATTCACTTCTATACCATGCATTGGATTTATCTGTTCCTTGCTAATTATGTCTCTTTTGCTGGTGGGCAGATTCGTGTATCTGCTGTGCTGACAAATGGTGCCTATCTTCTCAATGTGGATTGTGATCACTACTTCAATAGCAGCAAAGCTCTTAGAGAAGCAATGTGCTTCATGATGGATCCCGCACTAGGAAGGAAAACCTGTTATGTGCAGTTTCCACAGAGATTTGATGGCATTGACTTGCACGACCGATATGCTAATCGTAACATAGTCTTCTTTGATGTAAGTATGGTGTTTCCTTTGTTCCATCATTACAACAAAATTTCCATGTCTCACGTGTTTTTTGCTTTAATTGGCAGATCAACATGAAAGGTTTAGATGGCATTCAGGGTCCAGTTTATGTGGGAACAGGGTGCTGTTTCAATAGGCAGGCCTTGTATGGCTATGATCCTGTATTGACCGAAGCTGATTTGGAACCTAACATTATTGTTAAGAGCTGCTGTGGTGGCAGAAAGAAAAAAAATAAGAGTTACATGGATAGTAAAAACCGCATGATGAAGAGAACAGAGTCTTCAGCTCCCATCTTCAACATGGAAGATATAGAAGAGGGCATTGAAGGTAGTGTGCTTGTCGTTGTGCGTTGTTTACCTTGCTTTTATTGTCGAGAGCTGTGAGAATAATCACTGCATATACTGCATTACCGAACATTATGCTTCTATGTAGACTTAATTTTTTAGCACAAAGATTCTCAAGATGCTGAAGTTGTCTGGCTTCCTCTATTCTCACTTTCGAAATTCCATTAGGTTATGAGGATGAAAGGTCAATGCTTATGTCCCAGAAGAGATTGGAGAAACGCTTTGGTCAGTCTCCAATTTTTATTTCATCCACCTTTATGACTCAAGGAGGCATACCACCTTCAACAAACCCAGCTTCTCTACTAAAGGAAGCCATCCATGTCATCAGTTGTGGATACGAGGACAAAACTGAATGGGGAAAAGAGGTTAGTGGGACAAGCATGGTTTCCCTTTTGCTTTTGTATAGTGGTTCTTTGTTCATAATTTCTTGTCGTGGCATGGGGCTCCTCTTTTATATATAGAGATACAAAACTGGAAGTGATATTTTTTAGTGTGGTTTCAGATTGGCTGGATCTATGGTTCGGTTACTGAGGATATTCTTACTGGGTTTAAAATGCATGCAAGAGGTTGGATATCAATCTATTGCATGCCACCACGGCCTTGTTTCAAGGGTTCTGCGCCAATCAATCTTTCCGATCGTCTTAATCAAGTGCTCCGTTGGGCTCTTGGGTCAGTTGAAATTCTGCTTAGCAGACACTGTCCTATCTGGTATGGTTACAATGGTCGGTTGAAACTTCTGGAGAGGCTGGCTTACATCAACACCATTGTTTATCCGATAACATCCATTCCACTTATTGCCTATTGTGTGCTTCCTGCTATTTGTCTCCTCACCAATAAATTTATCATTCCTGAGGTTAGTCACAAGATATCCTTTCGCTTACTTACACTGTTATTCAATAACTTAAGTTACCAGCTCTGTTAGATTCATCATTGTTCATTCATCATGTAACTGCTCTAATCAGTATAACCGTTATTGCATTGAACTAAGAACTAGCATGAATGCGCAACATGTAGTTATTGGTGTAAACTGTTTGCTCCATGTATTTTCGCTGACTTGAATATGGAGCTTTTTTTTTTTTTGCATTTTGCCACTTGATTTGTTGTTAATGATCGCAAGCGAACAAAGCTTGTGCTGATCATAATTTCTAATTCAGCAGAGCTCTGTTCTTCTAGTTAAATTTCCACATTTGTGAAACCCATTCCTTGGAATGTCGTCATGTCGACCTTTTCTGATGTTCATATCTTTATGTGATGTGCAGATTAGTAATTATGCTGGGATGTTCTTTATTCTGCTTTTCGCTTCCATCTTCGCCACTGGTATATTGGAGCTCCGATGGAGTGGTGTTGGTATCGAGGACTGGTGGAGAAATGAGCAGTTTTGGGTCATCGGTGGCACCTCTGCCCATCTCTTTGCAGTGTTCCAGGGTCTGCTGAAAGTGTTGGCTGGGATTGACACCAACTTCACAGTTACCTCAAAGGCGTCTGACGAGGATGGAGACTTTGCTGAGTTATATGTGTTCAAGTGGACCAGTCTCCTCATCCCTCCAACCACTGTGCTTGTCATTAACCTTGTGGGCATGGTGGCAGGAATATCATATGCCATTAACAGTGGTTACCAATCTTGGGGTCCACTTTTCGGAAAGCTCTTCTTCTCAATCTGGGTGATCCTCCATCTATACCCCTTCCTCAAGGGTCTCATGGGCAGGCAGAACCGCACGCCAACCATTGTCATTGTTTGGTCCATCCTCCTTGCGTCAATCTTCTCCCTGCTGTGGGTGAAGATCGACCCTTTCATATCCCCTACCCAGAAAGCCGCCGCCTTGGGGCAGTGCGGTGTGAACTGCTGATCGGCACTGTTACTCTTGTTGAAGAGATTCAATCAATGTCCTACCCCCATGTGTAAATACCTGAGGGAGTTGGATGGGATTTTTTGTTGTAGACGGATTTTATCTAAATTATTCCCCTGTTTATTAGAATCTTCGTTGCCGGTGCTGCTGCGAATGACACTGAATCTTCCCTTGCCTACGAAACCTGCAACGTAAATTGTGAATTTTCCTTTTGTGATACCTGTTGTTTATTGCTTAGAGTATGTTATCATTTGTTTGAGGAAAACATTGTTATACATACTATGGCGATTCTGTTACTTATACAGAAAGATTCCGATCACATTCTTTGGTTGTGAACACTGTAATTTTTTAGCACGTCTATAGAAGGCAGCCGTTGCATCAACTCACTTTTTGTCCTGGTGCTCTGGGATATAAATTGCCTGCATCAATTTATATTGGTTTATGCCTTGATGGTTCTCTGTGTTTGTTGAAAAATAGTACAGTACAGAAGGATGCGATGTATGGCCATCTTTCAGGAATCAGACAGATGGGTGATTGAACTGCTGCTCCTAGACTCCTAGTTTGTTTTTCTGCTGGAAGCACTGTTCCAGCACCAAGCTGTGCACAATGTGCGTATTTTTTGATGTTTCAGGTCATAAATAAAAATAGAGTTCCATAATGTATAATGAATTTGATTGGGATAACATTGAGCTTAATTGTACATATGTGTATTTGTTTATGGATGATTATTTTATTTCATTTGAGTTAATTGATTTGTGAAATAGATGTTCTTGTTTCTAAAATAAATGTAAATATATGTATACATGTATTTGTTGTGTTTCTGCTTTTTCAGAGGGTATAGCTATCATTTCCTAAGACTAGTCAAGAAACAAAAATAGTTTTATGAATAGAAAATATTATCACAGATGGCTATGTGTCTGTAGTAGTTGACTATCATAGGTGGTTTCTACTATAAACCGTCTGTGTATCTAATGTATCATAGGCGAGTTGAACTACAAACCGTATGTGATATTTTACAGATGGTTATGTAGTTCAAACCATCTAAAATATATCAGATATCACAGATGGTTATGTGTTAATAATCGTCTGTGATAGAATATACCACAGACGGTTTAAAATCCAACGGTGATGACCTCAAGTCATTACTGACCTATAAATTCAGACAGCTCATGAAACCGTCTGTGATAACATTTTTGAACCGTCTATGATGATCTTTTTTATAGTAGTGTGTTAAGCCAACCCCTTTAGCTTCCACCATGAGAGGAGCATACAGAGGAGGTTATAGTTTGGCTCTACGAATGCCTCTACACCTGGTACCTCTTGGTACGCTATGTTGTCTACTAGAGGATCTTCGATATCTGTCCTGCAACTTCAGCATACCCTAGAGTTTCTATTAGTTCAAGATATAGGTTGTTAAAGATATCATGAAACACTGTGCAAGTTTTGAATGGTTAACTATGGTCTAAGAGCATTCTTATTGGCAGAAGAAATATGATGACTTATACTTCACTTTGAGTTCTTCACCTATTCCTCGCGACTTAGTGTGCATGTGGGGGGAGGAATAAGTGAGTTAGTCTGTCAACGTCCACCAGTTCCATTACCTCTAGTTCTTTTGGGTAACGTTGGAGAGTTTTCACTATCTCGATCGATCAGTGCGTTGAGGAAAGATCTGACATGGAGGATTATGCATGACATCTCGAGTAGTATTGCCGATTATGTTAATCTCGTGCTTTCCACAAAAATCTCCTGAGGAACTCCCATCAAAACTAAGAGAGAGCCTTCCATCGCTTCGATTAGGAGCTTCCATGAAGGGGAGCGATTGGAAACTACGATCTCCAGGGGATTTTGTGGTAGACTCTACTTGATACGATGAATTGCTGATCGAATAGCGAGTGTTATTTGCTTCGTCCAACTTTCCATCAGGGGCAACTTCGTCGACACTGTGACTAAGTGCGGCTGGTTCCTGAAATATGTAGGAGCTGTTGACAAATACTGGTCACTCATGGTTAGATTGAGAGTACTCTAACCCTTGGATCGCGTTAACGCGCTTCTAGGGCTATGGCTACCGGTCGGCTGCTCCGGACTTGTCGTGGTGCCAAGGCACTCCGATAAGGTGGGGACGTTTGATTCCCCGAGAGGTGTGCCTTCTTCCATCCGGTTGACCTCGCTGGTCACTAGGGCTAGTGACCCTGGGATGGAAGATGATGATAATGAGGCATAGTGTTCTAAGGTATGGAGGCATGCATGCATGTTGAGGTCAGCATAGTCTGCTAAGTCGAATCAATTCTCCTTATCCCAAGTCCTCGCCATGATTGCATATGTGATGTTGACAAGACCAGGGATGGATGGCGATGCATATTAGAACTTTGGGAGGCTCGGTGTCTTCCCCATGAGCGACACCAACTATCGACGATCAAATCATCAATCTTACGAATAGTAGGTACTTCGAGTCTCATAGAAGAATGAAGAGGAAAAATAGGACGATCTTTATTACTATATTAGGATTACAACTTGTTGTAATGAGTGATTGCAGGAGTGTATGCTACTTGCACTAATGCAGTGTGTGATATCCAATCCTCTTGTTCTCCTGATGTCTTTTTGTTGTTTTGATGTCTCCTTTGAGCAACGTTTAAATAACGCCAAACAGGTGTAAGTTGCTTGCACGAACTGACACCTTATCAATTCCATCCATCCACCCGGGTGAGCCGTTGTTGTCAGTAGGAGAAGTTTGATCAATAACCGCCAATCGTTTATTGTCAGTGAAGAAGTGTCTCGAGAGATAACCATAGGGGGTTATTGTTAGGGGCGTAGGGCCAAATGTGGAACGGTTAAAGAAGATATAAGCGTATGTGTTCTATTTCTTAGTCGCACGGCATCGCCCAATGGGAGGTCTATATGTTGGGTTATAGAGCACCCGAGTAGTGGCTGGTCGAGTAGCCGAATAGTAATTCTCACCATGGGTATTTGAGATGTGTTATAGCATAACATAAACTATTATATAACACTGATATAATGGTTTTATTATGCTTAAAAATGGCTCTTAATGAATTATTAAATCCTCGTGTGCCGCATATGTGGTGGAGAACGAGTACAGTTTATCGAAAGAGGCCAAGATATATGCACAATCCTCGAAGGAAAAAAAGATTTATGCAATATGGACGAACTAGCGACTACATGTACACCAATGGACTAAGGCAAGACTAGGAAAGCGATGAGAACCATATATGTACATACATACATGTAGAGCTGGGAATTGGGCGTGCGTGCGGCGCGCCCAAGCCCACCGTGCCGTGCGGTTCGTGCCGTGCGGCTCGGCCCGATCATCCACCGTGCGTGCCGTGCCGCCCGCCTCACCTCGGCCAGGCCCAAGCACGGCCCGAAGCCCGCCGTGCGGCGTTCGTGCGTGCCGGCCAAGCCCAGCCAAAGTAACTATGCACGACAAAGCGGCGCGACTATTGTGGCGAGTGGCGGCGCCGTCATCTTACTTTCTCGTACCGTCGTTGAAAATTAATTGAAGTTGAATTAATTGTATGAAAACATCGACGCGCAATGGCGTAAATATTTCGGGAAAAGTGTAATTGCATTGATATTTTAAAATACAATGTTCTTGCCTCGTTAAAACCTTACACCCAGTGGGGTTTCCGAGTAAGGAAAAGAGTGCGATAACAATACATGTACATACAAACTATAACAACATAGTACATTGTAGCTACTCATCAATGTCTAGATCGTTCATGCGTTCAAGATCAGCGTCACGCTGCGATTTCGGATCCTCAATTGATGTTGTTGCCGTTCTTTAGCTAATTCCCGATCTTTGGCACATGTGATTGCCTCCACCATCCTAGGCGTGAGGATGATCTTCTTTCTTGATTATTCTTCCCACCGAACTGAGCGTTGCTACGAAGAGACAATGGACACGGCACGGGAGAACATCTCGTGCGAAATGTGACAGCACGGGAAATATCCGCTTGTTGTTCTTCCACCACTCGAGCAAGTCTATCTTTCCTCCACCAGTGTAAGATCAGGATCAACATTTGCAAAATCATGCTCTAAGTAGTGGTTCGACTCAGGTAGAATTCCACGTAGAGGTTGCACGAGGCGAGAGGCGAAGAAGTAGACTTGCCCTTTAACTTCTTCCATAAGTGTGATGTTAAACTTGTCTTTCCTTGGTGGGTCTGTGTGAGGCCTCCGATCTTCCACTGCTGCCAAACTTGTTATGATACATTTGGAAAACACGAAAAAGCTCCTTTTTGACATGTGCGAAGGCTTCCGAATAATCTAGGCCAAGGCATTCACCTATTCCTTCCATAGCAATCTGTAAACCTGCCAACTTTTTTGTAGGATCGAAAATAATAGCAAAACAATACAAGTGTGAAATAGAACCAAAATATTTAATAAATTTTTGTTCCATTGCTCTGACAACTTGGCTTAAATGGGGATCCTCCTAAATTTGACAATGTTATGCGCAATTAACCAAATGAACTCTATAACTAAGCGGAGGTAGGATAATACACACGGATAGAACCTTTGTAGCTTTATAAAAAGGTTTTAAAACTCTCGAAAATGACTAGCAATCTGCCAATCTGAATTAGTAACTAACAATCCAATATTTTGTGATTAGCATTAACAAAACGGATATAATACTTTCGTACCCTTGCAACTTCTTTAACATAATATATGTTGAGTTCCACCTCACTTTCATGTCAAGACCAAATTTTCTTGGCTCTTTCCCATTGGTATGCGGTACTCATGAACCTAGCTAGCACTTGTGGGGAACTTGTGAGGTAACGTGTGGCATCACGGATAGTATTCAAATATGAGCTAATTACATGCATACCGTCTTGAACAACAAGATTCAAGATGTGGCATACACATCTCAGTGGAGGATATAACCACCAATATATGTTTGCAATATTGGGGTGAGGATGTTCATAGCCGTTGTATTTGCGGATGCGTTATCAAGAGTTATAGATGCAATTTTATTATTTATTTTAAAATCATCAAGTACATGTAGTATCACGCTCAGCAATGGCCTCTCTGTGTGTGATTCATTTATTAATTTAAATCCTATTACTCTCTTATTTAACTTGTAATTATTGTCTAAATAATGAGCTACAACACTAAGGTATGAACTTCTCTGGTGAGATGATGTCCAAATATCTGAAGTTATAGCAAAGAAAACTCAACTTGTTGAAATTGTTCTTTCGATTCTGCTAATTCATTTTTATATAATCGTAAAATATCGGATGTTGTAGTTTTCCTACTAACATGTTGATCTGTGGGCAAAAATCGCATTGAATCATTCTTTCAAGCGCGACTTTCGCCCATCCTAATGGGTTGATCTTACGAAACAATATATCTAGCAATTTCTTCACGGCGAAAGCGGGTCGTATACCCAAGTACTTATAGATCCATCGGCGCGAAGTTCGATTGTGTTTGTACTCCTCCTCCTCCCCTCGGCCTGTGCGCCATCTTGCGTAAGCATGCTTTATAATGTCGATTCGGTGTCTGTACCTACAATTTATCTGGCGATTAATTTAGCATTGCAATAATTACAAGTTGCAATTTCTACCATTTCACCATCACGGTTTTCTTGACTCCAGGTCATGTGCTTCCAGCAAGTCGCCCTTCGTCCAGACCCGCCAGTGTTGTCGTCCGCGGGCTGGCGAGAGATCTCTGGACTCTCCATTGACCCCGGACCGTATTGATAATCTTCGAAGCCTTGTGTACCGTCCATATGACGGTCATCCATGCCGTAGTCGTCCATGCTTGGCGAGAGGCGACGAGGATCAACGAGTCGGGCCGGAGGACTAGGAGAGCGACGGCGGGAGCTTACACTAAGTCGCCCTGCCGTCTTCTTCGTGTTTCGACTCCTTGGCATACTGCTTGATTGCTCCCTGGTGCTGCGGCTTCTTGGTAACATGGTGATTAGTTAATAAATAAGAAGTATAAATACAGTAAATGTGCTTGTGAAATGATAAGTAACAAATAAATAATTAATGAGTACAAATCTGAGAAAATATAGGAAAAATTAACGAATAAATAAATAATAAATATAAGTACAAATGAGTATAAATAATGAGCACAAATAAATAAATAATAAATATAAGTACAAATGAGTATAAATAATGAGCACAAATAAATAAATAATAAGTACAAATGAGTATAAATAAATAAGTCGGAGCGGAGTATAGCGGAGGAGCGGAGAAAATTGCGGAGCGGAGGAAATTCACGAGCGCGAGGGAGTGGAGGGAAATTGCAAGCGAGAGGAAATTCACGAGCGGAGGAAATTCACGAGCAAAGGGAGTGGAGGAAATTGCGAGCGGAGAGAGTAGATTTATAAGCGTTATCTTACGAGCGTTGTGCCACGGTCTATCAGCGTTCACTAACGTAAACTTCTGGAAGAAGAACGTTATAAGTCAGGCACGAATGACTGAAGTGACTAAAGTTTAGGAGAGCGTTGTCTATGCTTTTGCTTTAGATATATGAATTTCATTCTCTGGCGACGGTGGCTCCGCCCCCTCCCGCGCTGACACGTGGCGCTCATACCCAAAAATCCCGCCAGCGCCGCCCCCCCTCCTGCGACGCGTGTCCTCCCACCCAATTTCCCGCCCGGGCGCCGGTCCCCACGCCCCTCCGCGGCGCGTGGCCTCCCGCCAAAATCCCGCCCGGCGCCGCGCCCTGCCCCTCGGTACTCACGCGCGTGGCGCGCTCTCCCACGACCCCACCCTCCCACGCGCGGCGCCTCCCCACCGCCACTCCCACGCGCGCCCCCTCCTCCCTCCTCACTCTTCGCCTCTTCGGCCTCTCGCCGCCTCCCCGCTCCCCTCCCCCCGCCGCCGCCTCCCCGCTCCCCCTCCTCCCCCGCCGGTCCCCCTCCTCCCCCGCCGCCCTCCTCTCCAGATCCCCCCGCCGGCCCGCCCCAACCCCCCGCCGCTCCCCTCCTTCCCCTCCCGCCGCCTTCTTCCTCCCTCTCCCCGCGCCTCCTCCTTCCCCCGGCCCCCTCCTCTCGGATCCTCGCCCCACCCCGCCGCTCCCCTCCTCCTCCCCCCCGCGCCTTCTTCCTCCCCTCCCCGCGCCTTCTTCCTCCCCCCCCGCCGCCCCCCCCCCCCCCCCGCCGCCTTCTTCCTCCCCTCCCCGCGCCTCCTCCTCCCCCTCCCGCGGCCCCCTCTCTCAGATCCCCGCCCCACCCCCGCTCCCCCTCCTCCCCCCGCCGCCTTCTTCCTCCCCCCCCTCCCCGGCCCCTCCTCCCGGCTCCCCTCCCCGCCGCCTTCTTCCTCCCCTCCCGGCGGCCCCTCCTCTCAGATCCCCCCCCCCCCCCGCTCCCCTCTTCCCCCCCCGCCGCCTTCTTCCTCCCCTCCCCGCCGCCCCCTCCTCCGGCTCCGTGCTCGATCTTCGAGGTACGCCGTCACGCACGCCTTCTTCCTCCGTGCTCGTACATTTCAATTCAAGGCGTGTAATGTGTGTAATTTTTTTTTGCTTTGGTTGCTGGTTGGGGCGTCGGCACGCCGTGGAGGAGGTCGACTTCTTGGCGGAGGCGCGGAGCTCGTCGACGTAGAGGTGTAATGCAGCAGGAAGGGCGTGCCGAGGGCGCTGACGCCGAGGGACGCGGCGGTGGGGGTTTCGGCTCTAAGCTCGGGTATGCTCCTTTCCTTCCCCTCTACTCCCTTCTGTGTGTCTGTGTGTGTGATTGTGATTTCTTGTGGATTGGGATGGCGACGGGAGGTCGGGAGCGGGGGACGCGGAGGGGCCGCGGAGGCGGCGGCGGGGGAGCCGGGAGGCGGGGCGAAGCGCGAGAAGAGGCCGAGAGAGAAGGAAGCGCGGAGGGGGAGCCGAGAGGCCGAGGCGGCTGGCGTGCCGCCCGAGCCCGCCGTGCCGCCCACCGTGCCGCATTTCGAGGCCCGGCACGGCCCACCCGTTCGTGCCGTGCCGGCACGGCCCGCCACGTGTCGGGCCGTGCCGTGTTTGGGCCGAGCCGTCCCGGCCGTGCTTCGGGCTGGCCCAATGAAGCCCGGCTCAAGTCCCAGCTCTACATACATGTAGGCAAATCAAGATATAATTCAGATGTGATACGAGAATTGAGATATGACTAGTTTTTTTATGGATATACGTGTCTTCTACGGATGTATCATTATTTTCGTTTGGATTTGAGTACCACTGTTTCTTTCTATTTCGACCTTTGCCATAGAGATACCCTTCTACCCGTACCATTTTCACGGGACGAATTTCCGAGGAGTTAATTTCTTCCACGCTTCGATCGCTTCCGATATGAGCACTCTTGACCACTCCCTTAGTCCCTTCAGATAAGTACGTCCACGAAATGCGACGTAAGCAATGGATGCAGTCAATAAATTAACGAAGGTGTTTCTATATTTTTTAAATAATGATTTATATAATTTATAAAAATGTGGTGAATGATGTATCGCGCCGACACGACAGATTGTTAGGAAATCTCTATGTTGTACAAAAAACATTCGCTAGGGAGCGTTTGGAATAGCGATGATTTCTGATTGAAATTTCACTGTAACTGCCTTTTTATTGTAGCTGAGTTGGCTTATTAGGTATAATTAAATTTAAAAAATGTAAAAATAAAAAAATATGTTAGTCTATTATGGACAATGCAAAGGAGTAGGAAAAAAAGAAAATACAAAAAGGACTAAAATATCTAAAAAATTAGAAAAAGATAAATTACTGAAAAGTAAAAAAAAACTGAAACTAGAAGCTGAAAAAAAACCGAAATAAGCGAAACCGAATTGAAGATGCGCAGATCGAAGCCACGGCCATGCAAAGACAACAACATTTGAGAAGCCAAATTGAAGATGAAAACACCCTTCCCGCCTTGATTTATTCGTAGTTACATAAAAAGGCAGTACTATTACGCACTACCACACCCATATACAAACGTGACACGAATTAACTAGCGCTCCTCCACGGCGCCACCATTTGAGCAAACCTAGCCATGGACGCTAGCAGCTTCCACCCAGATCACGCGCGCGCGCTCACGCGCAAGAGATGTGCGCCTCCTCGCCGACGCGTTGGATCGCGTTCGACGACGGCACGCACTGTGCGGTTGCCGCCGCAGGAGCGGAAGGCTGTTGCTGCTGCTGGACGGCGGCTCTCTTGCAGGCGCCCATGGCGGCGGGCTGGTCCGCGAGGGGGACGACGGGAAGGTTGTCGCAGTTGCAGATCTCAATCATGAAGCCGTCAGGGTCGTGGAAGAAGATCTGGTCCACGTAGATATCGCCCTCCTCCACGCACCGCTTGACGTACGGGATGCCCAGCTCCTTCAGCCGCCGCTCCACCGCGACCATGCTCTCGCACTGCAAACCGCACGAGCCGCGCGATGACATCAAATTTGAGAACTCGACATAGTATCAGAGCCTTCACGGTGACTTCAGAGATTCTTTTGGTAAGGAGAGAGAGAGAATACCGGCCGGCCTCCATGGTAACATGTGAAAATATCTATTAGATGCAACGCGCGTCTAAGGCAGCGCTCCGAAGCGCTTACGCTTCTGCATTCGGCCATTGCGTTTGCTTTTTTTATACTATTTTTTTTGTTTTTTCTATCTTATTTTTTTGATTTTTCTCTATTTACCGTATTTCTTTGTATTATCTGTGATGGATTAACATATTTTTTATTTTTAATTTTTTTTTAAAAAAATTAATTATACTAAATAAGTCAACTCAGTTACAGTAAAAAAATAAAGGGAAAATTGAGAATATAGAACCAAGTTGAGAGCGTTTTCACAAAATAGGATCAAGTTTATTGGCTTCGTAAATATAGGATCGAGTTGATGAACTTATTGCAAATATGGTATTCTTCCCATTTTAATTTCATTTTCATTTTTCAGCCTATTTTCTCTACGTGAAATGACTCTTTTGCCCCTCGTCTCGCCTGGCCGTGCGCCGCTCCTCGCTCGCCCGCGCCGCTTTGGCCGCGCCGCCGCTCCTCGCCCGGGCCGCGCTGCTCCCTCGCTTGGCCGGCGCGTCGTCTCGCTCGCTTTGGCGGCGCGGGCGAGCGAGCGAGAGCGGCGCGCGAGCGAGCGAGGAGCGGCGGCGCGGCCCGGCTGAGGAGCGGCGGCGGGCGGGCGAGACGAGGGGCAAAAGAGTCATTTCACGTAGAGAAAATGGGCTGAAAAATGAAAATGAAATTAAAATAGGAAGAATACCATATTTGCAAGAAGTTCATCAACTCGGTCCTATATTTACGAAGTCAATAAACTTGATCCTATTTTGTGAAAACGCTCTCAACTTGGTCCTATATATTCAATTTTCCCAAAAATAAATCAACTACAGTAAAAAAATCATAAGACGTCATCATTCTGAACACTCCCTAATTAGTCACAATCAGTTACCAGAGAAAATGAGGTGTCACGACTGTTTCGATCGATCATAATGTCGTGTTACTCACAGATCAGACATGTCGGTTGGGGCCCAGGACACAGACATGCCTCTTTCATGAATGTTATTTTGGACTTTTTTTTTGGAAAAAAAGGTTTTGGAAACAGAAATTAGTGGAAAACAACCATCATTAGTACCCTACATAAGTGATGGAGACAACCTAACAGTTAGCTAGGCATGCAGAGGCATGTTAGCATTGGAGAGAGTTCCACAGTCCAAACAACCTTTTGTAAAGAGGTTTTATGTACGAGATGTTGTTCTGGAATGGTCCTTGAAATTCTTAACTATGTTGCAATATTTTGCAAGTGATAATATAAAGGTTGAATGGTCTAAGAAAAAGATATGTGCTGTCTGAACGTCGAGTTGATGTTTGAAAAGACGGTAAGCAACAAGCCATTTTAAAAAACCTATGTTTGCTTTTAAGCAATAAGAATTTCTAATTTAGTAATTAAAAGGCACCATACAATTTACATGATGGACAGAGATCCGTGAAACTATCCTAAAATTGTGGTCATACGGCCAGGAAGATATCACTATCCAACTAGCGGTAAAAGTCAAGCTATGCACTTTTGGCTTCCCTTCTTTCTAAATTAAAGTTAGATCGATAACAAAAACTTTAGGACATACCACGCATAAGAACGAAGTTTCTTACTAGACTTTTACCAATTGTGGCCGACAATAGACCTACCACTTATGTCGCCCTCTACGTAGTGCAAAGGACATCATCAACCATACAAGAAAGAATATCTGGTAGGAAGTGCTTCTACGATTCACATCTTGTAAATTGCACAGATTTTAAAGCATACAGAAGGTCCGATTCTAACTGCATATCTCTATGCTTCAAGATTTGTGCAATTCTAATGAAAGCACTCCATATATCTGACAGGCGTTCGAAATGATGTTGGTTTATGATTTTTTTACTATAATTGGTTTCTTTTTTACTATAACTAAATTGACTTATTTGACATAATTAAATTAAAAAATAAAAACATGTTAGCTCATCACGGACAATGCAAATGAATACGAGAAAAAAGAAAAAGCAAAAAAGCCTAAAAATCTAAAAAAATCAGAAAAAGATGAAATTACTGAATAGTAAAAAAAGTAGAAGTTAGAAGTAAAAACTAATTTTAAACTAAAATAAGCGGAGCCATAGTATTAGCCTTTCCACGGAGACCTTTCTGCCTGCTGCAAGCTACAAGAATCGATCCTAGGAATCAATGAGGCCCGCTTTCTCTCTTCTGTTTTTCCATACCTATGTATCTTTGTCAACATTCACGTACGGCAAATAAGATATATACGAACGCATGTATCATTGGACAGCTTAGCAGGTTCGAAATAAGCAACTCCTATTTAATTGTGTTTATTTATGGACGTAAACGACCGAATCTTTTGCTTAATTTGTGGAGAAACTGGAGCGTGCACCACGGGTCTCGTCTCTCTAATGGATGGGTGTGGCTGGGTTGAAAGCGAACGCTCACGTGTGCAGACGAGGGAGGGATCGATGGACGTTAACGACGACACAGAAGCTAGCGTACAAAACAATTTAACTTCCCTAATTAAAGAAAGTAATTTGTAACACCCATCGATAGACTAATTATCGATGTACTACTCCACTCCACTCTCTTTAGTCGAACTCGATCGATTGATGGAACTCGATTGATGGTGGCGTTATATCTTTCAAAGTGCTATATAACATTCGACTATTTTTTTTTAAAGAAATTAGTTGAATTATTCAATTGGATCGTCACTATTGCTGGTGTCTTCAATGGAAGCGTCGAATTAGTATTTGGATTCACCTATTAGGGTTAGGGTTCACTGGTGGTCACCTAACTCAGAGGGACGCCGGGATAGTAGTGGATCGACAGTGGGTGACAGCAGTGGCGGTGTGTCAAGGCGGCAGTGGCTCTGCCGGACGCATGTGAGGAGGGCTATAGGCGGAGCAGTGGGGGGTGGAGACAACATATCCGGTGATGGGTGGTGGTAGGGGTGCTGGATAAGGCTGCGGCAAGCCGCTATGGTGGGGAGGTGGTAAATGGGTGGCAGCAAACGTAGGTGAGGAGGAGGGCAATGGACATGGGTGGGGGCGATGAGATCCAGCAAGCGATTAGGAAGCGGGAGAGGTGGCCATCGGTGGAGAATCTGACGGTGCCACCAATGTTGAAGTCGAGGAGGGAGGCGTACGACCACGGGGGAGGTAGGGTAGAGGAGGGTAGAGGCGCACGAAAGGTGGGGGCGGCAGTGGTGGCGTGGGAGGAGAGAGCAATTTCCCGCGGAGGCCGATCTCCCCCATGGGGAACATGGGTGAGGCCTGCTACCCTACAGGGTGAGGACGAAGTCACCCTCCCTTGCATGTAGTAAAATAAAAAATTATAACAGGTTATAGTTTTTGAATATAGGATATTGTATATTTTTCTTATATATTTTAACTAAAATTTGAATCTGTATGTTATAATATATATTTTGAAAGTATATTTTTAAAAAGTATACCTAGAATAATTATAAAGTAATAAATAAAGTCCCATTATTATTTTTAAAAATTATTTAGCATTTTTTTAATCCCACAAGGTTTCTATGGAGATCAAGGGCGGGGCTGATCTCCCCCATTCAATCTAACAAGGTCAGGCTAGTGGGGATGAGGACAAGGCCGCTGGGGCCTCCCCTGGACCCCTCCGGTCCCATTGCCACCGCTAGGACAGAGGGAGGAGGAGGAGGAATTAGGTTAAAGTTATTTACATAAAATTTTAGGGCTTGATTTGAAACATTGGATTTCTATCCGATAGCCTAGAATTTGATTGATTTTTAACTAAAAAGCAGTCGAATTCTCTATAAACAAACCCTTATATCTTAGCCTCGCTAGTGAGTCAGCCTGTGTGGTAAAGATTTTTGTTCATATACGGCCAAGTTAAATTACCTGGAAAGAGATGTGATTGTCCTTAGGGTTGATCTCCGCCTTCTCAGGCAGGCTGTCAGGATCCTCGGCCTGTAGCAGGTGGATACCGATCCCGTAGTTGAACAGCCTTCTCATTCGTCCATGGCGAGGAAAGAGAAAAAGAAGTGATCAGAATTCAGGCATGACCGGCAGTCGAGTTTCACGCACACGATGTAAAAATGAATTTGACGGCCGTTTTAATTTAATAATTACTCTCGTATGTATGCATGTATACATATACACGTACCAGGCGCCGCTGAAGTCGAAGGATCCGGGGCGGCGGATGGGGTTGAAGCCGAGGACGTTCATGTAGAAGTTGAGCGACTTCTCCACCGACCTGCACACGATGCTGATGTGGTTCAGCGACGCCAGCGGCAGCACGCCGCCCAGCTTGCCGCTCGCCACCGCCATCGCCGCCGTCTTGTTCACCATCCTCACTCACTCACTCACTTACTTATCAGCTATATATCAACTCGACTAGATTCGGCGTCGCCGCCCGGCGAATCGGTAACTTTTCCGGCGAGTGATCGAAGAACAAATAATTAAGCAAAGAAAAGTACGAACAAATCAAATCGAAATGGCTAGCTGCACTACACTTGACTTCACTCGTCAGGAATGGCTAGCTGCTAATGCTGATGGCTGATGATTGATGATGAGGAGGGTGGCCGACGGGAGGGGGCACGCTTATATCGCTGCAGGGGAGAGGGCCTCGTGACACGTGGCTCCATCTAGACCGTTCGATCGATGCCCTGACACGCGTTCCCTCCGTATCATCGCCATACGGCGAAGCACCTGCATGACACCGATCGATATGCACAAGGCCTGACTCACATGCCCTGTTTTTTTACTTCAGCTTTTGATTTATGCTTATAACTTATGGTTAATTTATAACTTTTAGATTATTTATTTAAAAAAATATAAAATAATTAAAACTCGCGTATGATTTTGATCAATATAAATGTAATCATTATAGTATATATTATAATTAATTTATAAATTCTATCTTAAAAGATACTATTTAAAAATTAGTTAATATAGAAAAGTTAAAAAACAGTTTTCAAAAGTTGAAAAAATATACCTATTAACTAGCTCCGGAAATTAAAACAGCCGCAAATGGCGCCAAAAATATGATTTCATGCCACTCTTCTCAGTTCTCACTTAGCTGCTAGCTCCTCATCAGTCATCACTGTTCACGCTTGGCGTGGCGTGCGTACGTTGTCTGCTAGCTATAGCTCGAGTTCCAGACATTTCCAGAGGCGCAGGCCGGACGGTTGAGGAGCAAGATCCGAAACGACTTCAATTAAGCAGCGAGAGATCACTACATGTGACTAAGGCTGTTCATATTAATTTATATTTTTAGTTTTTATTTTAAAAAATAAAAATTAATATGAACACTTAGTTTTTACGATGGTTTCTGAGAGCGTAGAATATTTCGGACAATCACGCTATGTAATTCATTCATTGATGTTACAAAGGGTTACATATATATATATAGGCCACGCCAGACAGATGAGGAGACAAATGTGAAACCATAAGTGTGAAACTATACTAGGTAAGTGAGGAGACAAGTGTGAAAACAAGCCAAGTGTGCAATTATACCAGACATATGTGAAACCATGCTAACACACCCCACAGTTGGAGCGTCGGCAGAGCGGACGTTCAAACTGGACCGAAACTCAATGAATGATAGCCTTTTGTTGCCGAGGTAACCGAGAGCGCGGTGACCAAGATCGTAGCCGTGAGGAGAAAGCCATGTCGAGGTAGCTAGTGTCGAGGTTGTCGTTGTGCTTGGGGTAGCTGACGTCCAATACACATCGTCCGTCAATGTTTGAAAGGTTGCGGCAGCAACAGCAGAGGGGGCTCACGACGGTGGCGGTGCGAGATGCAGGAGGGCCGTGCAATACGACGACTACCGTTGGAGGACTCATGACAGTGACGGTGCAGAGCGTAGGAGGGCCGCGCAACATGGCGACTGCCGTTGGAGTGGACGAAAAAGAAAAAAAGAAAGAGAAAAAAAGCGACACTGGCGGGGTGGCGTCGACAATGGCAATGATGACCACAGACAGCGACGCACAGCCCTAAAGGGCGATGCAGCAGCAGCCCATGTATGTCGATGCCATGACCACAAGTGCGGGCTCCCGGTGGTGCGATGACTCGTGCTCGCGGACGACGGGCCGGCAATGATGATCCGGCGTGAGGACGACGGTAGACGGGGCACTCGGAAGGCTATTGAGGGAGGGCTATGTCGACAAGCGCGCCGCGTCATGCCACGACGTCATCGGAGGAGAGGAGACACCAGAGAGGTCAAAGCCAAGGTGGTGAAGTCCGAAGCCGAGGAACATAGACGGGTCGATAGGACGACGCAAACCGATCTGTGATTAGAAAAAGTAAAAAAAAACCGATCTGAAAATGATTGAAAAAAAAACTCTAATTGATAGCCAATCGGATGATCGGCGACACGACTGAAACTATGGGTTGCGCTGCTCCCAGGAGAGATCATGGAGACGAGATCATCTCTCAGGGGTGGCACGGTCGAATCTGTGGCAGCGGCGGCTTAGGAGCGGCACCGCTCTGATACCATAAGTGTGTGGAATATTTCGGATAATCACGCTATGTAATTCATTCATTGATGTTACAAAGGGTTACATATATATATGCCACATCGGCAGATAGGGAGGTAAGTGTGAAACAATGTCAAGTGTGAAACTATGTCAGACGGGTGAGGAGGCAAGTGTGAAAACATGCTAAGTGTGAAACTATACTAAGCATATGTGAAACCATGCTAACAGTTTCTTTATTTTTCTCGCTACTGTCTTGCTTCGAAGATAAAATAGAGGATCACAGATATATTACGCACTCTACTCTCCTCATTCCTGTTGCGCTCATGTCTTTCTGTCACCTTTTTCATCGCTCAATTTTTTCTTCTAAAAATTACTTTTTTAACTATTACTACTCATTGAACTCCCCCTAATTAAGCTATCATAGTGATGCTTAATTTGTTAGAAAGTTTCTCCATAATGTAAATACTTTGCAAGCGAATATGTTATCTGTTATTGGGTTGGATTATTCCGGATCACAGTACACGTAGCGGGTGGGATAACACCAAGTCTCCAATACGCAATCTCCTACATGCGCACCGGATATTTGCGTATAATCGGATTAAGTGAGACATGTGGAGGATACCTATAGTGTGTGACGAGTAGTTAATTTTGATTTATAAGTTTTATAGTTTGAGTTTGGTTTTGAAGTTTTTCTGTTTTCAGAGTTGTTGTCAAATTTCAACCAGTTACCGTCTTGACATCCAGAGTGGTCCGGCCCTGGGCATTCCTTCAGACCTTGGTGTAGGGAGGTCTGGCTGGCCATGGCACGATGATCAGACCGACTTCGTGCAAGATCAGTGTGCTTATGGAAGCTGGTTGTGGAAGTGATCTTCGACTAGTGTGGTCATGTAACCACTCTCCGACCAGTGTAGTCATGTAATCGATCTCCAACCAGTGTGGTCGTGGAGTGAGGTGTGGTCAGACTGGCAGCTACAAAACGGCCAGATCAGTCTATGGAGAGCGGTTTGACAACCATAGGGAGAGTGGTCTGACCAATAGCCTGAGGACAAACATGTCTAAGGGTACCTTACACATGTTTAGGGTGTCCAGATAGGTTTTGGAGAGACTAGACATGTCTAGGGTGTTGATTAGGGGTGGAATTGCAGAGGATATGGACGGATATCACTCATCTTGTATCATATTCTGTATTTTTTAGAGTCAGAGTCGGATACAGATAATACCGGATACCCATTTCTATATTCTATATTTGTTCTATAAGTCTTCGGACAATCGGTCGGACAGAAATTATCCGCTTCTTTTACGCCCCTATAGAATATGATACAATCAAAGTGAACATGGAGGGATTAATCGTCAAGATATCAAAAGAAAAGCACTTAGTATTCTCGCTTGTTTAGATATGGTAATCTACATATGTGTTATCTTACTACTAAGTAAAGTCACACAAACTTTTTCATATCACTCTATATACGGATATATATATATATATGATGGATATCACTTATTTCGTATTATATTTTATATTTTTTTCCACAGAGTTGAAGTCGGATATGTATAGTGCTGGATACCCATTTATCTTTTCTATATTCGCTCCACAAGCATTCAGTCAGTCTATCAGATGGAAATTATCTGCTCCGTTTGCACCTCTAGTATTGATGAGTTTGGAGTTGAGCATGTTTGAGTAGTGTGTTGCTAAGAGGGTTATGCCTATATGCTGTGAGGTGCATATGGAGGCTATGTGTGATATAGTTAGACAAACCATATATGTTGGTCTTGAGTTTGACTCATGGCTTAGGAGTTATGAGGGGTTTGAGTGTGTATGTATGGCATGGGTGTCGGTGGTTGTTGTGTTGAGTTACATGATGCATAACTTGGCTAACTTGAGTCAAGAGCATAGAATTTATGCTCGAAATCGAATTGCTTTATCTTTAGATATGCAGGTTACTTGGAGAGCGATGGCAGTCAATAGCAATAGACCAGGTCTAGGCGAGAGAACCAAGGTCTATTCGGTCGAGTAAGTCTGGGTGAGACTATATGACTCAAGTGAGAAGAATAAAGGAGACGAGAATCATAATGAGGTAAGTTGGTGCATGTGGTGCACCAAGTAACGAGGCCGATGCACATAGAGATGGTTCGAGGAGATCGAATGCATGAATATGTGATGGCTAGTAATTAGGCACTACGGGCTATGTGTCAGAGTATGTGGAGATGCTTTAATGGATTGTATTGGCACTTCGATCTATCGGAGCCTTTTGGATGAGCCGCTTTGAAAAGTATGCCTATGTGTGTAAAACCCGTTATAGTATTGGGTTAACGGGTTTAGCCTATGTAAGTGGATGGAACCTGTCGATGTTTTAATATCGATTTTACGTATGATTTCTTGGATTCGAGGGAAGCCCTCAAGGCTCTTGTCTGATCATGCAGAGTGAAGACACAAGAATTTTATCCAGGTTCAGGCCAGAAGAGAATAATAACCCTACGTCCTGCGCTATTGTTTCTGAGGAAAAGCTTACAAGTGTGAACAGTGTGAGGAATTACACTGCTTACAAACCTGATTGCTTTCTTCCGGGACCTCTCTCCTCTTAGACCTCCAGGTTTGTCCCTTCTATTGCCGGTGAATCGGCGGCAATTGCTTCTTGTCAGAAGGCGTCTTGACACCTCGGAAGTTAACTGGTGGACGGTGGTTATCGTCAGAGAGACATAGGTAGCAGTTCATCGTAGGATAGTTATTGTTAGAGAGATATGAGCAAGATCGTGTGTAGTTATGGAATATAAACGCATGTTCTAACTGCCTCACTAGTCTAATCCACGATGTGAGTAATTTAGTTGTAAATAGGAGAACAATTAGACCGTCGTGATAGGACTTACGACCAAGTAGTCGCAGAGAATCTTACGACTAGGTAGCCATAGCGGAACTTACGACTAAGTAGTCATAGCAAAACTTACGACTAGGTTGCCATAGCTGAACTTATGTCGAGATCCGAATATACAAATTCGGACTCTCTGTGTAAACTGCACTAATCCAGAATCACGCTAGTGCACACAGTCAAACGTAAATGTAACCACAACCATATACACGCTAAAATAAAGGGAAACATCAAATATTGATAAGTATTTAAAGTACGACCTTATGGCTAAGTTTACAATATCACTAGCCTGAAGGGCTTAAACTCTAGCAGCGGAAAACAAAATAAGCGAAGTCCTAATCCGTGAAGTCGTCGAAGTATTCTCCCTCTGGTACCTCCTGCTGGTAATACTCCTCCTCCTCAACTGTGCAACATAGGCATAAAGTCATGAGTACATTGATACTCAGCAAGTCGTTTGTAACAAATGAATGCAATATAATATGCAAGGCTTACCAATGGAGGGTTGAAAGGTTAATTTGCATAAAATAATATTTTAAGATAAATACAATAAATAAATTGAAAGCAAACTTTAATGAAAATAATAATAAATAGATAATCAACAGAACCGAAATAAATCGCTTGTGAACCTCCCATCTACAAGCTAAACCAATAGTGAACTACACGTTCACTTTCCAACCATAGACCACAAGTTTATACGAAATCACTAACCCTCGTGTGAAATCACCGAGCATTGTCCATAACCGGAGACACGGCTATTCGAATAGTTTTACACTTTGTAGAGGTTGCATAACTGTACCCACACGATGTGATTAGTCTCGATCTAAGAAAATCATAACAAGCTCTTTACAAAGTTCAATCCCAACCCAATCTCGCCCGCTAGGGTTTCGCATCATACCCTCCTGCGCCACATGGAAATCAGCAACCATGTTCATCACAATGGCAGAATCGAAATTGAAATATCATAAATTAATCAGTTAGGTCTATCCCATACTAGACATGTGGTTTGTACGATAAAGCTCAGATCAATGGCGCACAAAATTAAGTCCTTAAATCTAACCGAACGAGGCTACCACATCCCACAAAGTAAATCTGCACTTCCCCCTTTACTGCACGATCACTCGCCCGAGTGAAAAACTAAGTTTGTATGACCACGCCAATGACACACCAAATGACACACCAATATTATGGTACAAATTTTAATAAATATGGCACCAACCACGGTTCCATATTTCATTAAGTCAAATTGAATATTCACATGTGATGATAACCCTTTCGTAGAATAAGCAAAGGTAAGCATTCTATTCGTACTACCCATGTGACATCTAGTGTAGCATCACTATTAAGTTTTTCAACCTATGGTGATAATTGCATCATGGCATTCAAAGATATCAAGGAGGGGATAATCAATTTAGGACGACAACTACCAGTACAAGGGTTTGTATTAAAATAGCGATGCATGATAAGATAAATTAAAATAATTAAATAATAGATTACAAACTGGGTCAACGTGATCAAAGGTTACGACTTTCCTTGGTTATGCTCAGCGAGGTACTCGGTGTCTTCTGGCGTTGCTCCTGCTCTTCCGGAATCAGAATCTAACGAGAGAGAAAACGACCAAAACAACAAAATCACATAAAATAATAAACAAAAGAACTCCAAAAACCTTAAAACCAGACCACGGTGGACTCGGTCCACGGGACAGTGCGTGCGGGCGGCGGCGTTGACGCGGCAGCCTAGGGCTGACGTGGCACCGGGGGGTCGGATTTTGCTGACGTGGCACTGACGTGACATGACCACGTGGTGCTGATGTGGCACTCGGGCTGACGTGGCTAGGGTTAACGTGGCAGGCTCGGGCGCGGTGGAGGTGGCGGGATCTGACGGCTGATGAGGTGATGCGTGGCAAGATCCAGACCATGGGTCCAGATCTGGGGCGTACCGTGCGAGGCGACGCGGACGCGGCGTGGGCACAGACACGGTCTGGCACGCGGATCGAGGCGGGTGATGCAGGCTCGTCTGGCGCGGGTGCGGCGACCGAGGGAGCGGGCGCGGGCGCGAGCGATGACGGTAGGTGCGGCGCGGGAACGGAGGGAGACGGCGGTTGTGCTCACCGGCGGGGACGGGGATGGCAGTGGCGCTCTGGTCGTCGGCGTGGGTGCTTGGGCATGGACGCCGATGAAGAAGACAGCGGTGTCGGCGGAAGTGACGGACGCGGTGAGGGCGGCGCAGTACGGTGGCGTGACTGGGGGACAGCGGTGGAGCACGGCGACGGGCGACAGCGCAGGTGGGAGGAGGCAGTGACGGAGCACAAGAACCGAGGGCGACGGTGGTGCGTTTTATAGCACGCACCCCGAGGGGGAGTTCGGAACGAACATGGGCGGCAGCGAGTCCTAATCAGAAACGAAGGACGTGGGTGCGACGCATGGCAGGGGGCGACGAATCGAACGGCGGAGAGGGAGTCCAGGCGCGAGCGGGCGCGGGCACGAGTCGCGGGGCACGGGATGGCGCCGCGTGGCGAGGGGCGATCGAGCAGCTCGGAGCGGAGCGGGGGCTGGCGCGACCGAGGTAGGTGGGTCAGGTTGAGGCCGGTGCGGGTGCGCGGGAGCGGGCGAAGGGGCGACGCGTGGCAGGGCCGTGCGGGAGTGGGCCGAGGGATTCGGCCCATGGGGGTTTAGGGGGGTTTTCCCTATTTTTCTCTTTTCTAAAAATTCAAATAAAGCAAAAGAGCTCCACAAAAATAGCAAATAAATCCTAAAAATTCACCAAAAATACCAGAAAATTTCTTGAGACCTAAGGAACTCAAATAAAGTATTTTTAGCTCATATTTAAAGTTTATTTTAATCATATTAAATTATTTTAATTTCCAAAAATTCATTTTAAGCTTTAATAATTCCAGAAAAAATCCAAAAATTCATTTTTTAAATTCAGAACTTTGAAAACTCTAGAAAACAGGATGTTACAACTTACGACTAGGTGATCGTAGCATAAATTAAGACTAGATAGTTGTAAAAAAACTTATGGAGTAGTCGTAGTGAGACTTATAACTACTCTATAAAATTTCTCCTTTATTGTCAAGGGGTATATTCGAAGAATATACTGACTTAATAAACAGAAGGATTATTATATCCTTGTAGGAACCTATCAAGAGGTGTTGGTTAGGGTTTCTTGTGAGCCTCCATATATAAGGAGGGAGATATGTTATCTTAGGTAGTAAGTCTTTTGGAGAGGCTTTTCGGAGAGTTAGGTTAGGTTTTCAAAAGGAAAACTTTGTGTGTATCCTTCATGGAGAGAGGGCTCTGTCCTCTAAAAGTATAATGGCTTTAAATATTTATCTTTAAGTAAAATAAATATTCAAATTTTATCCAACTGAGTTTTACCATAGATTTCTCCTTGTGCTTTTGATTTGCTTGTTTTCTTGTCTAGATTTCCTCTCTTCTTGATCTTGGTCGTTCCGGTTTACTTGATTTTCATACAATCTGCCTGGTTTTGGGCAAAGGTTAAAACTTTGTTGAGTAGCTTATTGATCCATTGATGGAATAGGTTCGTAGGACCTTGAGGAAGCTATGTTTTAAGTCATTTTTGTTGATTAGATTAGAAGTTAGGTCTTTTTGAGTTCTTGGCAAAAGATTGTTTTTCTATTTTAGAATGATAAGAGGTCAAACAGCTATCACCCGAGCTATCAGACCATCCAGGCTCGGTCAAATCAATGTGATGTCTATGATCAAAGTGGCTAGTTGATCCTTTGGCCTGTTTGTTGCTTCTTTTGTTCCTTTAGCTTGTTAGCTTCTGTTTTGTGCTTATTTTCACTATGCATATGATCTGATTAGCTTCTCATAGCTAATTGAGTGAAAAAAAAGCCAAGGGCTTGATTTTGTAGATGTTGAAAAATAGGTAAAGATCATTCACCCCTTCCCCCCTCGAATCTCCATCATTGGTTCTACAAGTGGTATAATAGCAAGGTTTGCTCTTTTAATATCTTTACCAGTCTTGATTATGGTGGCTAGTGGTGTTTCGAGCAAGTCTTTATCATGTATCTCTTTTTGTGATTTTTTTGGTTGATGACCATGTGTGGCATTCTTTTATGAAAAATTTGGCAAGGAACATGTTAGCTATGGCTTGTGTGACAATCATGGCCACTTTACCTCCATGTGTTCTAGGCTTAAGAAGGAGATACTTGGCGAGTTCAAGGTGAAGACACCCGATAATGGGCCCAAGGAGGAGAATGCATTAGATGGCATGTGTGGAATTTGCTATTTAGGAGCATGCCAAGGATGATCTTGATGATGAGAAACTTTCTGAGGATGATCTACTACATGAGCTAAGCAAGGTGAGCAAGGAGAAACTCATTAAGAGCTTGTTGCTTCACAATTCCAAATTGAATGCTCTTAGTAAGAAAATAAAATGTTACAAAAGTTTAATTCCACTCATCTTGAGAAATTAGAAAATGTTAGGGCTGAAATCATTGAGCTTAGAGCTAGTCTTTGTAGTATGTGCTTAGAGTATGAAAACTTGCTTAATGATGATTTAGTCTCTTGCAAGCATTGTGCTGCTTACAAAACGATGTTGATGATTTGTATTGCTTGAGCACTAGGGAAGCATCAGTGAATTCTTGCACCGCTTGCCTTGCTTTGAGAAATGGAGTTGATTCTTTAGAGAAAGTGTGTGATGATATAAGTGCCAAGTTATGTAACTCTTTCATTTGCCTCCATTCCGAGATTGATGTTTTGAAGATTTCTCTAGTTTCTTTGCAATCGGAGTTAGATTCTTCTCATGCTGAGCATGAGTCATTTGATGTTGACACTTATGCCATTGCTTTGAGTAGCTTTTCCTTGGCAAGAGCAATTCCTGTTGGTTTTTCAGTTTTATTCATGGGATTTCTAAAGACAAGGGAAGTACCATTGCACTTTTTGTAAGAAAAATAGACACATTATTAAGTTTTACTTCCATTGTGTCAAGATGAGTATTGAGTGTGTCATCAAGCTTTTAGGGAGACATGTCACTTATCTCATAGCATGTGTGAACCTAGTGCTGACACAAGGGCAAGTAGAAATAGTGGTTTTTCTAGCTTGTCCCAAGGGACTTCTCCTGTGAGCATCAATGATGCTTTGTCCTCTTGGACCGTATCTCCTAGTAGTCATTTATAGCATGGCTTATTTTGTGAGAAGGATGGGCATCATATGGACTTTTGCTTTCCGTACACTAAACACATGTGTCAAGCCCGTGTTTTTAAATTTCCAAGTATGCATAGTCTTTCTCATGATATGAACACTGAGGCCTTGCCTTATTGAGGGTGTCCTTGATCCATTTTTTTGGAGGTTTTGGATAGCATTGTGGACTTGATTTCAATGGCTTTTATTTTAGTCTATGAGTTGCCCAGAGGCATGGTTTCTACCATTTTCCAAGAGGTGAACTTTGTTTTCCCCATTGAGATGCCCACCTACGACAAGGATTTGTGAGCTCCCTTAGTGTTTTATTGGTTCTTATCATGGTACTTTCAAGCAAGGCTTTTGCTGTTTTCTTAGATATAGCTCTCATTTTCCTCATCGAGTTATCCACTCGCGACGTGCCTCTAAGGATATTTCTTAATCTTCTTGCATGAACCATCATTTGCATTATGCTAACTCACTTAATATTTCAAATGCTTTTATTGGTTGTGTGTAGTTTTGGGTTTCCAAGTATTTGCTTATTAACCCTTTAGGATCTAATACTTGGGCATCTTGTGCTTTTCATGTGTAGGTACTAGAGACGTGGGATGGAGAACAAGAAATTGATGGACTCTGATCTTTTACTTCATCATGTGATCGGGACATTTTATGGTTCTCCATACCCTTTGATGGCCTCCAATAGACATGTGCTTTCATGTGTGGTGTCTTCACCTACATTATGAGCTATCTTATACCCTCACGCCTTTACATTCATGATTTTCATTCTTAGCATGTTGTGCTTATTTATGTACTCACTTTGTATCATATTGACATGATTTTCTCTTCTTGTACTTATTATCATGCCTTTGGTAATATGTTGCTGGTGTATTCTTACTTTGGCTTAATGTTTCTGATTTATCGATGTATGAGTTTTTCTTGGGCTCTCATGAGCATGTGTTATGCTAGATATATCTATTATTATGCTCTCGTTGATGTCTTGCTTTAGGTATATAAATGCTTACTTGATATCTATGTTAGCATACATTATCCATTATTTGTCTAATGTTATATTTATGCTTACATGGTTTTGTGCCTCACTGTAAATTATGAAATCCTTGAGCCTTATTACATTTTTGCTAGCTTGTATTGTTCTTGACATATCCATCATCATGCTATACTTATGCATGCTAAAATGCCTCATCATCACTTATGATCATCTAAGCTTTACTCATGCAGATTACTTGGTACACCTGCTCTTCATTACATCTTGCATGGGTTTGGTTGGTTGCAAGGGGAGTTTGGCATACAATAGATTGACTGCACACCTCTAGCACATATCTTTTCTTAGGGGGTACTTTTCTTACCTAGAGGCCTTCAAGCTATCTTTAGTCCGTGCTAGGCTTGTGTCTATTAGCAGTCCTTTCCTTTTCTCTTCAAGTCTTCTAAGTTGCTCTTTCCTATTACCTCTACTTGGTCTAGGTTGAGCTTGCTTCTATATTTGCTAAAGTCTAGTAATGGAGATGTCTAGTGGTGTAGATTTACTCCTTAGCTTGAGGTTTTCTAGGCTTAGAGACCATGTGGAGTTAAGGTTATATTTGCAACAGATCTCTTTATAGTTTTTCTTTCTCTTTTGAGTCCTTTTTGATCTGGGGTAGCTTGCTTTTCTTTCTTGTGTTTTCTCGAGGTTGTGTTTCGGTGGGAGCCTAACTCTCTATTTCTTCTGCAAGTGGTATCATTTCTCGTGGTATCATTGGTTTCCTTTAGAGTTAGGTTTTTTGCTTTTGCATCATTCTGCATGGCATTTAATTGTAAAAATCTATTAGTAGATGTGAGCTTTCGTTATTACTCATGTTTGAGGTAATTTTGATTTGATGTTGCTAATTACCATGCTATACTTGCATAACTAGCCTTGTCATGCCTTTGCACGTATATTTGAAATCTTGCCATGACTAGCTAAAACAAATGTCAACTTGAATTAAAAAAGGGCAAAGATGCATCTTTTGACTAGTTGTATCTCTAATGCTCCTTTTATGATTTTTGCCATATCTAAAATGCTAAGTTAAGTCATGGATTTGTGTTGAACTTTAGTTAGAGCTTTGCTAGTTCTATTAGTGAATCATGTCATTTGCTCATGAACTAATGCCTAACTTAATGAAATGATCTATAATCTACTGAATTCTAATCTTAACAATTCTTCCTCATGAGACTGATTGTCAATGCATTTGGCATGAACTCAAGAGAGTTTGTATAACCAAGACTACATTTTTTAAGCTCCATGCTTGAGATAGTTAACTAAGATGTAACATCCTGATTTTCAGAGCCTTTTTGAAGCTTTTAAAATAAAAATAATCATTTGGTTTTTTGAATTAATTAAAGATTAATTGAAATTTTTGATAAATTAAAAAGTTTTAATATGAATAAAATAATATTCAATTAATTGAAAACCTATTTTATTGGGTTCCTTGTGTCACAAGGAATTTTTATGTATTTTTTAGATTTTTTATAGTTTATTGAACTCATTTTAAAATTCCAAAAAAAGGAAAAGCCTTCTCATGTGGTCACCCATCCTCTAATGCCCTAGGGCCATCCTCAGTTAATCCCAACATTTCCAACTAGGTAAGCCACCAAGTCTGCCATTTGTCTTTCTTACCATGGAGCCACCTTCCATCCTCTTATTTCTAGCATGCCACTTCATCTTCCCCAAGCACCAAAACCATGTATCAGTACAGAGAAGTTCACGTTTTCTTCTCTCTCTTGCCTCCTATGGCATCTTTCAAACCAAGCCTTATTTCAATTCCCTCCAAAAAGGAAAGTTGTGTCAAATCATACAAGGAATCCATTCCATCCAACCTCTTTGCGTTTCGTTCATCCATTTGCCATTTATTACTTATTTTCAAAGCGGACTCTAAACCGAAATCTATGAATTGGAGTTAGTTTCTATCCCTTTCAAGCTAATATAATATGACCCCTTGACCCCTCTAAACCCATCCCAAACCATGCCAAGTCTCCCCAAAGGCCAGAACGCCGTCGGCATCGAGGCCCTCCGGCTCCGAAATTGCTCGTCGTGTCCCGAGCTATCCGGTAAGATTTTCATGATTCTTTCACATCACATTGTATTCCCATTTACCATCTACCTTCCTACCAAATTAATTTGGTTTTGGTGCAGCCAATCTCTCGAGATCAAGTTTTCCCCAATCTAGGCCGAGATCGCTTCCCAACGTCGATTCGTCACCTCCAGTAAACTTTAGCCCATGCTATCAGCTCTCTTAGACTTGCCTCATCGTGTTTTACACTATGCTTCTCTCCTTTTTGCCCAAAAACCTTCTCGAATTTTTGCCTCTGACACCAAGCCATGGCCGCCTAGGGTACTTCGCGTTTCCATCTATCTAGTGATATTTTCTTCAATCCTTTTATGCCAAAACGAGCCAAACCATCCCAGATAGCTACTTTCTAAGTGGTTTTGGATTTCATTCATCGAGCACCAAGATATCATGTTTTTTCTTTTTCTCTACCGACGTCGTTCAAACGTCGATTGTGTCGCCTCTAGTGAGTTTTCGACTAAGCTGATAATTTTTCTAGCTTCACCATATCATGTTCTAACCCGTGCTCACCCTACTTCTCTATGTTACATGCCCAGGTATTATTTCTCTCTCCTACTCATGTCATTGTTGCCATCCACACCGTCACCATGCTCCGTTTAATGTATCATCACTTTCTATGTGTTCATCGGGTTCCTAGCGATCCATTTTGCTAGTTGCCATCACCTCCCATGGCTTTCTTGCTGGCACCCTGGCCAAAAAAGTGGAATTAGTTTGCTCTCATGAAGGAATATTCTAAAGCCCTCATTTTTCTTCTTCAACATTTTTTGTTTAGCAAACTTCAGATGACTCGTTCTTCTCCATCCGAACTCTGATTGAGCTTATATTTTTTCCTAAATTTGTATAACATTGAGCTCTATCTTTTGGTTCTACTTTTGTAATTTTTATATTTTATTTGAATTTATTTTGTGCTTCATAGTGTTTTCTCTCTCGTTAGATTACGTCTTCAATGGAGCTGAAGAAAGATTTAAAGATCAAGAGCAATTAACTTGTAAGGCCAAGGCAAGTTGTATCTTTTAATCATATTGAACCTAATTTTTAATCTATTTATTTATTATTTTATTTTAAATTATAATACATTGCTATTTTATTATAAATGCTTGTACTTGGTAGTTACTGTCCAATTTGACTAATCCGTCGCTTGATAATTTGAATATCATGATGCCATTGTCACCATAGGATAAAAAAATTATTTAATAATACAATACTAGTTGTCTATTGGTTATACGTTTATTAAGCTTAGTCATGCTTATAATCTCACTGAATTCATCATCATATATGATCAATTAATTAATTAAATCAAATGAGATATTGAATCATGGTTGTAGCCACAGTTGTAAAATTTGTGTGCCATAATATTGGTGTATCATTGGTGTTAGTTATATAAAATTAGTTTTTTCTTAGGCGAATGATCGTGCAGTAAAGGGAAAAATATGGATTCACTTCGAGAGATGTGGATGTCTCACCTGGGTAATGTCTAAGGATTTAACATTATGCACCATTAATCTAAGTCTTACCGTGCAACCACATGTCTAATATAGGATAAATCTAGCTGATTAATTTGTAATATTTCAACTTTGATTTCGCCATTCTGATGAGCAATAGCATGGATGCTGATTTCTATGAGGTGTAAGAGGGGATGTGATGTGAAACCTTAGCGGATGGAACTGGATTGTGATTGAACATTATAAAGGCCTTATTGTGATTTTTTTTAACATGAGAATGATCACATCGTGTGGGTAAAGTTGCACAATCTCTGCAGAGTATAAAACTATTCGAATAGCCATGTCCCAAGTTATGGACAATGCTTGATGATTTCACACAAAGGGTAGATATTCCATAAAACTATGTTGAGATAATCTTGGAAAAGTGAATGGTTAGTTCACTGGTAGTTCAATTCGTGAATAGTTAGTTCACGAGTGGTTTATTCAACTCTTTTGATTCTTTATTTATTGTCATTTTTATTAAAGTTGCTTTTAATCTACTTATTGTATTTACTTTAAATTATTATCTTTTGCAAAATAACTTTTTAGTCATTCATTGGTAAGTCTTACATACTATATTGCATTTTTATTATAAATGACTTGATGAGTACCAATATACTCACGACTTTATGCCTACAGTTGTTCAATTGAAGAAAGAGAAATCATATCAGTAGGAGGTACGAGAAGGAGAATATTTCGACGACTTCGTGAATTAGAACTTCGCTTCCAATCGATTGCCTGTGGGCATGTCGAATGGCTACTATACTTATTTCTGTTTTTCGCTCCTAATTTCTTAAGCCCTTCAGGCTATAATTTGTAAGTTTAGCCATAACATCGTACTCTAATAATTATTAATATTGTGTTTGTTTCTTTATCAATCGTGCATATGGTTGATATTTCATCTATGTTTATATTGTATGCACTAGCGCGATCCTAGACTAGTGCGGTACACACAGAGAGTCCGGATTTGCATATTCGGATCTTCACAGAGGTGGTATCAGAATCATATCGACGGTAGAATGAAGCCCTAGTTAGAAAAAATTTAAAGATAGAAAAAATATGTTAGCCCATCACGGGTAATGCAAAGGAATACAAGAAAAAAGAAAAGGCAAAAAAGCCTAAAAATCTAAAAAAACATAAAAAATCGAAATTACTGAATAGTGAAAAAAAAGCAGAAATTGACTTTAAGTCAGAATGAGCACTACCTTAAGATTCGGATGGGTTGAAATGACATCAGGTTAGCATCACATCAACAAAACCATGGTGGCCTTGGGTGGGGCGGGGGGTTGTGGATTTGCACGATATTAATAATTTAGGGGTTGGTTACGCAATTTTAAAGTTGGATATTGAAACTCTAACTTCATAATAGTTGAAGGGGTTAAATGGACTTTTTGCTAATAATTTTATTAAAAAATTCATGATTTAAATATATTTAGCGTGTCGTGAGGGTACAGGTGCAGATGGGGCTGGTCGAGTCTACAAAAATTTTGATTGACTTACAAAACTGAGATTAAACCAGAGTATTGGACGAAGTAGTATGTGTTGCAGCTTTTAGGTCTCCTTCACATTAAAGGGTGTTCATATCGACTTCTTCTAGCTTTAGATTGGAAAAATTAGAAATCCATATGAATATCTAGCTTCTCAAAGCAATTTCTCTACTCCTCTCATTCCAAGGATAAGCCAGAAGTCATGGACGTATCACACATCCCACTCCTCTCGCTCCCATTTCGCGCACATATATCTTTTAATTTTTTCACCGCTCTATCTCTCCTTCTAAAAGCCAATTTGTTCAACTAGTACTATTTATTTTTAACTAAAAACTATCAGCTGCAGCCAACATGAACACTCCCTAAGATGTGCTGATGGACAGCATTGTTGGCAACTATGTGCATGTCAATGTACTAATATATACACGTTGAACAACATAATCAATCAAGCCATCTTTTTCACTGCTCTTAAGTATGGGGGGAAATGTTCTTTGGGTAGTCTGCATCCGTCTGTGTATCTTTCCTACACATTGTGAAGTCGCAAGCCTGAGTTCACCATCACCTTTTTCAACCGGTTGATATAGTCATGTAGTATTCTGTTTTCTAGATAGTTAACTGAGCTGTTTAATTTACTTGCAGCCATAACGACAGTTGTGGCCATGGCAGAGATTCTGAAAAACAATGGTTTTGCCGTCGAGGATAGTAAGAACTTTCTTGTCCTTTCTCCAACATTTGATATACACATATCAATGATGTCACTGAGATCGTGTCTTCTTTAGTTTTTTTATTATTATTACGAACTTATTGCAAATTTTTGCCTCACTTAACCTGTTCAGAGATTAGGGCATCTACTGCGGAAATCAAGGATGAAATGAGAGGTCAGCCAATCCAAAAGCCTAAGGTTAGAGCACAATAAATCCCTACTGCGATATTATCCAACCTGTTGCTTCTGTTGATTTCTTCATTTCACACAGCATTCTTCTCGACAAAACATTTACAGCGAGCTTTTTTCACAGATTGAGATGGTGTTGGGGAAGAGCACAAGTTTGATGAGTTGATGGCTGCAGCCGCGGCAGCGGCAGCGGCAGCGGCAGGAGATGATGAGCAGCGGACCTATAATTGCTAGAGATGAACTGCCTTTTGCTTTCTTTTGTTAGGTTTGGTTAAATTGGGCGCTGCGTGAGGATGGAATGTGTTTTGGTGTGTTCAGTTAATGACCGGTGTCAACCTCTAGCATTTTTGGAACATATATTTGATTTATTCCATATGTCATGCTTGGCTCTGTAATGTGCAGCAGTTTGTTGCTAGTTTGATAATGTCTTTCAGCAATGCAGTTGTTGTGAGAACATATCCGCTGATCTCAAAGAATTGTTGATACCGCTATGAGTTAGCAGCAAAATCAAACTTCAAGAACACATGGAATTGAATGAAATGAATCTCCGTGCACTCGGACAGTTGCACACAGAGAGTAGTAGCTGCTGCACCACTTGTGGATTATGATTGCTCATGGGTATTTCAATGATTTCATAACTCCCAACAATAGGTTTTCGAAAGACATGCTTTCTACACATGAAATATCCAAGCAAAACTGAGAAGTAACTTTTATCAGGCCAAGCTGACAGTACATAAAAGGGTTAAAATCCTGCAGCAACAATTATGGGTTTCATCCAGTTCCAGCACAATTTGATTCGAAGAAAGATCAAAAGACCCGCTGTCAGTAAGACGCAAAACTGAGTTCTCATGAGGATAAAGCATGTAATTCACTCATCCTCTTCCTCAATCAGTATCTTCTTGCAAGCCTCATAGCACATAAACGAAATCCCAGCAGCAGGCACCAGCTTCATGCAACTTGGCCCCAGTCCTCTGTAAAGGCCCCCAACCCCTTCATCCTCGAGAATGCTCAGGAGAGCGTGGAGCATGTTCTTGTAAACCTTTCTTCCGCCAACAGCTCCAACTTGCATGTGTTTGCGGGCAACCTCAAGAGGGAACGTAGCACTGCTTGAGATAGCTCCTGCAGCAGACCCAATGAGAAGGGTTGGAATGTTGCCAATTTCATTCGTCTTGAACACCTTCTTGTACACCTTCTTAAGGGTATCATAAGCGTAGTAGTTGGTTGCGGCATATGGTACCACTCCAATTAGACTTGGGGTTAAGCCTCTGTACAGCTCAGTGGGGCCTTCTTCACGGATGATTTTGACAAACGCATGGAGGAAGTTATCATATACACCTCTCTGCACAATTAGAGGGCAATCATCATATGCTCTTCATGTGTTACATTACATCTCAGGTCATAGAACTCTAATAGTTTCTGGGACCAGAGAATTCTTGTGGGATAACACTAACGGGAGGTGATTCCATACTCTCCCAAATAGTGAATTGCATAAATATTAAAGCACCTTTAAGAGTGGATTGATGCTACTTACTCTTTGGTTGTGCTTTAAAATTTGTGCATATTTATAGAAGTGAAAAGCATGGAATCACTCCTCAACACTAACCTGTATAGTTAATCGTGTCTTAATTAATTCCAGAGGGTATGTACACAGAGTGGAGCTGACACCAGCAAATGCCCCTGCCACTAGTGAAGGAGGGACTGGAATCTTCTGTTGTTCCCCAGATTTTGGGGTTAAGAACTTCTTAGCTGTATCAAAAGCAAAAAGCTGCAAAAAAAGGTCAAAACAAACATTAAAATACTTCGATGTCCGTGTGTGCAACTATGTATGTGAGCGTATGTTATTTCCATCCCACAAATGTCATTGATATCATATACCATCATTGCACCATGCTAACATTACCAGATTCTAATAGCATGTGATGATATCTTTATATACGAGGTCATTATGCCCATACAAAATGTACAAAGTAGGCAACAGATACAAGTATAAAACATATGAAAACAGCTGCATAAGCCATTGGGGAAACGTTTTCAAGACATACCATTATGTATATCTGAATATTAATAATTTGCATGTAGCTTCTAAGTTGCTCAGTCCTACAAAAGGACATGGCTAAACTTCTAATAACCATTGGAGATGTTAAAGGCTACAGAGCATTAGCATTGAGTCAAAAAAAAAAGGTGCAGAGTTAATGCTAATGCTCTGTAGCCCAATCGAAAGGGTACAGAGCAAGAGCATTAGCATTAAAATGAACAAATAATTTATATTGAATGATTGAGACAAGATGCATAACAATAAAAGGACAACACAAAGTTTCTTGTTATATGGGCTTTAGATAGGCACTGTTCTGTTAACTTCTACCTTGTGCAAAGAAATGATAAGAACTCAAGTCCTTCAATTATTGAGTCCAGAGCTTTGTTGAAGCTACTTATTTTCAGACCACCTTGAGCAGGGGAAATAATGGCAACATCGAAGAGCAACTGTTCTATGTAGAGGTAAACTGCAAAGGCCTCGTGGGTATATAAACCTCAATTTTTACTTTCTTAATATAAAAGGCCTCTCAGGTCAAAATGAGTATAGTTATATTAAGAAGAATCAAATGGAAAATGGTTTATATAACATACAAAATGTGGTTTTATGATATGAAGTACATCAATGCTTGAGGTCTCTTATGAATTATGATGCAGGATTAGCCTAATGGCCTATCTCAGGGAAAGCCCTAAAAGGATGTTTGGGTAAACTTGGCTTATAAGCCCTTAGACTTCTCAATAAACTAAATCCAATACCAAAAAATTACATTATTTTCGATAAGTCTTAGCTAGGCCAAAAGGACAAAACAGATACTAGCTTTTTGTTTGGTGATAGGACTTAAGTTTAAAACATAAACAAAAATAAGAAGTGTTTGGTTAAAATTATTTGAACAATATACCTAGGCGCTTGGCCAAATAGGCCCCAGGTATGGGGAAGACAAGAAATTTCACAGCGTCAAGCGGAAACTTGCACAGAAATGAACACTGATTTACAACAAGGACTAAAGCCTAACTTTGTAAACAGGAGGGGTTATATACATTGCAAAGGAAAAAACCTTATGCAAGGATTTCCATACTATGGTTAACAATTCTCCGCATTGTACGCAAGTCACAAACAAAGCACAGTATAGAATCAATATACAATACAAACAAACAATAGTGCAGAATCATGAAACCATGATAGTGAATTCGGTAGCCATGGTCAGTTAGTTACCTCAATTGCTTTGCTCGGAGCTACTCGGACGACATTAACAAAGTTACCGCGGAACAAACCAGTCCATCCTTCATGCTTCATGATAGACTGGAACACCTCCATAGTCGAATTTCCATTACTCCCGACCATCAAATGCGTCCTAACCGTCTCCAAAGGTGCAACTACCGTTCTCGACACAGCACCCGCAATTCCCCCACTGATCAACCTCTTCAGGTGGGGGTTCCCAACCTTAATCTTGAGCTTCACCGCTTTCTTCTTCCCCTTCTCCCTCAACTCCACGCCTTCGCCTGGCAGGGGTGTTTCAACCACATGGTGCCCGACCTCCGGCGAGACGTACTTCATATATGGGTCTCGGGGAGTGTCTGGTGACGGGGCGCTAGAGGAGGAGGCGGGGAAGCCGACCCCCACCTGCTGTCCCACGCTGGCGAAGAGGCCGGCGGGCGGATGGAAGGATTGGTGGAGGGTCCATGCCAGGTTGAATGCAACAACGTCATCAACACCAGAAGGGGCCGCAGGTGGCAGGGAGAGGAAGCAGCTCCAATCCGCCGCCTTCGCCACCGCGCATTGCAATCGCACGCCGCCGCCGCCGCTCTTCTTGCTCATCGGCTCACCTCGGTTTCTTGAACCAACAAGTTGGTATCGGTAGGGTTTCGATCCCCTTCACCTCCAAGAACCGCAAGAATTACTTCTGCCAAAGGAAAGGAAAGCCGAGGGCGATGGATATCAGCGGGGATTCAACCACCGTGGCGTGGAAAAGACGCAGAAAGGGGAGAAGAATCTTGGGGGCACAAAAAAAAAGGTGCGATTTTTAGCGGTTTCCCGGCTCAATTCACTCCTGGAATGGCACTGCAGCAGTCAAAGAATCAATCTGCATGGGAGAGGAAACAAAAAAGAAAAAAAAAAGGAAACGAAATAAAGATGAGCCCTTTTTTCTACGGAGTACGGAGTGATATGGAATTTGGGTTGCAATTGGAATTAGAATGGGGGCGATTACCTCAAGCAAGCAAGCAGGCGAGAGCATTAAACTCGTTTATTAAAGTACTTCCCCTCGCGTTTCTTCGCCGCCGCCGCCACAGGAGAGGAAAGAGAGCGGCTGGTCAGGAAGGGAGTCAAAGGCCAGCAGCAGCAACAGCAGCCTACCCACTAGCCAAGGCACTGCACTTTTGTTGCGTTGCCCCACTTGATGTTTCTTCCCTGCTTCTCCTCTTCCACCATTCGAGTCTGAACATAAGACTGGTTTTGACTCTGGAATGAATCTGTACCGGCTGGGATTGGTAGTTGACACTGTGCTTCTCCTACTCTTCTTGTTCTACGGTACAAACTTCTACTCCACATGAACAGTAACCATCCTTTGGCTGTTCTTAGCTCCTGCAAATAGGGGGTGAAAATAGATTGAATAGTGTTTAAATCATATTCGTATCTATATTTTTCTCGGATTTGAATACGAATTAAACAAATATCGAATATGAATACGGATCGGACAAATATCAGATATGAATTCGAATTGAATATTTACTCAATTCGGTCGGGTCTAGATATTCTCATAACTTATATAGTATGAAGACATTAATGATATTTTATCCTCATACAATCACACTTAATCATTCTAATTCATTTACTGCACCTAAAGAAACATGAATTCACGTCCAATTAAAAAATTTGTCCAACTAATTAATCGTATTGTAATAAAATATACATATTACTTCGTCGAATACGGATATGGATAGTCCGTATAAAATAATATTTCAGATAGTAAAAGTCTATACCATATTCGCATCTATATTGTTTATGCAAAATCGAATTCGAATACGAATTGGATAGAAATTGTTAATCGGATGAAAAAATCTATACCATATTCACATCCTATCGAATACGGTAACTAAATAATACGAATAATTCATATCCACTTTTCACCCCTGCTGCAACTCCAGAAATCTCCGTTTTATCCTCCTCTTTTATGTTTACTAGCAGTAGTTCATCCTAACTGCAACTTATTAAACTAACATGTGAGTTGTAAAATTTCCCAGGTGAAAGATATCCAGAAAAAACTACCAAGACTCTAAGATTTGATGTACCTGTGCACCTTTGATCCTAGGTCAATGATGATGCAATTGAGGTGGATGCAGCTGAGATGAAGTAAGAGCATTTTCGTTTCATTTCAAATAAAAAGGTTTAGCCAAACATGAGACAATTTTTTGGTTTGCCAGTAAACATACGGTTTTCTTGTTGTAGACAGAGATTAAACAAGGAATTTTTGACATATAGCATTGTTTTCGTCCATAATTATGAAAATAGCAGTCTACGTGCTGTATTGCCAAAAATGACATTGTTCTATGGGTGATCCTCACCTAAATCTAGCTAGCCTGTTAGGAAGTTATAGACCCAAGATAAACATGTACAATGACATAGTTGCCATTGGGAAAGATATTCGGATGTAAGGGTACGGTTGTAAAAACACTCCCTACGAGGATATATATATATATATATATATATATATATATATATATATATATATATATATATATATATATATATATATATATATATATATATATATATATATATATATATATATATATATATATATATATATATATATATATATATATATGATATATATATATATATATATATCCTATATATATATATATATATATATATATACGTGATGCAAGCCCTGGGGAGAATCCAAGAGAGCATTGCTCACCTAACTCTGTAACCACAACAGTTGGCGCCGTTCGTGGGGAGCGGTAGGAGCAAGCCTCAAGATCTCAAGAAGGATGGCACCGAAGAAAGTTTCATCATCGACGGCGAAGAAGGAAGGGGTCGCGGCGAGGTCCCGCGCCAACACCAGGGCTTCGGCATCGGCGGTCGCGGGTGCGAACGACGACGCCCACCGCGTGACGATCGACCCCGTCACCGCCGATGTGACGATCGATCCCGCCACCGCCGACGTGACGGCCGATCCCGCCCCACGCGTGACGCTCTACCCAGATAACGGCGTGGCAGTCGACCCCGACAGTACCGGCCGGGTGCCAGGGAGCGATAACGTCGGCGCCCATCAAGGCGCGACCGCCGTCCCTACACCCGGTGAGGGAGCGCCAAGCGGTCCCGGCGGCGACACGGGCCCCGTCATCGACGCCGGAGTCCATCGTGTCGACGCGGCGGGCAACCCAAGAGCACAAGCCGTGGTCAGGGCTACCCCGGCAGCGCAACCAGGTGTGCTGATCGCTTCATCTACGCCGGTAGTGGAGAATGCCCTGCTGGCGGCCCTCGACACGCTCCAGCAGGAGTTAGCGGATCTCCGTGGGACCATGCGGAGAATGCAAAAGGCTCGGAGTCAGCAGACCACACCGGTGGTCGCGCCGGAGCCCACGCCCGAACAAGCGGACAGCCGCGACGCCCCCACATCCAGCCGCACCTCGCTGCGACGCGTGGACCCGAAGTCCCCGCTATCTGCGGGCCTACAGCAGGCGGCATGGCCGGAGGATTTCAAATTCCCCAGCGCCATCACGTCGTATAAGGGCGACACGGACCCTCGGGAGTTCGTGCGTGTATACGAGACCGCCATTAAGCGGCAGACGGAGACGACACCACGAAGGTGAAGGGGCTCCCCCTCACGTTGCAGGGAGTGACGCTCTCTTGGTTCTTCACCATAGAGTCGAACTCCATCTACGCATAGGAGCAGGTCCGCGATCGCCTCTACAACAACTTCCAGGAGAACTACGTCGAGCGTGTCGACGCGGATCAGCTCTTCGCAAATAAGCAGAAACCATCGAAAAGGATTCGGAAATACTTCAAACGCTTCGCGAAGGTCCGCTGCTTGGTCAAAAATGTCAACGAGACAACCATCATCAACGTAGCAATACAGGGTCTTCGCCCGGGGCCGCTAGCCGAGTACAACACGTAGAAGCCAATCAAGACGGTGGCGAAGGTCTTCAACAAGATGGAAGAATACGCCAGAGCGGAGGAAGACGTGCGGAGGCGTCACGGCAACGACGCCGACGCCAATCTGGCGGAGGGCACGGCGAAGAGCGAGGACTCGCTGAAGAAAAGCTCCTCGAAGGGCAAGCGTAGGCAGGAACCATCGAAGGGCGCCTCCCAGCACAAGGACCCATCGGGCGACAGGCCCAAGCGCGATCAACAGAAGTCTCGGAGAGCCCATCACATCTTTGACATTGAGGGCGGCTCAGAAGATGACGCCCCCGCTGGCCGTGGTGCCAGGGCTCGACGGGGCCGGGGGCAAGGATAGGGCCCGCGTGGAATATGGCGACCAACACCGCCTCCAGTGGTGTGAGATACACGGTCGAGGCAGCCACGACACCCGCTCATGTACCACCATCGCAGCACTTCGGCAAAGTGTCGCCAGAGACAGGGATCTTGAGGTGCCGCCACCCGTCGTGGCACACGTCCAGCAGCCCCTGGACGGCCCCCTACGCATTCGGGATCAGGAGCTGCAGACTCAAGAGGGCCTCCGGTGGATGCAAACTCATGTGCAGCAGCCTCAGGAGAGCCCCCTACGGATCCACGCCCCGGAGGGCACCCAGCGTAGGGTCTTAAACGTCATCTCCGGAGGCTCCTCCCGGGAGTTCGCCTTGGAGCAGCAGCGAAAGGTCTACGTGCAGAGGCTACACCACGTGGTGGCATACCCGGCATAGGCACCGCCGGACTGGGCGCAACATGAGATCACCTTCACGCCCGCCGACGCCGATGGTGTGGAGTTTCCCCACCAAGACCCTCTGGTCATCCGTGCTGCCATCGCAGGCTGCGACGTCAGGCGTGTCCTGGTCGATGGAGGAAGTTCCGCGAATATTTTGTTCGTCGGGGCCTTCGACCAAATGGGGATCCCTCGGAGTCGCCTGGGCTCCTCGAAAATTCCGCTGCAAGGCTTCGGATGTCAGCCGCTTAGGCGCTGGGCCAAATTTGCCTCCAGGTCTCCTTCGGCTGTGGCGACAACGTGAGCAAGGATGCCACCTTCGACGTCGTTGATAACCAGTACCCCTACAATACAATATTGGGGCGACCAACCCTCAACTCATTCGGGGCAGTCTCACACCACGGCTTCCTATGCGTGAAGCTCCCAGGACCGCAGGGCATCATCACCATCCATGAAGACCAGGACATGGCCCGGCACATAGAGCTCGGCACTCGAGGACCACACCATGCAGTCCAGAGCGACTCCTAGGCCAGGCACGCCAACACAACAATGCCGGCACAAGGACGCTGGCGGCCACAAGAGGCACCTCGCCGAACCCCCCCCCCCCTCGATGGCTCTGGCAGCGGAAGCAGCCGAGGCTTCTATCTCATCGCCACGACAACGACAGTCGAGTGGTTAGTCTCCGACCTTTTTGTACTCGCTCACCTGCGCAAACGGGAATTTAATAAAGTTCACCGTTTGTGAAGCTACTCGTGTTTCCCGCAAAAACGTGCGGAGGCCTACCTCCGCACGACTCCTCGGAGTATAAATAAGACGCGGATGTTGTCCCTGCGCACTCTACTGAGTCTAAACAAGACGCAGATGTCCCGCGCACGCGTCGGTGGCATCACTACGCGTACTCTTCGGAATATAAATAAGACGTGGTTGATGTTCCCACGCACTCGAGTATAAATACGACGTAGCGTTGAGGTCCACCTCCGCACGCACTCTACGGAGTATAAATAAGACGTAGCGTCGAGGTCCGCCTCTGCATGCACTCTACGTATAAATAAGATGTAGCGTTGAGGTCAGCCTTCACACGCACTCTGCGGAGTATAAATAAGACGTAGCGTTGAGGTCCGCCTCCGCACGCACTCTACGGAGTATAAATAAGACGCAGTGGGGGGACGCCTTCGCGCGCACTCTACGGAGTATAAATAAGACGTGGCATCGAGGTCCGCCTCTGCACGCACTCTCCGGAGTATAAATAAGACGCGGATGTTTTCCCTGCGCACTCTACCGAGTATAAACAAGACGCGGATGTTCCCCACACGCGTTGGTGCCATCACTACACGTACTCTCCAGAGTATAAATAAGACGTAGATGTTCTTCCCACGCACTCTCCGGAGTATAAATAAGATATGGATGTTCTCCCTGTGCACTCTACTGAGTATAAACAAGACGCGGATGTCCCGCGCACGCGTTGATGCTGTCGCTATGCGTACTCTTCGGAGTATAAATGAGGCGTGGTTGACACTCCCACGCACTTTTCGGAGTATAAATAGAGCGGAGCACGGACACCAGAGGCTCCCCGTGCTTTCCGCCAACCGCGTATGCCACATAGACGGAATGTCGCAGTTACAAGGGCGAGGTGCTGCACATACATTTTCACGATACAACGGTGTGGCATCCATTAAGGGGGACCCCCTCAGTTCGGAGGCATTGGAAACCCAGGCGAGGCGCGACCTCGTTGGCGCCAAAGGGAGGTCTACCCCAGAAGTCGAAAGTTTTCTTGCTGAAGTACAAGTGAATTGCCCACCACCCTTCATCAGCCATGACCCTTAGGCGAGTTGGCGAAGGGGCTCCACACCGCGGCGTCATGTCCACCCCGTGTGGACGAGGTGTTCGACCCCGCGGTCGTCCCGGCGGCATTAGCCGCGCGCGGGAGCCCTTGTCTCTATCGGCGCCGGTAAAGAAGCACCGAAGGAAGATGGGGCAGAGTAGGGACCGCGAGTTTAAAAGGGGGAACTTGCAAGTGCACCAATGTTTGGGAAGGCGAGTGGTACTTCACTCGCCCGCTCCCCCTTTTAAAGAGTCCCGGACGCGAGACCCCGCCAATTGCGTCCCAACCGTCTCATCGATCGTTCAGGCGCATGTGATGCAACAGTATCGTCCCGCCTCAATTACAGGGTTCCGCAAATTGCGCTTCACGCGTTCCCCTATCCTGGGGGCCCCTGAAGCAACAAAGGACAGGCAAAGCCCCCCCACCAGCTGTAAAGCGACGTGCGCAGAGCTCCGTGAATCCCGCTCCTGATGTCCCGTCAATATCCACAGTTGCGGGAAAACAGTTGTGCCCGTGAACTCTCGCATCGACCGCGAAGGCCAGGGCCTACGGAGCTAGTTCTTGTAATTCCCCAAGCCTACTTTATTCTTATCCTATCCAGCGGTCGAGGACGGAGCGCTCGTGCATCTACTTCGGCTAGGCGCCAGCTCCGCTGCCACCACTTCGAAGGGCACGGGACGGAGCGCTCACGCATCTACTTCGGCTATGCGCCAGCTCCGCTGCCACCACTTCGAAGGGCACGACACGGAGTTTACTTCAGCTAGGCGCCAGCTCCGCTGCCACCACTTCAAAGGGTAGGAGACGGAGCGCTCGCACGTCTACTTCGCCTAGGCACCAGCTCTGCTGCCACCCCTTCGAAGGGTAGGGGATGTAGCACTCGCGTGCCTACTTCGGCTAGGCGCCAGCTCCGCTGCCACTATTTCGAAGGGCACAAGACGGAGCGCTCGCACGTCTACTTCGACTAGGCGTTAGCTCCGTAGCCACCACTTCGAAGGGTAGGGAACGGAGCGCTCGTGCGTCTACTTCGCCTAGGCACCAGCTCCGCTGCCACCACTTTGAAGGGTAGAGGACGAAGCGCTCGCGCGTCTAATTAGGCTAGGCACCAGCTCCGCTACCACCACTTTGAAGGATAGGAGAATGAGCTCTCGCGCGTCTACCTTGACTAGGCGCCAGTTCCACTGCCACCACTTCGAGGGGTAGCGGACGGAGCACGTGCACGCCTACCTCATGCTTCTACCCGACTAGCGCCCGGCTCGCTACCACCGAAGGGCACGGGGCGAACGCTCGCGCGTCTGCGCCCGACTAGCGCCGGCTCGCGCCACCACTTCGAAGGGTAGGGGACGTCACGCGTCTACTTCGGCTAGGCGCCAACTCCGCTGCCACCACTTCGAAGGGCACGAGATGGAGCGCTCGCGTGTCTACTTCGACTAGGCGCTAACTCCGCTGCCACTATTTCAAAGGGTAGGGGACGGAGCGCTCGCGCATCTACTGCCCACTGGCGCCACCTCGCGCCACCACTCGAAGGTAGGGGCGGGCGCTCGCGCGTCTACTTCGGCTAGGTGCCAACTCCGCTGCCACCACTTCGAAGGGCACGTGACGGAGTGCTCACACGTCTACTTCTACTAGGCGTCAGCTCCGCTGCCACCACTTCGAAGGGTAGGGGATGGAGCGCTCACACGTCTACGTCGCCTAGGCGCCAGCTCTGCTGTCACCACTTCGAAGGGTAGGGGACGAAGCGCTCGCGCGTCTACCTCGACTAGGCGCCAGCTTCGCTGCCACCACTTCGAGGGGTAGCAGACGGAGCACTTGTGCGCCTACCTCGCGCTTCTACTTCGACTAGCCAACAAAACGTCACAAGAAAATCACAAAAAGGGTGTGCCCAAAGAAGGCGGAGGGGACGAGCGTTTTGACTTCTCTACCGCGTTGGTACACGAGTGCTTACAAAGGTCACGGCCGATAACATCCCCTATTACATTATACACTATCGGCCACCTGCGAACGCTACTCGTTCGGCTCCGCCCGGACAACCTCCTGCGCTGAAGCCTTGCCCGTCGAGGGTTGATTCGCCCAGAAATCCAGTGAGTCCTCAGCCCGCCACCAGCGCCGAGTTATGGCATCGGAAATCAGCAGTCGGTCCCTATCGGGCAGCTGCTTGAAGCACAATGCCATGTTGGTCAAAGCAAGGGAAACAATCTCCGCTTCATTCACAGAATGGGGTGCGTAGGTTACAACACACACCGACATACAAGAACCCCGGGGTCACACCTGCCTCGAGTCGTCGGTGCATCATCGTTGCGCCGGGGAACTTCATCCAGCCATTCACCGAGGTTTCCCTCGTCGTACATGGTCCGCCGCAGCTCTACCTTCGCCGCGGCCTCTCCAATGTACTCCCAGATCCGCTCGTGAAAAAATCGAACGGTGGGGCGAACAGCGCGCACTGCACTGGACATCACTCCGGCCCCGGCCGGCATTTCCAGTTGTGGGTCGCCTAATTCATCGACATGACGGCAGCCCCGGTGCTGGAGAAGCGCACAAGCCAGGTATGCGGTCACGTAGGAGCAATGGTTGTCAAAGGATGTCGCGGCGGCACGAGCAAGATTGGAAGCTTCCCCAATCTACCGAAGTGTCCGCAACAGCTCTTCGGGCCCAAATGAGCGGGGCGGCAGTTCGGCGACAAGGTTTTCAAGGGTGCCCTCCAGGGTCAACATAGCATCCTATGCCGCCATCGAGGCGTCGCCTAGAGCCTCCGCTCCGTTAGAGATGCAGCAAGGCGGCTCTTCTCTTTCTCTAGCACAGCAACCTGCCAGAGCAGGCCGTCCCGCTCCTCCACTACCGCCTGCCGAGCCTCCGCCACAAGCTCCAGGCATCAAATGCGGTCATCTTTAGAGGAATGCACCTCCTCCGCCGTGCGAAGAGCTCCTTCGGCGACGCGCAGTCGGTACTCTAATGCCTCCCGCTCACGGGCATAGGCCACCTGCAGCGCCCGGTCAAGGGTGAGGGACTACACGATAAAGCGGTTAGTACACCTCTGAAGGGCCACGCGCTGCTAAGGGTCAGATACATACTCTCATTTCAGATATCTTTAGCACTCTCCCAAGGAGTCCCGACCCACAGGTCTGCAGTGCCTGGCAGTCTGGGCTCGCGGCTGCGCTATCCGTGACCCCTGCCACGCTGCCAGCACCTCCGGTCGAGGGACGAAGTCCACTAGGCTTCGTGCGACATCCGCGGTGATAGCTTCGGCGGCGCCGAATGTCCCTTCCGAACGAACGTCCTTGTGCTCCGAGGGGCGCCCACGTTTGGGGAGGCATGTTGCTGCAAGGGGACATGGCGGTCAGCCCTATGAACGCCTAGTGAGATCACACCAAGTAATGTAAGCTTACCTTCAGCCCCACCAGGAACCGCAAGGACGTCGGCATCCCCCGGCGAGACCACCCTACCAGGCAGGGGGGCCTCTGTGTCGGAGCTTAGCTCAAACCAGGCCCCCGCCCCCGGCAGCCACAGACCCGAAGGGGACCGCAGGGATACCGAAGCAGGGGTACTCGATGTCTAAGTCGGAGTCCCATAGGGCCCCGACCTTGCTCGCTACAGCGAACCTCCTCGCCGAGCGAAGAGGCGATAGCGTGCGGGGCCGCTTCGCCTTCGGGGAGTAAGGCGACGACCACGCCTCGGTAACCGCCGCAAGAAGGGGCTCCGTCCAAGTAACAGCCGCAGTCAAGGACTCGGCCCCAACATCCTCCATGGGCGACGGCTCCGCCTCAACGCCGGCCGGTGGCGAAGAAGCTTCTCCATCCGCATCGCCCACGCTGCACTCTTCCTTCGCGCCAATGCCCAAGGGCCCTCCTCTGCCCTCCGCATCCGCGTCTACCTCCGAGTCGGCATACTTCACCGAGTCGGAGCCCATGCCCGCTGGTACTCCCTCCCCCTTGGAACCGTGCAGAGGTGGGCTCGGGGCTGGAACAGCGCGCTCTGGCACTCCAATGCCCAAGGCTTCGCACACACGGTTCGTCTGCTCCAGACCTGCCTCCGCGGTGGCAGCTACGTGCAGGATGTGCTCCCTGGCCATATATGGTCTGAGGAACGCGTCCACCGCACACTCCACGTCTTCCAGGAGAGCACCTGTGGGCGGCAAGGGGCACGATTTAATACAACGGGCCCGATGGACAGCACAGGAAAACTAAGCTCCATCAAAGCTTACGTGGACTTGAGGGTCTCGGCAGCGAAGACACGGACGGGCGGACGATATCGTGACGAAGCCTCCCAAGCATAACACGCCACTCAGCAGCAAGTGGTGCTACGTCATACATGATGAACTCCTAGGCGAGGTCACGCATGTTGAAGCGGGGGGTGATCCCCACAAGCCTCCGCGCCATTCGCTGATCCTCAGCATCTATTGACGCACCAAGCGTGGTGTTGAACGTCATCGGCCGCCCCGAACACTCAAGGCCACTACCGCTCACCACACGGTGGTAGAACCACCGCCTTATCCAGTTCGGCTCCAACTCCGCCCGAGCCGAGTTCGCGGGGAGGATCTTCTCGCACCGCGACCGCAGGACGAAGTTGACGTGGCCGAAGCTGGGAAACGTCCCGTCTCCACAATCCTCTGGCTCACACCGTGCGTCGTGGAGAAAGGCGAACAGCGACGCGGCCGGCCAATACACCTCCGTACGCAACGCCCAACTGTACACGACAGGACGGGCTATGGCATTCGGCGTTATCTGTGCCAGCTCAAGTCCAAAAGTTCGCAGGACGTCCCTGAAAAACATGGCGGCTGGAATGCGCAACCCAACTTCGAAATAAGCGACGAACACGATCGCCTCCGACTTCTCGTGATGCGGTTCAGTCTTGTCGCCTGCAGGCAGTCGCACCTCCCAGTGGTCTGACAGCTTCCCTTCACGCAAGAGGCCGCGAATCATCTCTTTCGTCACCAGCGTTGAGCCCACGACACAGGAGCATGGACCTTCTACTCTCCCCGTCGCTGTTGCCGGCCTGCTGAGCGCGCTCTCCGTCGTGTGCCATCGTTCTCCTAGAGCTACACAACGACAGAGGCAGCAAAGAAGGCAGGAGATTGGGGCGTGCGGCCAGAAGCTACAAGGCAAGGCGAGGAGAATTCAGGTGGTGTACCGCAGGGGGTATTTAAAACCCCTGTATCTCCCACGATCGAAGCCGAAGTGGCACAACTGCCCACGTGTGCCGGGCCCAATCACACGATGGTCGCGCAAAAGGTCTGACTGCGCACGACGCGCCAATAGCGCTCCGCCACGCATCTACTCGGGAATCCATGCAGGGCAACTCCTGGTCCGCATTCGGCTCCGTCACTTCGACACGCACCAGCGTGCCGGCGCGGCACACCCGAAGACGCCCCCTACTTCGGTGGCTCGGGGCAACCCCGGCACCTGCTGCACCCCATATTTCCTCACTCTTGGCACAAGGAACTGTTTTTGCATCCTGATCCTAATATGTCCAACGTCTTTCTGTGGATGCTAGGTCGCAGAGAGCGCTCGCAGGGCAGGTCAGTCAGCGGGAGTCCACGCCGATCGACGCAAAGCCAACCAACGAGAGGGGGGCGTCGTGGTCAAAGCGCGCACAGAGCGCGCCTGTCAGCCGGATGGCCAACGCACGACGCGCCGGTAGCTTCCCATCATGTGTCCCGCCTCTCTCGGGAAGGGGCATGCGATCGTGGTCGTGCGACCGCTCGCAGCCCACGACACGCTAATCGTGTCGCGCCACGTGTACGACCACCTTGGGACAGCGCGACGAGCAAAGAATGACCCCCGGCTTTTCAAAGGTCGCGAACGGCCGGACGGCGGGCTGTCGAGCGTCTGCGACTTCTGCGCGGGCGAAGATCACTCACACTCAACTCCCAAAGGCACAGCAGCTCAGCCCAACGGCGCCCCGATGTCGCGCCCGATGTATGGCATACCTTCGGCTTAGCAAAACGACTTCGCCACTACTCGGCGACGCTGTGAGGGATGGCTCCAAACTCAGGCGCTACCTCGGTGGCCAGTCCGACGCTGCGTCCTCAGCACGAAGCAGAGTTCAACCGGTCGAGGTCCAATAGCCTACTTCCCCCGTGATTGCGCAGCAGCCGGTGGTCACCGTATATTGCGCTCAAAAATAAACCTCCTTCAGTTCATCAATATGGCGATACTCTTCTGCATGTTCATGAATTGAAGAAGGCCTATTTTCGAGATCAAGATCATCTCAGCCACGCCCCGCATGGCACTACAGCACTCCTGGTATATGTATAGCTGTCTCCCCAACTGCCGCCAGTGGACGCGACACGGTTGCCCATGGAGAAGCGCAACCGGCGAAAGTCGAACCGACGCGGTCGCCCATGGAGAAGCGCAACCGGCGGAAGTCGAACCGACGCGGTCGCCCATGGAGAAGCGCAACCGGCGGAAGTCGAACCGTCGCGGTCGCTCACGCGCGTGCGACGTCCCAACTTGCTGCACCTGCGTGCTTACCCTGCATCGACGAGGTCTCCGCCTCCGCAGGGCAACTGCAACTCCACCTACGCCCCCTGGCGTCGAGTTCGCTCCTGCATCAATGCACAGTTTTGACATCAACTCCGCCTATGGCCCCCCGGCTCCGAGTTCGCGGAGCCACGACAAGCCACACGCGACAAATCATCTCCGTCCAATGTCACACAAGGTCACAGGCCGTAGGGACGGAGGGGGCCAAAGGGCTTGGCAACATGGCTGCGACCTGTGAAGCCCTTCACCATGAAAGGCTCCTGTTGTAGGGGTGATCCCCACCTAAACCTACCTACCTGTTAGGAAGTTATAAACCCAAGATAGACATATACAATGACATAGTTGCCCTTCAGAAGGATACTCGGATGTAAGGGTACGGTTGTAAAAACACTCCCTACGAGGATATATATATATATATATATATACGTGATGCAAGCCCTGGGGAGAACCCAAGAGAGCATTACTCACCTAACTCTCCACTACCATACACCCTCTCTCTCTGTTTGATCTGTAACCACAACAGGCATTTTACCGTTTGGTGACCGGACAGCAACGCCGTAGAGATGACATGTGTGACCTAAAGCTCGGCCACCGGGCGACAGGCAACCTAGCGGCCGACCACCGACCACCAGGTGCCCAACTTTGCCTGTCGCCCTGGCCACCGTGCACTAGATGCCCTGTCGCCGCCACCACTAGATGGTAGGTAATTAAGCCGACGAATTAGCCGGTTTAATTAACTGCCTTACTTTTTATATACTATTTGTTTAATTTTTTAAATATAGAAAGTGAGCTTGAAAAATTACAAAATTTTTTGCACAGCCTCCCGACACAACATACCCGACTGTGTAATTTGTTTTTGACAATTTTTATCTATTGTGAATGCTGCTAAAAAATTTTCTATATTTAAAAATTCGAGTCCATTTGCTATATTTAAAATGCTAATAAAATGAGCAACATTCGAGCTCATTTGCTATATTTAAAAATTTGAACAACTAGTATAGAAAAAAATTAAGGCAAGTAATTAAGTTGGCTAATTAGCTAGCTTAATTACCTGTCGTCCGGTGACAGTGCGGCAGGCATTGGCCACACAGTGGCAGAGCGGCAGATTGCCTGCCGCCCGGTAGCTGGACTCTAGGTCACACGCGTCAGCTCTACGGCGTTGCCGCCTGATCACCGGGTGGTAAAAATATCATTTTTAGCAATATGATACGTATACTACCATTTTCGTAATTACGAATGCAAATAATACTATATATACCAAAAATTATTAAACAAGCCAGTGGATACCGCCGTAATCGGGCTTTCAAACAAGCCATTAGTCGTGCTAGTGTTTTAAAAACGGGTCTGTTAGACTGTATATTTGGTTGTATATAAGTAATGGATATCTATATCTGTTTTTTTTATCTGGTTTATATGCTTAATCAGGTTGGTTCCGTCGTATAATGGATTTGATTATGCCATAATCACTAATGTAGGCTGTATGACTGGTGAAGTACCGTCACCGATTTTTTTTTTTTGTGCAGTAGAGATGGATAATACGAGAGCTGTATTGTACGGTTGTTGTCGTGTGGCTGTGCCACGTGGTGAGAGGTGCTGTGCATTTTTGTGTGGCGTACCTGTGACATTGATTAGCTGCCAAAGGCTTCGTTCTTCTCATGTGGCTTGGATCGGCGCCTGTCACGTTCCTTCGGTTCAACACACATGTTGTGCGTGGTCTTCATCGGCGCACATATGACATATTTCCAATTATCACCGAGGAAATTCAAAACTTCTCAAGATTTTGATCCGCATTCACCTCAAGATTTGTTTCCAGTTAGATTATGTTTGTCATTTGTATCGCACTGGCTGTTGAATTTCCAAAGTAATTTTACCTTTTTACTTTTGAATAAAATAATTTATTGGGATAATCTTTTTGTTGGCAAACTTTCAGTTACCCACGAAAGCACCACTAATGGGCGAGCTGCTAGCCCGTCACTTACCCAGAAGCCGACAGGTTTAAAGGGCTGGGCTTGGGCTCGGGCTTGGGCCGAGCCGGACAGGTCAAGATTCTCCTGGCCTAATACACGGCCTTGTTCATCCAAATGCTAAATATTTCTCTGCAAATGTTGCCGAAGAAAGACGCAAAAGGGATGGAAATGTGCCATTCCTGAATTCTGATGCACGAGTCTGCTTATTCTTGATTAATGCCAATTGCCAATTACACTGGCAGTACATCAGCCTACCCTAACCTAGAGACGAAGCGGAGGTGTTCGCCCGAGATGCTCCGATCGTGGCGGCGGCGGCGGCCGTGGCCTTGGGGCATCGATTATGCCCGTACCAGACACCGTCCGGCAGCGACGCACCGAAGTAGAAGGTGGCCAGCTTCTCGCCAGTGGCGGCGACCGACTCGAAGACCTGGACCCACTCGGGGGCCCAGCCGACGCGGCCGGCGCGGCGGAGGTAGAGGTAGCACACCCCGTAGCCGCACTTGCCGGAGACGCGGAACGTGTCGGCGCCGCACCGCTCGAACGTCCCCAGCGGGCCCGACAGCCGTGCGCCGTAGGCCTCGTTGCGGTAGGCGTCCTTGTAACACCCCCGTTTCCAAGGGTGGTACTTTACTGTTCATCTCGCAGCTGCCCAGGACTGTTCAACTGCGAGGCACGGTAATCGAGTGTACATCATTGCAGACACATGCTTTTAAAAAGGTACAAACTAGCTTTATTACAATATAGAGGCTTAACAGCAAGTCTTACAGTGGGCAACAGCCCTTACAATACATAAAATCAAAAGGTGCCACAGGCATGCCTGAGCTTAAAACAACCTTTAAAACCAAACGTCAACTTCGTCGAATGCGCCACCATCTTCACCTGCTTCTTCGAAGACTTCAAATTCTTGCGCAGCAATTTCTGTTTATGTTGTTTAGCAAGTATGAGTACAACCACCGTACTCAACAAGTCGCACGGAAAAATACTAAATAACTACATGCAAGAGGATTTCAAGGATATGGAATAATGGTTTTGTTATTCTATGTGGATGCAGTTTTGCTTTCGTAAACATTTTAAGTTTAAACCAAGAAAATCAAAAACTTCTTAAAGATGGGGTTTTAAACTTGATTATCAATCTTCCCAAATTTCCGAAATCATTTCAAATCTACTTATGCTTCATTTATGGAATCACCCAATTAAACACAACTTTGTTAACCGGAAGCACGGCGTATTCGAATACCATTTATTTCACTCTGCAGAGCTGCTCAGCTTTACCCACAAGATTCCTTACACTCCTGCGCCAAAGTTAAGAAAACAAGGGTCTTCGCGTACTCAGTTCTTTATATACTCTTTACCCGATAGACAATGGATCAACACTTTCTCGGGCACCTATGACTGGCCAACGTCGAGTGAATGTACCCGATCCGTGAGAGTCTACCGTTGTAACGCATTACCTTTATTATTATTCTTTCTTCCTTTTCTGGTGTAAAGATTCAATTGAACTGAGTAGCTACTAATCTAGGTTTGACGAATCAACGCTTGTGGTTGAGCGTGTACTATGTTCTTTATTTGGCATAAGGGTCTAGTCCTTATTTTCTTACCGATGCATCATCTCAAACATACACTAGTATCCACTGATACTAGGCCAGCATTATTTTATGCTGTCTCCTCATTTGGGCCTCTTTCTCGAACAAAGGTCAAGGGACCCGGCCAACTCGTGGCTTCCCGTGAAAACTTCGTCCACTTCCTCTTTCTTTTCAAAATCCTACCGACAAATGTCGGATCACTTAACAGTATAAAATATGAATTCCTATACTATCATGTAGTACAATTAATTCTATATTTTATGTACTAGGGTTTGTCAAATGAATGTGGCCAGCAAAATAATAACTGATTTTATTGTCAGTGGTAGGTTATAACTAAGAACATGATATTCTGAATTTAATTGTACATAAAATAACAACGTAAAAGTAATGTAATGAAAATATTGTGTATTTAAATAATTAGATGACATGGGCTCAATATGATCAAAAATAATGCGACTTGCCATGCGATTCAGGAATTTCGATTAACTCTTACTTCGAGAAATCTTGAGCTAGGACTGGGACCTTCTCCTCCTGTGTCGGTGGATTGGCAACGTCGGATGCTAGCGCAAAATAAACCAAAATAAGTCCGCTTTCGAAGGACTGAAATTGGACCGAAAAAGTAAAAACAAACTCAAACGAAAGTTTTAAACTAAAGGTTTTGGGCTTTTAGGTGCTGGATATGGGGTAATGGACATCGAAAATGGATTTAGGGGCTCGAAACGGTTCAAATGAGTATAAACTCACTTTTTGGGTTTCGGGTTTTGGGGTGAACAGTAACGGGTCGGGGCACTGTTTATCGCGGGCGGCCACTGTTGCTCACGGGTTAGCTACAGTGCTACGCGGTCCAGCCCACGTCGGCCGCTCGGCCCGGTCTCCTCACGCACACGCGCGCGCACTCGCGGTTGTGGGCTGAGGCGCTCGGGTCGGCCCGATGGGCGATTCGCGCGGTGCAACAACCATCCGATCTCCATCAAATGGCTGCGCGCGCTGGGGTTTCGTGGCCGACGGATGGCTCGGGTGCGGAGGGCTAAGATCGAGCCATGCCTTCGTCGTCTTCCTCTGGCCAGCCGCTCCGGACCGGTAACAGGGGAAAGGAGCGACGGCGGCTGGTAGCGCTAGGGGCTCTCGTGGCGCAATCCAAGGGTGGGATCGGGTAGATGGGAGTACTAAGGTTCCATTTTTGGGCTTGGCGTTGGCTTCAACCCCGACGATCGCCGACGGCGGTGCCAAGGGCGCTCACGAGTCTCCGATGGTACTGGGGTGCACTAGGGGCTTTCAGGTCAAATAAGCTTGGCTTCGAGCATCTAGGGAACGAGGTGGAGCTAGTGGTGGCGGTGGCTTGGCCGGAGGAGGGCCGGTTTGAGCTATCCACGGTGGCCCTCAATGGCCGCGTGGCGGCGCTCGCGGACAGGGCAGAAGAGGCAATGGGAGCTCGAGACGATGCTTCGGGGAGGTTCCTAAAGGCTTAGTGATGCTAATCAAGGGAGGAATCGGACTTTAATCGACTGGATCGAGGGATTGTAGATTTGAACATACCTCGGGTCCTCTCGGGTTTCTCAGCAATGGAGGGGTCTCAGGGCAATTAGACGCGGCTAATGCTGGCTGTTGGTGTGCGTGTTCGGATGGAAGGGGTCATAGGGTTTATATAGCCGGGGAGAGACGGTTCGAGCTTGTCCTGGTTCGGCGGCTTGCAGGAGGGGTCGCGTTGGCGAGGGGAGGAGGGTCAGCTGGCAGGGGAGATAGACTAGAGCATTAAATGTCAAATTGCGGTGGTCTACAAGTTGCCAGAGTCGGTCAAGTTGATTGAGAGGGGGCTGTCGGCTTGGGAGGGAAGAAACGGGCGGCGGCGGCCGGTTTTGAACGGAGCGGCGCGACGGGTGGCAGGGAAGGGTCCAGGGGTTGTCAGAGGGTGGCAGGGAGGTAGTACAACAGCTTGACCCGGGTGTTCGGCGGTGGAAGACGGTGGAAGTCGCGAGAGGGCACGGGCGGCGAAAATATCAGGCGGCGGCCGATATTTTTGGACCAACTACAGTAACAGCCGCGAGGGAGTGAATTGGGGGCGGTTCGGTGATGACCTTGGACCGATTTGGGTTAGGCTGGGTACAGTTTTGGGTTGAGGAGGGCTAGGGGCTGGCAAAGATCCAAGAAAGACCAGAATTCAAGTTTTTTTGAAATTTTGCAAAACTCGGTTTCATTTCAGTCCCCGAACGCGACGCTGACCGCGTCCGCCGTCCGCGCCGGCGACGCGCAGCTCGTCTTCACCTTCACCGTGTACGTGCACACCCGCCTCTCGCTCCCGCCCCCACTGCCGGTCGCCGCCTCCTGCACGTACGACAAACCATACACACAGGCACGCCGCACGCATCACTATTCGTTGGTTGCCACGCTACACTGCCACTGCGAGGTGTGAACATGTGCAAGAACTCACGATGCGGTTGTCTTGAGTTAGGGCGAGGGAAGTGCCCACGGAAACGGCGACGAGCAGGAGCAGCAGCGACAGGCAGCGCGCGGCTGCTCCGATACCGGAGGCCGTCATCGCCGGCGAGGATGGGAATGGGATGGTAGCGCAAGAAGTCGATGGATTTGGACAGTGGTGGAGCAGGATTCCGGACTATATATAAGTAAAGTTATGAAAAAGTCTGATATTAACAAAAAACAAAAGCAATTACTTTGCTTATTTTTTTCTGTATTTTTATTATCTCTACTGCACAATAAAGACGATAAAAAAAATCGAAACTCTGAATAGAATAGTTAAAAGCTAAATAGAAACAGAGGTTACAGCCCGTCGAGCAGAGACGAAAGTGTGGAGAGGCAAGGCGAATCGGCATGGGAAAGGAGGCGATAATACGATCGAGGTCGCTGTCCTCCGTTTCTGCGTGTGCTGCGAGATGCAACGGGTGGCGACACCGAGTGAGTCGTCGTGTCGCCTTGCTCGGTGCTGCGCTGTAAAGCCGACGAACGGAAGCGTCCAGAGCTGGGTACACGCGCGCAGACCCTCCGACAGTGCAAAAACAAAAAAACAAATGAAAAACAGAGCCAACAAGTTGCGTTGAGATGTCTTGTCCAGCATTGGGAAAAGAGTCCAGCATTCGGAAAAGAGAGCACGGTAAAAAAAAAGCACCGGGGAAAAGAGAACACGGTAAAAAAAAGAGCATTGAGGAAAAAGAGAACTCGGTAAAAAATAAAAAAAAAAAGGAGCATTGGGGAAGAGAGAACACGGTAGAAAATGGTAAAAGAGTGACACGGAAAAAATTGGGGCATTCCGAGCACTGAACTCTGGACCTCTGGCACCCAGAGCGTGAATCATACCACTAGACCAGATGCCCGTTGTTGCAGAGTATCCCAAGAGACATTTGAGTAGCGTTCTACTATCGTATGTTGAACCCTCCAGAGAGCTGAAAACACAGCAGTAATAAACTACTGGAACTACTGGACGCAGGACGAACCCACTTAGGGCAGTTCTAATGTTTAAAATTATAATTATTTTTTAATTTTTTAAGATACTATGATACAAACTACAGCTCTAATTCATCGTTTCTTCGTGTGGGATCAAATCGAATCGTGACAAATCCTTTCATCCCCTTCTTGCACATACTCCCGCATCCTCTTCTCCTTTAGCAGGTGAAAATGCTTACGTGGCGTTGTAAAAGAAACCAGGTTCACTGCAGCGCGTCTCTCACTGGTTTCCTCGGCCTTGGATGACGCGTCGAAACAGTTTCCTCGTGAAGAAATGGTTTCCTTATCTCTCCTCTTTAATTATTATGCCACATCATCAAAATACTTACATGACAAACCTAATTAATATAAGAAATGGGAGTGCCACCTTTGCGATGTGGAAGGCACTATCTTTGTGGACGGCAAAGATACGGCACAGAGTAGCTTTTCATAACTAAGCCGACCACCTCTCTTCCTCTCCCGAGAAGTGCCGCTCCAACTCCCCCCTCCCCCCCTCCGGATCCCGCCTCCTCGCCGTCGTCGGAGCGCGCTGCCGGGCTCCGGTGGTCGCAAGGAGGGCGGCGGCGGGGATTTTGTCTCGCAGTCTGATCGATACTCCAGATCTAAGAAAACCCTAGTCAGCCGCCGCCCTAGGGAAGCCACCGCCATCGGCCGGCCGGGCGCCGCCGCCGGCCGGACCCCGTCGCCTCGGGTGCCTCCCGGCCGGCGCGCCCACGCCGTCTTGCCTCGCTCCCGCCGTGCGCAGCCGCCTCCGTGCTCGGCGCCGCCGTCTCCATGCCCGCGCCGCCGCCGGTCGGGTCGGCCGCGCCGCGCGCGCAGGGGCCGTCGGCCAGAGCCGCGGCAGTGCCGCGCCGGGCCAGGGGGGCGCTGCGCCATTGGAACCGTACCGGTGGTGCCGCGCCATGCATGCGGCGTCGCGCTGCTGTGCGGCCGGCGAGCCACGGGAGCATCCGCCGCCCGTCTTGCCGCGCGCCCTGCCCTGTGTGCGCTGCCGGTGGATGAGGTTGGTGGAGGAGGCCGACCAGCGCCGGCGGTTGCGGCAGGAGTGGTGGCTGATGGGTTGTCCAAGGTTCCTTAGCGCGACATTGCTCGTGCGGGAAGCGGCTTGTGGTGGGTTCATTGGATGGCTATGCCATGGCCTTGAGGCGTCGCGTAACCACGTGTCTTTGGTGGAGGTCTTTTTTGTGTGTGGGTGTGCGTGGTTTGCTGTGGTTGTGCTGGCGAAAGCTTTGTCGGTATTCCTACCGGTCTTGACAACTATGACGCCTATGGACGTCATTTTCCTTCCTGAAGGGTTGTCATGGCACTCCATAGCCATCATGTATTCGGTTCTCCAGGTGAAAGCCTTGTCTCGGTGAGGCGGACGGCGTCGGCGATCCTCGTCGTCTCTTTGAAGACGTCGCTTCGGAGGTTCATCTTCACACAGGATAGACCGGAGTTTGGGTGGCTCCATTGGAGAAGGTTAAGGGCTTGGTAGAAAGCAAGGACAGGGAAGAAGTTCTGAAGCTTAGTCTTTCTAGTTTTTTCATAGTCCTTAAGCTATCTTTCTTGCTGTTGTGTAATCCTCAGTGTTGAGGCTTTGGGTCTAAGTGCTCATGTAACTTTTGGCTGTGTATATCCCTTGTGGATATAGAGGCCGGATTTAATAAATCCTTTATCTAAAAAAATTAATATAAGAAATTATAGCATTGAGACTGCCCTTAGTCTAGTCCATATATGTGCACACACTGATGCTATTGTTGCTCTTTCAAATGCAAATGCTAGAACCTGTGTAGCCCTCGTGGAGAAAGTGTAAGAGATACTGAGTTGCATGGGAAAAATCAATCTTATTGTTTAAAAATTTTGATAGGATATTAAGAACTGATTTTTTGTCAAAAGCTCAGCTTCATATCCAGCAGGATACACAAACGTACAACTTGAACTGCACTATTATTATTTCTTTTTTTCTGCAAGGACTATTAATATTTTTAGACACAATAGTTGAATGTCCGCGGTTGCAACGGAACAACGGTCATGCGTGCGGCAATTTAAATTGTTCAGGACAATTTGTTGATGATAATCAGTTAAAGTCATACCATATTTTCTCATGAAAAATAAATGTAACCATACCATCTTCTCATTAACAAAAAGATGGAATATTGTCTTCTAGTTCTCAAAAGAAAATAAAATGAGAGCGTGAAATATTTAAGAAAATCCGCTATCTAATTATTCATTCAAATCACAAAGAGTTACACATATATATATAGCCATGTCAGGCAGATGAGTAGACAAGTATGAAATTATGCCAAGTGTGAAATCATACTAGGCAGATGAGAGAACAAGTGTGAAAACATGCCAAGTGTGAAACCATGCGAGGTATGTATGAAATCATGCTAACACCCCCCGCAGTTGGAGCGTTGCTGGAGCGGACGTTCAAACTGGACCGAAGCTCGGTGAATGATATACCTTTGTTGCCGAGGTAGCCGAAAGCGTGGTGACCATGATCGTAGCTATGGGGGAGGAAGCCATGTCGAGGTAGCTGGTGTTGATCCAGCCGGAGAAAATATAATTAAAATAATTTAATATGATTAAAACAAATATTAACATAAGCTAAAAATATTTTATTTAGATTCCCTGTGTCTCAAGGATTTTTTGGAATCTGTGGTGAAATTTTCAGATTTATTTACTATTTTCTAGAACTCTTTTGGATTTATTTAGCTTTCTGAAAAGAAAAAGTCAGAGAAAATCCCGTTGAACAGTGATAGGCCCGGCCCAACACTGTTCATCCGGCCCATCACCTCACGCTGCCTGATGCGCCTCCTGTCCACATGTCGCGCATCCCTGCGCCCACACCCCTGCCCTCGCACCGCACCCGTCCGATCCCGCTCTGGCCCACGCGCCGCCCATCTGTGCTGCCACGTGGACCGACCGTATCCGGCCCGAGCCCGCGTCGTCTCCTCCTTGGACTCACCTCGATCCACATGCCTAAAATGCCATCCCGCCGCCACCCTAGGTACCCGAGCTCGTCGCCGTCCTCGCTGTGCACCGTCGCTATCCCCGCCGTCCCCCGCCACCGGACACGCCCATCACCTTGCCGTCGCCAGAGCCCCATCGCCGTCTTCGCCCGCCGGTGAACCACCCCGCCATTCCTCGTCGACCGGAATCCGCTCCTCCGTCGCGCACCCCGTCGTCACACCACGCCCCGTCGGACCGTGTCGCCCCTCGATCCTCGTGCAGCCATCAGATGGTCCCCGTCCCCCATCCCCATCATCGATCCAGATCTGGATCGACAGCCCAGATCGTGCCGCGTGTAAGAGCCGCAGCCGTCAGATCTTGTTACGTCAGCACCGACCGACCTTAGGTGCCACGTCAGCCGCCACATCAGTATCGTCAGCGCCACGTGTTAGTGCCACGTCAGCACCCACCGACCCTAGGTGCTACGTCAGCATGCCATGTGTTAGTGCCACGTCAGCTGTAGACTGCCACGTGTCAGTGCCACTTCAGCCCTAGATCGCCACGTGTCAGCGCCACGTCAGCCGCGCCCCGCTGCGTCAGCACCACCCTCGTGCACTGTTCCGCGAGACGAGTCCACCGTGAACCCGCTTTCCTGTGTACCGAGTCTACAGCACAGTAATTTTTCTGAATTTTTAGTATTTTCTTTAGATTTAATTTTCTGAGATCCTGTTCTCCTCCGTCCTAGCTCCGATTGACCCCATTCTTTTTTCTAAATTCATCTAAAATTGAGCTCTACCTTTTAGTTATAATTTCAAGGTTTTTGGAGTTCATTTGATTTTACTTTTTTTTATTCGATCATTTTCTCTCTCGTTAGATTCCGTCTTCGGAGGGGCAGGAGCGACGCTAGAAGACCTAGAGTTCCTCGCTGAGCCAAACCAAGGCAAGTCGTATCCTTTGATCATGTTGAACCTAGTTTTCAATCTATTATTTAATTATTTTATTTTAAATGATCTTGCATCGCTATTTCGTTACAAATCTTTGTACTTGGTAGTTACTGTCCCAAATTGAATTATCCCTCCTTGATAATTTTGACTACTATGATGCCATTGTCACCATAGGTTGGGGAATTGACTAGTGATGCTATTCTAGATATCACATGGAAGGTACGATTAGTATGTTTAGCCATGCTTATGTACGATGGGTTCATCATCTATGTGAATAATTAATTTGATTTAATGAGACATGAAATCGTGATTGGTGCCACAGTTATAAAATTTGGGCCATGACATTGGTGTGTCATTGGCATGGGTTATACAATACTGGTTTTTACTTAGATGAGTGATTGTGCAATAAAGAGGGAAGTGTGGATTCACTTCGTGGGATGTGGAAGTCTCGCTCGAGTAATATTAAGGACTTAACTTTGTGCGCCATTAATCCGAGCTTTACCGTGCAAACCACATGTCTAGTATGGGATAGACCTGGTTAATTAATTTGGGATATTTCAATTTCAATCTCGCCATTGTGATGAACATGATTGCAGATTTCCATAAGATGTAAGGGGGTGTGATGCGAAACCCTAGCAGGTGGAATTGAATTGAAGTTGAACATTTGTAAAGACCTTGTTGTGATCTCCTTAGTACGAGACTAATCACATCGTGTGTGTATAGTTATACAACATCTATAGAGTGTAAAATTATTCGAATGGCCACGTCCTCGGTTATAGACCATGCTCGGTGATTCCACACGAGGGGTAGAGTTTTCATATAACTTAATGGTTATGGTTGGAAAGTGAAAAGTCAGTTCACTATGGGTTTAATTTGTGAATGGGAGGATCACAAGTGGTTTATTCAATTCCCTTGTTTATTTATTTATTATTGTCTTTCTTTAAAGTTCGCTTTCAATTAAATTATCATATTTACATTAAAATATCACTTTATACAAATTAACCTTTCAGCCTTCTATTGGTAAGTCTTGCATATTATATTGCATTCATTTGTTACAAACGACTTGCTAAGTACCGATGTACTCACGACTTTATACCAATGTTGCTCAGTTGAGGAGGAAAAGTTATACCAGCAGGAGGTACCAGAGGGAGGATACTTCAGTGACTTCATGGATTAGAACTTCGCTTCCCAGTCAATTGCCTGTGGGCATGTCGAATGGTTACAACGTTTAATTTGTTTCTTTCCGCTGCTAGATTTTGAGCCCTTCGGGCTAGTGAGAGTGTAAGCTTGGCCATAAGATCATACCTTTGGATAATTATTAATATTTGAGTTTTTTTCTTTATTTTAACGTGTGTATGATTGATATTTTATCTATATTTAACTGTGTGCACTAGCGTAATCCTAGACTAATATGGTATACACAGAGAGTCCGGATTTGTATATTCGGGTCTCAACACCTCCCTAACAGAACAATACATAATTCAACTCCACTAGACCGTCTTTTGGAACATCTCCAGACTATTCCTTTCTTGGAATGTTTGGGTGTATATGCTGGCCCTATCTCCGTCCATACAATGATTGGAAACTCTAATTATAGTCTAAACGATATGTTTCTTTTTTGTTATGGCTCTTTTCATAAATGCTAAAAGTGTTTACATGTCTCTTTGGGTAGGATTTATATTTCTCGTGATTTAGTCTTTGAAGAGCAATAATTTTCTTTTGCTGATGAAAAATCACCACCATCAGATCAACCATTACTTGACCAAATTTTCATCTTTCCTTCCTTGACCTCCTCAAATTTCTCACCAGTTGTGGGATGTATGGATGGTGGGGAGAGTAATATGGGTATTGGTATACTTGATTCAAATGTCATTGTGCAATTTGACTCGGCTATCCAACCGGATTTGTCGTTTCCCTCTGTGTAGGCTATAGGTGACTCGCCCACAACAGATGCAAGTAATGACTCCAGGCGAGAGAATATGGGGATAGACCCCAGAGGCGATTCGGTGGGCACTGCTGGCACAAATCCTAGGGGCACTAATCTCTTGGATCCCACGCAAGATGTTCTGTTGCCTACCAGCGTGATTCTCACGGAGGATCCTGCTGGCCCCACATATATATTGCATGCTTCATTTGCTCCATGTGTCTCAGGCACGATAGTGGAACTCGACAAGGCTTCGTCTCCACAACCTAATCCTCCTGTACCACCGTCACATCCCATGCAAACAAGGCTTTGGAACAATATTCGCTAGCCAAGGATTCACACCTATGGCACAGTGTAATGTGATGCCCACCGACGCACATTTCTTGCTGTAATCGAACTAGCAACTCTTGAGGGTGTTATTTGTGACAGAAATTGTAAGGAGGCAATGGACATTGAGGGCACTCTTAAAGAACAAGACATGGCACTTGGTATCATCTTAGTCGGTCGTGATATCATTGATTAGAAGTGGGTATTTAAATTGAAGAAGAATGATGACAGATCTATTGAATGCTACAAGGCCAGATTGATTGCAAAAGGATTCAAACAATGGTACAGGATTGATTATAAAGAAATTTTCAACCCGGTTGTGAAACCTGCTACAATTCATCTTCTTTTATCATTAGCAGTGTCACACAGATGGTTGCTTCATCAATTAGATGTATAGAATGTGTTTTTGCATGACCTTCTAGAAGAAGATGTCTTCATGCGATAACCACTGGGTCATGATGATCCACAGTTTTCGCATCATGTGTGCAAATTAGATAAAACACTTCATGTGTTGAAGCAATCACCTTGTGCCTGGTATTCTCGACCTAGTTCTTATTTACAAGAACTTGGTTTTGGTTTTTCTCAAGCTGACATGTCCCTGTTTATTTATAATCATAGTGGCGTGATCACATATATTCTAGTTTATATTGATGACATTATTGTCACTAGCTCATCTCCTCAGGCTATTCATACCTTGATTCAAAAATTGCAGTCAGAGTTTGCTCTTAAGGATCTCAATGATCTTCATTACTTCTTGGACATCGAAGTATGTCGATTAGGGGAGAATCCCATATTTGTTTAGTCTAAATATTCCACTGACCTTCTGCAACAGACCGGTATGACAACATGCAAACCAATAACTTTTCCAATGTCGACAATAAAAAAAATCAACAAAGTCTGACGGGAGAGAGAGTTATCAGCTATAGAAGTGACACGGCACAGAAGTATAGTAGGTGCTTTACAATACCTAACATTGACATGACCAGATATATCATATACGATCAATCAGGTGTGTCAATTTCTAAATATATCAACTAAACATCATTGGACAACAATGAAAAGAATTTTACGATATGTATGACATAGAGTGAGTGTCAGACTCTGTATTTGCATGTCTACTTCTAGTTTGGTTATTGTATTATCTGATGCAGATTGGGTAGGATACACATATGATAGAATTTCAACCAATGATTTTACAGTTTTCTTTGGCTCCAATGACAAGATCTAGTACTAAGGCAGAATACAAGGCTCTTGCAAATGCCACAATAGAAATCATCTAGATACAATTGCTATTGGGAGAACTTAGAATTTATCAATCACAAGCGCATGTCCTGTGGTGTGGTAATCTTATAGACACATATCTTTCTGTTAATCATGTGTTCCATGCCAGAACTAAACATATTGGGGTGGACTTTTATTTTGTCCAAGAATGAGTGGCAAGAAAGGCATTAGAGATTCAATTCACATCAATCATGAGATCAATTAGTCGATGGTCTCACCAAACTAATGGGAATACAACAACTGAAGATCCTACAACTCAATCTCAATCTCACCGGTTGTGATTGAGGGGAAGTGTTAAACAATCAGGATAATTATGTTTTCACTGTTATTTAGTATTTTTCATTAGTGTGTGTTTCCACTGTTATTTAGTATTCTTATTAGTGCTGATGTTCTCACTAAGGGTAGTACTTAGTATTCACACGTGAGTGTCACACTCATATACTTGCTTATAAATAGATAATTAATAGAAGCTAAATGTGTGCCAGTTGCAAACCATTCTCTTGATATCTTCTGACACTGTGCTCCTCTCGTTGTGCATCTGGCACGCAACAAGAGATGACTAAAATTATGTGCTACTTGAAGAAGCAGAAGAAGAGGTGACTAGCGTAGCTAGCCATCCCATTGGTGCAGTTCCTGTGAAACAAAATGGAACACTCATTTTTTCTGGCGACCATTGCTTTGGTTTTTCATACCACGACGACTATTTACGTCGAATGTCTGCTTGATGAATATTTATCTATGTTCATGTAGCATCCCAAAAATTTGTGTTTTTTAATTAGATTTTCTTGGTTTTTTAAATCCCTTTTTCTAAAATCTTAAATCAAGACTAGAGAGTAAGTTAATAGATTAATTATGCAATTGTGGTCAAATCAAGCTAAAACTATTTTATTTGAGTTCCTTACCTTTTTCTGAATTTTTAGGAAATTTTTAGGATTTATTTGAAGTTTTCAATAACAACCTATAAACAAGATTTGCTAGATATATTAGATACAACATGTCGAGACCTAGATATATAAATTCGGACTCTCTGTGCATACCGCACTAGTTCAGGCTCATACTGATGCACACAGTCGAAACATAGATGAAATACCGACCATATACACAATAAAATAAAGGAAAAGACTCAAATATTAATAATTATCATAGTATGACCTTAAGAAACTAGCAACAGAAATTAAAAGTAAGCATAGTAGCCATTCGAGATGCCCATAGGTAATCGACTGGGAAGCGAAGTCCCAATCCACGAAATAGTTGAAGTATTGTCCTCCTGGTACGTCCTGTTGATATGGCTCTTCTTCTTCAACTGTGCAATAGTGGGCATAAAGCTGTGAGTACATTGGTAATCAGCAAGTCATTTGTAATAAAAATGAAATATAATATGCAAGGCTTATAAATAAATGGTCGAAAGGTTATTTTACAGAAAGCAATAATTTAAAGTAAATACAATAAATAGATTGGAAGTGGACTTTAAGGAAAACAGTAATATATAAATAACCAAAGGAATTAAATAAACTATAAGTGAACTAACTATCCACTTAAGAAACCACTAGTAAACTATCTGTCCACTTTTTACATTTATCCAATCCAATTTTATGAAATAACTAACCCTCGTGTAAAATCACCGAGCATTATCCATAACTGGGGACATAGCTATTCGAATAGTTTTACACTTTAGAGAAGTTGCACAACTGTACCCACATGATGTGATCATCCTCACGTTAAAGAAAATCACAACAAAGCTTTTATAATATTCAACCTCAACCCAATTCCGCCCACTAAGGTTTTCCGACGAGTGGTTAACCATCTAATCGATAATTGTCCCCTATTGTGCCTCATGGAAATCAGCAACTATGTTTAATTCAATGGCGAGATTAGAATTAAAATATCATAAATTAATTAGTCAGGTCTATTCCATACTAGACATGTGGTTTACACAGTAAGACTCAAATCAATAACGCACAAAATTAATTTCTTAAACATTACCCAAGCGAGATTTCCACATCCCTCGAAGTGTTAACCGCACTCTCCCCTTTACTGCATAATCACTCACACAAGTGCAAAACCAATTTTGTATAACCAACACCATTGACATACCAATGTTATGGCACATAAATTTTATAACTGTGCCACCAACCACAATTCAACATCTCATTAAGTCAAAATTAATTAATTGATCATATGTAATAATGAACCCACGAGACGATAAGTATGGCTAGGAAAATTAATCGTACAACCAATATCACAAGTAATATTGCATCACTAAATAAATTTCTCATTCTAAGGTGACAATGGTATCATGACATTCAAATTACCAAGTACAAGGGTTTGTAATAAATTAGGACAACAACTACCAAGTATAATAAATTAGCAATACATACTAATTTAAATCAAAATAAACAAATAATAACTTAAAAACTGGGTTTAACATCATCAAAGAACACAACTTGCCTTGACCCTGCTCAGTTATGAATTCTTGATCTCCTGGTTGTGCTTCTGCTCCTTCGGAAATGCGATCTAACGAGAAAGAAAATGAATGAGGCACAAAAATAAAATTTAAATAAACTCCAAAAACTTCAAAACAGACTAAAAGATAGAGTCTGTGGACTTGGAAGAGATTGGACTCTTGGAATATCTAATCTAAAGAAAATACTGAAAAAAATCAGAAATTCTACTATGCTGTGGACTTGGTGCACGAAAAGACTAGTCTATGGTGGACTCAGCTCATGGAACAGTGTGCACACGTCTGGGTATGCTGACGTGGTAGGCTAGGTTGATGTGGCACTTGGGACAGCTCGGGAGCTAACATGACACTAACACATGCGCGACACGTCAGATCTAGGGCTAACGTGGCGATTACTTGGTAGGGTTGACACAACGATCAGACGGTCTGAGAAATGATCGAACGGTTTGGTAGGGCGGAGATGTTCGAATTGTCTGAACGATGACGTCGATCAGATGGTCCAACATCGATGGACGGCTGAGGAGGCATAGAGAGGTTCGGACCAGTCTGAAGGGTTGACAATAATCTGACGGTCCAATAACGATCGGATGGTCGGGAGGCGAAGCGATGGGCCACCGAACAGGAGAGGTGTGACGGTGAGGCGGTTGTGCACACAAACCGAGGCGATGGTGCGTGGGGATCAAGTGGCGGAGCAATGGCCAGAGCAGAGCGAGACGGCAAGGTGGTGACGGGGCTCACCGACGGATGATGGTCGCCAGCGAGGATGGACTGGTCGGGCGGTGGTGCTTGGCGAAGATGACGACAGCGGTTACTAGCCGAAGACGAAGATGACGGCGACCGAGGCAAAAAACCGACGGCAATGTGAGATCGACGACGAGGCAAGGCGAGGCTAGCGAGTGGCTTGGGAATGCGGGAACTAGGGCATGGCTCCGCCTTTTAAGCACAGACGCTAAGAGAGAGTCCAAGGTGCATACGGGTGAGACACCATGACAGAGACGGTGCGGACGTCGAGGCAAAGTCCCGGACGAACACAGTCTAGCTGCGATGAGGAAGATGAATAGTACACATCCCAGCGGATGCATGACATGTGGCACGACTTGGGATCGGATGACGATGGGAGAAAGCTTGGATGAACAGTGCGGGCAGGTTCGGACCAGACGAACAATGCGGCTAATCGGACGGTCCAAAAATGATCGAATGGTCCGGATGGTGCGAACATTCGAACGGTCCGAACGGTAACTCTGATCAGACGGCTAGGGACGTGCAACGTGCGGCAAATGGCCAATGCGTGGCAGCGACGGATTAGATCGGTCCGATCGGTGCGGGGATTTTTGGAGATTTTCTAATTTCAAAAACTGAAAGAAAAAGAAATGATATGTACAAAATAGCAAATAAATCCAGAAAAATCACGCAAAAATAAAAAAATTCTTGAGACATAAAAAACCCAAATAAAATATTTTCAGCATATGTTAATATTTATTTTATTTATATTAAATCATTTTAATTAATAAAAAGTTATTTTAAGCTTGTATTATTTCAGAAAATTTAAATGGTGAATTTTATTTTAAAAGGTTTCAAATGACACTGAAAATCAGGATGTTACACAACAGTTGCTCTTTATTCCTCCATAATTATTTCCATCGGATCAATTAAAAAATATTACTATTATTTTTTAAAATCGGTGAGCATGTGCGCGACTTGTCGACGTGTCGCCCACCGATTGAACAAATTTATATTACTGTAATTTTGAACAAAAATAGATTATTTCAAAACGAGATGCTGCAGCGCTCCACAGAATCAATTTTATTTTTTGCAGCTCATTTTCTATACGTAACAATTTGTACAATTTTTTTAATTTCTATTTCTGCAAAATTACCTTTTTTTTCTTCGGAAAAACAGCAGATTGCTGCTCACACGGTGGAGGACAGCGCCAGGTGAGCTCACGCGCCGGGAGGGCACGCCTGGAAGCTCATGCACCAGGTGGCCGCGCCAGGGGGCCAATCCTAGCCTTCCACGCGTGTGGCCTCACGCGCCGGGTGGCCACGCTACGGGGCCAATCCTGGCCTTCCGCGCGAGGAGAGCCCAATTCGGGCCTTTCTCGGCCACCGAGGCCCACTTATGCCCAAAATTCACAGCCGCCAGCCCCCGCCTGCCGCTGCGGGTCATCGTCGCACCACGATACCATTGAATCCTGCTGCACCGACTGGTTTCTCGTCGGTAAAATAGACAGATGTAGAGAGGAAGCTGTTCATTCATCGGTAAAATTCAATTCATAACCAAGCAATTTTGCCAACTCTTCCCGGTTTGCTTTGCCTCTTCACTCCAGCTTCAGAGCAAGAACACATGAACAAGATAAGCAAAAGGCACAATAAGAAGACGAACATAAGGAGATCGATCGTAGAAACAACCACTAAAGCATTTGACAAGGCATCGATCATGGTGTGCAATGTTCACTACTAGCTCTTCGAGTTCGTGGTGCTGGCCTCCGTTGACTTTCCATGGAGGACGCTGGTCTCCGACGCCGAGTTGTACTTCTCCGCCGACGCGACCGAGCCGACCTTCCAGTACTTGCCCCCCTTGCCGTGCGCCGCCGCCGGCTCCTCGCCGTCGGAGCTCGACACCGAGACCTCCCTCCAGTTGCTCCACATCCTGAGCATTATGTACAGCAGCGCCGCGCACACCGCCGCAGAGACGATGGCAATGGCCACTATAATGCCGGACACCTCGGCGCTCGGCAGCCGCCTTGCGTTTGCAACGCACGATGGCAGCGGCGGGCCGCAAAGCCGGTCGTTGTCGGTGAAGGAGGAGGCCGGGAAGCTCGACAGCGCGGCCGGGACAGCGCCGGAGAGGAGGTTGTCCGACAGGTTGAGGAGGTGCAGGCTCGTGAGCTGCAGCAGCGACGAAGGTATCTGCCCATGGAGCTGGTTGGAGGAGAGGTTCAGCCGCTCCAGCTTCACGAGGTTGCCGAGGGACGTCGGAATCTGGCCGGACAGCCTGTTCCGGCTCAGGTCTAGTATCACCTGCAGCTCCGACAGCTGCCCGAGCTCCGGCGGGATCGGCCCCTCTAGCGAGTTCTCCGACAACCTCAGCTCGTACAGCTTATTGCATCGCCGGAGCGTGGGCGGTATGACGCCGGTGAGGCCGTTCTTCTGCAGGTTCAGAACGTTCAGAGATGTGAGCTTTCCCATCTCCGGCGGTATGTTGCCGGAGAGATGGTTGTCGCTGAGGGACAGCTTGAGCAGGCCCGAGCAGTCGCCGAGGTCCACAGGTATGTCGCCGGTGAACGCATTCGACGAGAGGTCGAGCTCTCCGAGGGACCGCAGGCCGCCGAGCCAAGACGGGACGGCGCCCGTCAGGCTGTTCCCCTCAAGATTCAGATGGGTGAGCTGCAAGCAGTTGGAGAGCTCCGAAGGGATGTCGCCGGAGAGGTTGTTGGACGAGAGGTCCAGTATGCTGAGCCGCGTCAGGTTGCCCAGCTCGGCCGGGATTGCACCGGCGAGCAGGTTGCCGGCCAGCTGGAGCCGGACCATGTTCCTCGACCGCGCAACAGCCGTCGGGATGACGCCGGAGAAACTGTTGTTGGTCAGCACCAGCACGGCGAGGGCGCTTGAGCCGAGGAGAGGGACGACGCTGCCGCTGAACCGGTTGTGCGAGATGTTTATCACCGTCAGGTTCTTGAGCTCGAACAGCGACGGCGGCAGGGGACCCTCGAGCGAGTTGTTGTACATGGTGATGACGCTGAGCTGGGTGAAATGCCTGAATGTGTCCGGCAATGCGCCGGAGAGCCGGTTGTCCGCCAATGCCAGAGCCTGCAGCCGCGTGCACTCGCCGAGGCTCGCCGGAATGGAGCCGGACAAATCATTCTGCCGGAGCTGAAGCACCGTCAGGTTCTTGAGGTTCCCAATCCTCTCAGGGATAGGCCCATGGAAGTGGTTGCCGAAGAAGTCCACCTCTTCCAAGCTCGTGCAGTTGGTAATCTGATCAGGTATGGTCCCAGACATCTGGTTCTCGTAGAGGAACAAGATCGTCAGCCTCTGCAGCCTGCCAATCTCCGGCGGGATTGCGCCGGTGAGGCCATTGTGGTACAGGGACAGTATCTCCAGGTTGCCCAGGTTCCCTATCTGAGGTGGCAGAACGCCGGTAAAACTGTTATTGTGCAGCGCAAGGTTGACGAGGCTCGACAACCGGTCGATGTCTGGGGGAATCACTCCGGTGAAGCTGTTATTCGACACGTCGATGGATAGCAGAGAAGTGCAGCTGAGCAGCCCCTCAATGCCTCCTTCAAGGTTGTTCCCGGCAACGAACAAGTTCTCCAAGCTCGAGTTCCCAGGGCAGAGGCCTTCAGAGATGGTGCCTTCAAGGAGATTGTCAGACAGTACAATGTACTTCAGGTTCTTCAGTTGCAGCGAAGAGATGCTGATCTCTCCAGAAAGGCTGTTCTTGGACAAGTCCAGAACCTGCAGCTGGCTCAGCTGGTTCAGTTCTTCCGGGATGGCACCGGTCAGGCTGTTGCCGAGCAGGTTGAGGTATGTCAAGCCGGAAAGGTTTCCAATCTCCGCCGGGATCGCACCGGAAAACTGATTGTTTGCAAGGCTGAGAGACTGGAGAGCACTCAGGCTGCCAAGGAACGAGGGAATGATGCCTTCGAGCTTGTTATCAGCCACTGACAGAACACGCAAATTTGCGCAACCGCCAAGCTGTTCCGGGATGCTGCCGGTGAGGGTGTTGTTGTCCAAGACCAGCTGCAGCAGGTGCTTCAGGTTGCCAATCTGATAGGGAATGGTTCCATTCAGCTGGCAGTAGGCCAGGCCTATCATCTCCAGCTCCGTGCAGTTGCCGAGGTGCGGCGGTATCTCGCCGTGCAGCCTGTTGTCGCCGATCTTAAGTACTTTCAGGTTCCTGAGGAGGCCAAGCTCCGCCGGGATGACGCCGGTGAGGAAGTTGGAGTAGAGGAGCAGCGTCTTCAGGTTCTGCAGCATGCCGAGCTCCGGTGGGATTGGCCCGGTGAGGGAATTGGAGGACAGGTCAATGAACTCGACAGAGATAAGGCCAGCTATCGCCGGCGATATCATGCCCGACAGGCCGTATCCCGAGAAGTTGAGGCCTGTCACAATGCCCTCCCCTGACATGCATGCAACGCCATGCCATAAGCACACGTCAGCCTCCGGCGACCAGCCGGAGAGGACGCCTTCAGGGTCAGTGAAACCGGACTTCACTTGCAGGAGAGTAATAGGAGCTATGGCTGGTGTGGCTACACATGCTGGTGCAAGAAGGACGCCAAAGAGCAGCGACAGAAGAAGAACAAGAAGAATGGATGAGCTGCTCTGCATGCTAGCCATTGCTAAGAGGAACTGATCACTTACAGGATGCTGCTACTCTGGAGATGAGAAGGTGTATAAACCTCATTGCCGCGGTGTGGTAGCTTATGTGCACAAGGTAGGAGCCTGAGCTGCAAAAGGAAAAGAGTTGTCAAACACTACCTACCCTGTGTATCACAGTCAGGGAATGTGCTGGATTCGTAGTACTGAAAATGCAATACAAGCCAAAGGTGAAGGTAGAGCACTGCAGGATATCACTTACGGATATGGGGTTAGAATAATCAGCATAGCTTTCAATAATGCAGAGCTAAGTAACAGGTATTTTAGAGGCTAATCCTGTTGCTTTGACTTGTTACATCAGCTTCTTCTGCATCATCTCTAGTGACAAGCATGCAAAGGGCACTGGAAATTAGTAAGCTGTTGCACTTTACAGAGCGTACGTGCCTAAACAGTTCAACCACCTCCCTTGATTTGGTGGCATGACGACAATTACATGATGGATTAAAACGTTAAAAGAGTGTTCGTGCTCGGGTTTAGTGACAGAAAATTAGCAGAGCATACTTCCCCTGTTCGCCTATTCCGAAGTCAATTTTTCTGACTCTGCAAACAGGTAGACAGCATGGAATTTCTCCTTGGCAGCCTAATTTGGCACCCATCCACTAACGAATTCTGCAAGTTGAGTGTGCAGCTGTGCATACTTTCATACTACGAACCAGGAGTCTATGTTATCACATAACTGAAGATAAATACGTATGCTTGGATGTATCTAACAAAGAAATACACCAATATATAGCTATGATCTATGTATCTGAATATACTGCATCAACAGAAAGGACCACAATCTTTCCAGGCGAGCCAGACCTACTCGTGGCATTTCAATTATCTGGTAGAGGGGAAGTGACTTTTGCAGGGGAGTGACAGTGACAGAATTGAATCAACAAACCACACGAAGCAAAGGTGAAGAAAAAACAAAACAACTCACAGTATTATCGCCACGTGGACAAACTCTAATTACACTGAAATGAATGAGAATGAATCATCTGAGAATTATCTTAATTGTTCAGCCTTAAATACCAGCAAAGAGATGTCAATTATCCATCGAGGAAGACAGCTTATGGGTGGTCAAGGAGGTAGTTATTATCAGAGAGAGGACGCTTGATCGTCGGTTATTGTCAGTGGGAGATGAACGTAGGAAACAACCGTATGGCAGTTGTTGTCAGAAACTCAAGGCTGAAACATCATCCTGTTTGGAGTGGATAAGGCACATATTTTAACCACCACACAGAAGGAATATACTGGAATCGGGTCCAGATGCCGGTTCACAGACTCTCCGAGCGGTCATTTGGTCGGACAACACGCACAGTGTATCTTCGACCAAGGTACTCAAAGAGTAACCCTTAGAGGTTTACGACCATAGGAGTTATTTATCCTTAATTAAATATTAAGGTCGTATTTAGGGATTTATTCAATCCTCATCAGTTAGCCCCCAAACTTTAAACAAATTTATAATTTGAATTTCTTCTAATTGAATTTTTAATCGAAAAACTACTCCTTGAAATAGCAATAGTAAAGAAGCGGTTCATCTTCACATTAAAGTTGAGAAACTAACCAGAAACTGAAATGCTTTGTGTCTGTTAGGCTTCAGATCGGGTAACTCCTGTTTGCGGTTGAAGAGAAACCATTATAAAACCCTCAGCCTTGGGGTTTCATGCTTTCAGATAAACCTTTCATCTTCTTCTTTCTCCGCCCTAGTGCTCTTCGCCCGTATCCTCCAATCCTTTCGATCATCTTTTGATTTTCCGCCACTTAGCTAAAATGTTGGATCTAATCACTAATTGGCCAATGTCAGAGCTCGGATCAAAGAAGCTTAAAGCCATGGAAAAGGAAGGGATGCTTCCCGACAAGGTTCTGGTCCCATGGAGGTCAACGGTTGGAGAAAAATTCCAGGTAGGAATGAAGGTGAGATTCTGATCTTCTGGGTGTACATCAAGTGTGGGTTTCGATTGTCGGCGCAACCGTTTCTCTCCGAAGTCTTGGACTACTATGGAATCAAGATGGTAAACCTTGTCCCCAATTCGATTGCTAATCTGAGCATCGTCGTCTACCTCTATGAAGTATATTTGTGGATTCCACCAAGCTTAGCGCTCATTAGATATTTCTACAGGATAACGAAGTCAAGGAAATCGGTAGAGTCACCTGGAGGCTGCACTTTTGCATCTTCACGATGGGAATGCCAAAGAATACATTCCAATGTATTCCAAGTCCTTGTGGTCATCGTAAAAGAACTTATGATTCTACATGACACTTAGCAAGGACGATAGCCTTTCCTTTGCTAGTCGAGTTACCATCAAGAACCCAAGGTGGAGGTCTTCCTCGAAGAAGATGGAAAAGGTGGGGTGATGGGCCAATGCCATCGCCCGCCTTAGCGAGAGGTCTTACTTCGTGGCATGTGATGAATGATTTCACCATACGTAGGATAAGTCCTCTGAAGTCGCGCGACCACCATGCTTTGGTACATGGGCGTAAACAACTCGACTAGGGATTTTTCAGAACGTAAGTCTCAAATAATTACAATGAGTTGAGTTTTGTTTTTCGTTTTGGTTTTGGTCTAATCTTTTTAACCTTAAGGTTTCCCCCTGATTCTATAGCCCTATCCCCTGCGAGGTGAGGAAGAAGATCAAGATGATATGTGCGGGAAAGCCTAGCTAGAGGGCAGAGGTGCCCTCAATCCTGACTGTTACATATCTAGAAGAGATGATTGAAAGACTTAAGGTAAATAACCCCTTTCATGGATTACATATTTTTCCGATCAGTGTTTTGTAATGCTCTTATGATGTGCATATGGTGTGGGTCAGAGAGTGGTGAGTGTCCGACAGCTCGGGGGATGCTCCTCTAAGCCCCAAGAGAGCTCGAAGAAGCAGCTTCCGACCACCGTATGGAGGATTCAACTAAGGATAAACTTATCCGGTTGGAGTACTCAAAACGTATTCATGCTTAAATTTTGATTGGTAGCAAAGATCGTAGGATAAAGATTGTCGCTAAGAAACTCCTTCTAGTGGATAGAACCACGTGCAAAGAGGAGAGATTTCAACTAGGAGGTTTTTGTGGGAACAAAATGTTGAAGTAAGAAAAAATCCTTCAAACCCCTGAGCATGTAAGCAATCATGTCAAGCTGTCTGTGTGATTCTTCTTTTACTTGTCATTCTATGAGAAAAAAGTGTGCAAATTATCATAGGAACCATCTCTGTGAAGGTCACGATAGGAATCCGCATGGCGTTTGACGAACATATCAAAGCAAAAAGTAAAAGACATCTCTTAGAAGGGGTTTGGAGGAAAATAGATCTCTCTAACTAGCTTAGACAATATAGTATGTGACAAACTTGGGATAATGGAATACAAACTGTCAGTTCCTCAACCCGGTTTTGAAAGCCCGAATAATAAAGGAATCTGAAACCTCTGGAATAAAATTATGAACCTAGCTGAACCTCTTGATATACTATCGGAGAGTCTCATTTGGTTCTTGCCAAATTTGATGGAGGCCGTCTTCTTTCCTAGGGTGGTCGTATGTCCCATAGAAGTTTGCAATTAGCAGATCACAAAGTTGCTCCCAAGTGTAGATTGATTCAACTGGTTAGTTAAGCAACCAAGACTAGGTAGATCCTTCGAGGACTATAGACAAGTAGTTCGCCATCACATTATCATCACTACCTGCTACTTTGATAGCAGTGGTGTAAATCTGGAGAAATTCTAATGGGTTCTGAGTTCCATCAAATTTCTCTAGATTTGCTAGTCGGAACTTGTCCGACCAGTGTACTACTTGGAGGCCTGCCAAGAAAGCCCGACAGTCTGTAATCAAGTCATTGCACCTTCTTTGGAAAGGGACCGAATTGTAATCGGTGGGAGACTGGTTCCTTCAATAGTCATGCTGAGGGACTGGCTCTCTGACCCAGTCATGGACACTTACATTGTGTCTTCGACCAGTGATTTGGTTTAGGTGATGTCGTAGATACCCTTTGCCAAGCGTTCATCCCTCGTAACAAGCGGGAGGAGTGGCTTTATTATCAAAAGGCCATCTTCCCTCATGATTCCCCTATAGGAACCTTTGAGGGGGGTCTTGTGTCGGACGTCGGATTATTTCCAGTACGACCACGCTAGCTTCTACCGAGAGAGGAATGCTTAGATGAAGTCAGAGTATGACTTTGCCTATTCCTTTGCTTCCTGTACATCTCTATGCGCTGCATGGTTTGCTAGAGGATTTCTGACACTTGACCTGCAACTTGAGCGTATCCCGGAGTTTCTGCCAGAGTAGGATTTAGGTTGTTTAAAATATCATGGACTCGTTGCAGGTTCTAAAATAGTTATCAAGGGCCTTGAAGGATTCCTGTTTACGGAGGAGGTATGATGACTCGAGTTCCTCTTCGAGCCCCCAGCATATGGATTGACATCACCGATTGCGTTAACTTCGTGCCATCAGCACAAATCTCCTGACAAACTCCCGTCGAAACTAAGGGAGAGCCTTCCACCGCTTCGGCAAGAAGCCTCCATGATGGGGAACGATTGGAAATTACCACCTCTAGTGGATTTTGTGGTGGACTCAGCCTGATCCAACAGATTACCGATCAGATGTTGAGCATTATCATCTTCACTCAGCTTTCTATCACGGGTAACTTCATTGACACCATAGCTAGGTGTCGATCAACTTTTGTAGGAGCCATCATGACTGTATAGAGAGTACCCTGACCCTCAGATCATGGCGTCGCATTCTTGTCGTTGTTTTTACTGGTCGGAAGCATTAGGCTTGTAGAGTTACTTGGGCATTCTGATCTGGTTAGAACAATCGATTCCTCTGGGAGTGTCGCTGTGGGGGCAACGAATCTTCTTCCATCCAGTCAATCTTGCTGGTCTTAGTGAGCGGGAGCCTGGAATGGAAGAGGATGATGACAAGGCATCATGTTCCATGGCACGGATGCATGCATCTATGTTGAGGTCAGCATAGTTTAAAAAGTCGAGCCATTTCTCCTTGTCCTAAGTCCTTGTTATGATCGCATGAGCGATGGCAATACAGAACAGAGAAGAATGGGGATTGTTGAATGAAGAAAAACTTTAAGGATTCAGTGCCTTCTTCCCCACGGATGGCACCAGCTGTTGACGATCGAGTCATCAATTTTATGAAATAAAACAAAAAAGATGGCTAAAAATCCTTAGAAGAGAACAATGATGCTCTTTATTGCTATGACCTGGATACAGAGTGCCTTTAACAAGGCATGAGACTAGCTCTAATTACACTAAATTGAATGAGAATGAATCATCTAAGAATTTTCTTTGATTGTCCATCCTTAAATACCAACAAAGTGACATCAATTATCCGCCAGGAAAGACGCCTTATAGAACCAGTGCGTCTGATCGGAGAGATAGTTATTGTCAGAGAGAGGGCGTCTGATCATCGGTTGTTGTCAGTTGGAGACGAACGTAGGAATCAACTCTATGGCAGTTGTTGTCAGAGACTCGGGGCTAAAACGTCATGCTGTTTGGAGTGGATAAAGCACGTGTTTTATCCACCGCACGGAATGAAATCGGGTCTAGGTACCAGTTCACAAACTCTTCAAGCGGTCATCCGGTCAGGCAACACTCACAGTGTATCTCCAACCAAGGTACTCGAAGAGCAACCCTTGAAGATTTACGACCACAGGGATCCTTTGGCTTTAATTAAATATTAAAGTCATATTTAGGGATTTATTCAATCCTCGTCAATGCATGAATAAAGGTTGAGAAAAGAATCGAAAGTGCAGTAGCTGATTGGGGGATTCCAACTCTCCAAGCCTCCAACTACTCGTCGGTTCGGTGACACGGAGACAATGATGTGCTGTTGGTGTAATGGTTGCATCATTGGTCCAAGATTGACTTTGTTTGACATTCAAACAATTTAGTACTGTGCCCTGATAGAGTTGGGTTTGACTTGTGCTTCTCTAAGGCCCTAACACTGTGACTCTTGCTTGTACGTTTCTCACCTGCTTACCCACGGGATTTGGGATTCGGATAGGACATGAATCAAAGGACAAATGTGGGTGTAGAATAGCGTGTCCTTTGTTCTTGCTTATCTTAAAGCAAACTATTTAATTAAGTAATGAAAAAGAACTATATCTTAACAGAAAATATTGAAACACGAACTGGTTTAAGCTAAAATCACGGATGACAGAGCAAACATTCTTGCAAATGGACAATTCCATGCAGCATGCTGTTAAACTATGCATGTGGAACTGAGATTCTACATCATTTGCTACTCAGAGATATGGATGCAGGAACCTACCCTCGTAATCCCAACTAAAGAAGCACTAATGCAATTGAACTCAACTACTTTTACCTATCCTTTTGCTGTACAAGATAATTTTGTACAGAGAATGGAATTACTAAGGACCTTTTTTTTATCATAGGGAAACAGAGGATATTTTTTAAAACGACAGGAAAATAAGAAAATTTTGAGGTTATAAGATACTATAAGAAACTTACCTAATTAACATCACAACATGCTATATTTGTAACATATTAGGAAATACCAAAAGCATTTCGATATCTCCTACAGTCTATTCCTATGATTTGTCGAGCACTAGCAGTTCGTTTCAGTCATCTCACCCAACCCAACGCAGCCATTTTCGATCCATTTGTCGAGTTCTTATGTATTATTTTTCGTGCGTTAGAAAAATGGCCAACAGTCCATATGCAATGATTAATAGATTGAGTGAACACCGGCTAACCTGGGTGCAACGGTAAGCGATAGGGTGATTTGCAAGGCAAATCAGTGGAGGTTAACCATGTGCATGAGCGCATCAGCCACGCCTTTTCCCATGGAGCATCACACGTATCTTTGCAACCGAGGCACCCAATCAGCTGAGACCGCCTTTTTCCGCCATGAGATCCAAACGCAGATCTGAGCTATGCTCATTTTGGTTTAAAATTAACTTCTACTTCTAACTTCTGTTTTTATTCACTATTCAGTAATTTCATCTTTTTTTAGATTTTTTAGAATTTTTGAGTTTTTTGTCTTTTCTTTTTTTCGTATTTCTTTGTATTATTTGTGATGAACTGATATATTTTTTCTATTTTTTAAATTTAATTATTTTAAATAAACTAACTTAGCTATAATATAAAAATAAACTAATTATAGTAAAAAAATTATAAATTAATACTAAACGGAGCGCTACTTAAAGAGGAATCTGCCGGTAAAGCGTTTTGCTCGTGTGACAACTAGTAGCAGAAGACTAGCATCTTGCAACCCTGCATGCTGCAGGAACACAACTGTGCGAGCGCATGACGAATTGACGATGTGCGGTGCAGGAGGGAAAGAAAAAGAAAAGCTGTGGAACTACCAACCTGTGTCATGTCAGAGACCGTGCGTGCTCGTCAGACAGCTCAATCAGCGGGTTGTCAACGAAGCAATCGAGTTCGGCAGAGCTGCGTAGGAACGCCACAATTCGTTGAGCCGTGTTCAGTTCACACATCAGCCCGGTTTGTTTGTACGGTTTCCATGTTGCTCCTAATTGCTTGTCCTTCCATCTCTCTCTTATGACTTCTTCGTGTGATCAAATGGCATCTGAACTCGTACTTCCGCATTGCCTTGCACTGCCACGCGGTGGACAGTAGCAGCCGCCTAATCTGTAGAAGTTCATGGAGAAGCCAGAGCTGGAAGCTAGCTTGGAACTTGTCTCAGTTGAATTTTCATGGTTGGTTTGGCAAAATAGAGGTAAAAGACCAGGAAGAACCTGGATTAATTGATCCCTCTGCGCTGAGTTCTTCTCATGGTAAGCCTTGACAGTGGATGCAGTTCGTCGTGCGTCTCGCATGTCTACTGTATCATGCGTTGGTTCATCAATCAGCATCCGGTATGTGTCCTGATCAGGGTTAAAACTTTCGGAGAGAAAAAACTTTCGTTCGCTGGCAAAAGGAATGAAAGGACGAAATTTCGTTCCTTTTGTCGAAATTTTGGATGAAAAAAAAATCAAATTTTTGATAAAATTTAACCAAAAATTTGATGAAATTTGAAAAAATTTCAAATATGATCAAATTCGGCTAAATTTTGACCGAATAAAATGTGTTTCAGAAGGTACAGAAAGAGACAAAATTTCATCCATTTCGCGAAATTTTGGACGAAATGGTGAACACTGGTCTGATAAGGAGCAACTCCCCGTTTCCATTGTCCATCCATCCCAGATGCTAGCAATTCTCGTTGACCCTGAACTCATCAAATCACCAACACAGCAATGAGCAGCACGTAGGCGAATACGAATGTATACTAACTAGCACCCCAGGGCCCAGCCTCTCGTGATTCCTGAAAACCTGAACAACAAGTTGCCCTCGGTGACAAGGACGGTATGCGCGACCACCGCATGAAGGGAACAGCGCAGCGCTGCGCAGGACGGTTCTTGTTGCAGACCACGGGCTCTAAACAGGACGAAACCGCCGGGGATAAGCCTGCCGTGTCGCGCGCCCTGCGGGGATGATCGGCGGACAGCCATCTGGCGCCGCCACGGTCGGGGCCGCCCCAAGCGGAACGGGAGGCCGGCCGAGAGGGAGGGCGCCACGGTTGGGCCGGTAAATGAAGACCGTAGCTTTGGCGACCGGAGCATGACGGCGGATGTGTATACGTGCGGTTTAAGGGGTGTTCAGAATAGTCATAGCTTATAGCTTTTTATTGTATTTGATTTTTTATCGTAGTTGAGTTAGATTATTTGGTATAATTAAATTTAAAAAATTATAAAAAATAGAAAAAAACATATTAACTTATCACGAACAATGCAAAAGAATACAGGAGAAAAAGAAAAACCAAAAAACCAAAAAAAGGGAAAAAAAACTAATGGTAAAATGCTCCCCACTACATCTCCTCTTCTATAAATTCGCGGTCAATTCCCGATTGCACCTCACTCATCTTTCTGCTCTAGTCTCCAAACGCGAATTCACCGCCACCGAGAGCTATTTCGGCCGTCGCCGTTGCCGGTCCTCTTCGGAGTATTGCAAGCGGCATTGACCCTTCCCCTAAGTTCCTCTTACTCCCCTAACGCTTCCATGAGGTCTAATTGAACTCTTTCTCTCCCCAGCTCGTTGGAGCCTATTTCTTCCACAACTTCGGCCAATCCCCCTTGTTGGCGACTCCGACCACCGCCCACCAATTTCATTCACCGGAAGCTTCCTCGCAATGCGGTGAAGGCAACCCCAGCACCAATTTGGAGTTTTGACGCCCCTCTTCCCCCAACGCTGATCGCCTACTCCTACCGATCAAGCTCACCGTCACCAACCTGCCTCAGGCCTCCCCAAATCCTATGTCCTTTTCTGGTGAGTTACTGTCATTCCCCAGTACCTCCCTTCCTGTTTATATTGAACTCCCATCTCCGGTATTGCCACCACACCCCTTCCCTATTCCGCCGCCACCTATGGCCGCCGCCGACCGCCACCACCAAATTGGTCGACGAGACTGGGCCCAAACGTGTATTAGGCTTAATCATTCTATTTTTGTAATGTTCACGTTCGGCCACCGCTTCTATCGCTAGCGGCGAGCTCTTTCGTTTCTGACGAAAGGGGCAAGAACCCGGTATTGACAAAGATAACCGTTCAAACGATCCGAATGATCTCCCGCAGGCGATCGGACGGTTCGAACTACTCTTCGCTAATCGGACGGTCCGAACGACCCTTCGTTGATCGGACGATTGTGCCTGTTTCGGCCGTTCGGACAGTACGAAGTTTTCCACGGAAGGTCGGATGGTCCAAAATGTTGATCAGACGGTTGCGCTCACCTCGGCCATTCGGAAGGTCCGAACTTTCCCACGGAAGGTCGGATGATCTGAAGCGCTGATCGGACAGTCTGAACACCCTGGCAGTTCGGATAGTCTGAACTTAAACCATGTAGGTCCACATGTCAGAGAGAGAACTTCCTCTCCTCTCTTTATTTTGGGGATTTTCCTGAACATAAACTTTGGAGAGCTCGTTTTCCCTCATCGCAAATCGGAATTTAGTGAGATTTATTTCTAAAATTTTCTAAAATCAAGCTCTTTCTGTTTGTTATGGTTTTGTTCAGTTTGGAGTTCATTTGAATTTTATTATGTATTTATTTGCTCTCTTGTGTGTTGGTTGCTTTTAGCGTCTCCCTCTGAGTAGAGTTCGAGGACGCCCCCGACCCGTAAGTCGACGCTCCACAAGAGCCGCGTTTTGATCATTTTGTTCCTATGTTTATGCAAATTATGTTTGTTTGAAATTAATCAAAATGCATGCGTTATTTCCAGCATAATTATATGCCACTTGTAAGATAGCTATTACCCAAATTGTTAATTTAGCACTACATAGCTACAACGTCTTTGGTAACTTAATAATCCTATAATCCTTGTTGCCATAGTTACTATGTCTAAATCGAATTAGCTATAAGTATTAACTAAAAGCCATGCTGGTTGAGTTAAAACTAGGGCAGTAGCTATCCTGAATATCATCCTTTAAACATAAAATCTTATTTTGGGGGCAGTTATGGGATGTAGATGACTGATACTTTATTATAACTTATCTTATGCTTCTCAAAACCCTAAGCTTGCTATATCATCTAGGTGGATGGTAAGAGAGATTGGTGTAGATGTAATACGAGAACTTGTGGTTTGTGGTAAGCACCGTCTAGATAACTTAAGGATTTAATCCTGTGATGACCTCTTTGTGTAAAACAGTACAACCATAAGCTGGCAAAGTGCAGGTGTGGTTAACTAATTTGCATCGCTAGTAAGGAAAAGCACCATTGGAGTGACCCATGAGTCGTGGTGCTGGTTTAAACCATCATGGATACAGGTAATGTTGCTGGTTTAAGCCACTGTGTGGCGTAAGAGGGGGTCTGGGTGGGGGCGAATATAGCTTTCCCTCAGATAAAATCTTAGCCGGTGCCCACATGTCAAAGGAAATATGCGGAATATAGCAATTAGGTTATCTCTTGTGGGTAAAGATGTATAGTCTCTGTAGAGTATAAACTATTCGAACAGCTGTGCCCACGGTCAAGGGTAGACATGGGAACCTTCTCGAGTTAATTCTATTTCCAAACCTTTGCAGGTGGGAGAAAACAAGTCGAAGGAATGTACTTCGATTTTAAATTTTTCTGGAGGGATGTACTCCAGCGATGTTGATTAAGGTGGATGTAACCTAATAACCAAAAACTTTAGTATTGGTGGATAAAACCATGTAACTGGTGGATAGAACCTACACTACTATATTTATTGTATAAGTTCAAGTATAAAGCATGTTTTGTTGAAATGCTAGGTTGTAGAAATTTTTTATTAATGGTATTTAGAAACACAACTTTATGCAAAATAAAAAAACCGAGCCACCATTGATTAAGCCTTGCATCTTATATAATTGCATTCTGTATATTGGCTCACGGAGCATGGTTGTGTGTGCTCACACTCTCTCTCAACTCTCCAGAATTTGAGAACTAGGATCAATACGCCTTCTACGTGGATCAAGACCACAACGGAGGCGAAGACGATGGTAACTAGACTTAGAACTTAGTAGCCTAATCTCTCCTCACAGTCTAGTCGACTACACTAACTTTTGAGTGGGTCCAATATTGATTAGAGTCTAATTAATATCAGTTCCACTTAGGTTATCCCAGTTGCTACCTGTGGAGAGATGTGCTTTTCTGTTACAGCTTCTGCTATCTTTTATAATATAATCATTTGGTCCGACGGCCTCTTATGTAAAACTAATCCAGATGTAGATTATTTAAACTCTGGTATGTAATATTGATATGGTCAGTATCGTGTATGAGATGAATCAATCATATATCTGTGAAGCACTATTTACTGATTTAGGAAATAGTGCAGAGCAATCATAGAGCATTTGGATTCGCTAAAATTCAGGTCCGACAATCAGCTCATGAATAGAACATTAGAACCACAAGGATTAGCGCTGAAATCAATTAAAACCCAAAAGAACAGCAATTCCACGAGGGAAAAAGGAGCTTCAGAAATGGCACTGAACTGAGCATGCGTGATCGTGATCGTGAACTGAACTAGCTGGCTTACGTGATCCGTTCTGCTCCCAGAGGTGCACCATGCCCTGCTCGTACTGGTACGAGCTCTTGGCGTGGACCAGCACGAGCCGGTCGCCGGAGCAGGCGAGGCTTGCTGCACGGAGAGAAGTCGACGGCAACGCCAATGTTCCTCCCGGCCATGTCAACCCGGCCTGTCCTAAAACTGCAAGACCGTGGGTCTGTTCTTTTTAGCTGCGGCTGATGGTTTTTAGCTGCAGCTGATGGCTTTTTGGCTGTTTGCGACAGAGATTGCAGAAAAGAGATACTCGCTTGCGATTTTTGATGATACATATATTAGTCTTTTAATGTATACTACAATTAACTTGTAGACTCCGTCTTAAAAAAATACTCTGTTTAAAAGTTAGATACTGTAGTAGAAGATAAAAGCAAAAAATCGAAAAGAACAGGGCCCGTGTAGAACTTACCCTCTCCAAAGAAGAAGAAAGCAATGTGCCCCGAAGATAGTTGATCAGCTAGCTTCAGCTACGAAACGGGCCAGTGGTATTAATTGCAGTCACTGATGAAGACAGCTGAAGAGAACACAATGGCTTCTAGTGCACTCCATTTAATCTTCTTTTCAGGATTCCTTTTTGCCTAGCTAGTTGAACTTGCTTCTGTATATCTTTACCGGAGTCCTTTCCTTCTTGGCTCTTCTATTTCCACGGCGAGCGGTGAAACAAAACCGAAAATTCACCAAAATTTTGAATTCTCGTTTTCTTTTGGATCTTTGCTAATCCCAGCTCTCCCCAGCCCAAAGCCGCACCCAGCCTAACCCTCTCTGGCCCAAACCCACCACCGGACCGCTCCCAGCCACAGTTTTCGTGGTGGCATTGTTCATCGTCCAAAAACGGGATCGCCGCCGCTGATTTCTCCCGTCGCTCGCTCTGCTGTCCCTCCCGCCGCTGCCACGCGCTGTTGCTTAGTCAAGAAGTTGTACACCTCGACTGGCGAACCCCTGGCAGGCCCTGGCTGCACCTGGCCACGTGTCACATCGCATAGGACTGAAACCAGCCGCCACCCGATTCCCCTCCTTGCCGACCACTTCCTCTCACGGCCGACCTGACCAGTCTCGATATCTTTTGACCACCACAAAACGCTCCCCGAGATCGCCAGTGCCTCTCCTCCGCCAGTTGCACCGTGCCATCCTGCGAATTAGCGAAGCCCACCGGATCACTCCCGCCGCCGGTACCAAGGCAAGACCAAAACCACCATCCACCCCTATATAAAACCCTGGCACTCCCTCCATTGTGAATCACACACGCATAGCAACCCTCACACGCCCCCAATTGCTCCGAGAACCGTCCTACTGCCAGAAACCACAGAAGAGCTTGAGGTGAGCACAAATTCTCAATCTGATGATCTAGCCAATTAGAGTTCAATTACAATCGCCTGAAGCATCCTAGGAGCCCTAGAAACCCATCCCGAACCTTTCCGATAACTCCCGAGCTCCCCACAGCTCTACCCATGAGTGCTACCGCCCGACCATGGAGGACCGCCGTGGACAGCCCAACCCCGACTTCCCCCGACCAAACCGCCACCTCTCCGAGGTCCCTCTAGTCTCAGAGATGCTCAAAAGCCAATGCAACTACCCTGAAACCCTACCAATCATCCTAGTGCCATTAGAAAATCGTATGGAGTAATGGCGCCACCGCTAGTGATCGCCGGAGTTGCCGCCCGTGTTGACCCCAAAAATGGAACCACCTCGACCCCAACTATCCATTCGTGGCCTCAAAACCCGTCGCAAAACTCTGGAACCTCGCTGATCACCGCCGCCTCTCCCCTCTGCTTTCGCGCGTGCGCGCGGACAGAGGAGGAAGAAGCACTGTATCTTGCGGGTTCGGTTGTGAACAGTAGTCAACCCGCAATGCACAGTAAACCCTAGACTCGTTACTGTTCATCAAACCCGTTAAGACATATATATCCATTTTGACCGCCCGTGAACCCATTTTCGAGGTTCGTTTCCCCATACCAGACCCCTAAAAATGTAAAACCCATTTATTTAAATTTTTGTTCGAGTTTTATTTTCTTTCTTTCGGTCCAATTTCAATCCTTTGAATGCAGACTTAAAATATTTGTTTTACTTTTGCGTTAGCCTTCGACGCCGCTGACCATCCGACTCAGGAGGGAGAAGCTTCAGCTCAAGTTCAAGATTCTGAAGAATACGAATTAATTGAAATCACTGATCCGCATGGTAAGTCGCATGTTTTTAATCATATTGAACCTACATTTATTTTAATTATTTATTATTCAGTATTTTCATTATGTTACTTTTACATTGTTATTTTATGTATAACAATTGTTTAGAATGACATGATATTAGTTATGTCCTACCACCTAATAAAAACCAGATTTTAATTTGATGGCCACATTCACCTTGACAAGACTTAGTAGCATAAAATATAGTATTAAAAATTCATCATGGTAGTTTAGGAAATATCCATATTTTATACTACTAAATGATCCGACGCTTGTCGGTAGAATTTACAAGAGAAAAAGGATTAGAGGATGAAGAAGTTATCATGGGAAGCCACGAGATGGCTAGGTCCCCTGACCTTATCCTAGAAGGAGGCATGAAATGGAGACAGTACGGATGCCCGAGATTGTGTAGATCAAGTGTCTATCGAGTAGAGCCTATATAAAGAACTGAGCAAGTGAAAGGCCATGTTTTCTTAACTCTGTCGCGGGAGTTATGAAATATTGTGTTTAAAGCGGAGTAGCTCTACAAAGTCAATCACAAATGGTATTCGTATACGCCGTGCTTCTGGTAAATGAAACTGTGTTTATTTGGGTGATCTCATAAATGAAGCATTAGTAGAATTGGAAAGAATTTTTGTAATATTGTGATTCGTTAATCAAGTTTGAAATCCCATTCACTAAGAAGTTTTTGATTTGATTTTTTTTGGTTTAAACTCAAAATGCTTGCAAAATAAAATTACGTCCACATAAAATAATAGAAACACTACACCCAGTTCATTGAAATTCCTTGCATGTAATTATTTTGCGTCTGCTCATGTGACTTGTTGAATATGGTAGTTGTACTCATACTTGCAAATAATATAAACAGAAAATACGTCGCAAGATTACGAGGAAGTTTACGAAGTTGAAGACGAAGGTGCATATGACGAAGTAGATGTTTGGTTTTAAGGGTTGTTTTGTACTCAGGCTTGCCTGTGGTGCCCTTTTATTTTGTGTAATGTAAGAGCCGCTGCCCCGTTGTGAGACTTAGCTACTAAGCCGCTATATTGTAATAAAGTTTGGCTTTTACTTTGAGCATGTATTGGCTATGATGTACACTCGACTATAGTGCCTCGCAACTGAACAGTTTTGGGCAGCTGTGAGATGAACAGTAGTATCGTCCTTGAAAATAGAGGCGTTACAAGCGGCAGGCCGGCGGTTCCCGAAGTGAGCAGATAGGAACATTGCATGCAAGAAGGGGGCTCATGCAAAGTGAAGAGATGAGAAAGGCATGGGCAAAGCGGCAGAAAGGAGGACGAATACATGAGTTTGGCTTGTAGTGTCAGGAAGAGTGATCTGTTTAGAGACGGGAGAAAGGTGACAAGAGTGAAGGATCATGTGAGAATGTCATGTTTAATATTGTGATTAACTATTATAATATTTCTAAAGTGGTTATTCAATTTTGCAAAAGATTTCATTTTGTTTGAACTGTTTTCTGGAATTTTCAGTAGAAGTGGTAGTATCAGCTTGAGAGGAGCAGTAATACCAGTTTTGGCAGAAATTGAGAATTTTGGTATTTAAGTCATGTATGGAGTTTGGATGATCTAGGTCATTACATTAAGGTTTTATGATGCATATTTTAGTTAACGTGGGTCAAATTATGAATAACTTATGTCCAAAAATGATTTCTTTATATTTGAATGTGCATGGATGCTTGAAATCACCATAGTCGACTGCGAGGATCAGGGCTACATTCAGATAGAGCCGATGACCAGAATGATCAAGAATACTGGGTGAGATGGTGAGTTTAAGTATGGCACGAGAAAAACGGGAAATGTTAAAAGCGAGTTCGAATAGGGGGTTTGCATCATGTGGCTTGGTTGGTCCAAGTGAAATGTGGTTTGGTGGAACCGAAGCGGAGAGAATTGTCGATACGTGACAAGCCACTGGTGAACCTACGGCAAACATAGCGATTGCTTGCAATGAAAGATAAAGACCGATCAAGAAATGGTATTTTGGTAAGTTTGGCAAAAATGCCGGAATCTGTCTTGGATCAAAACCGTGGCGCATGAATGACGTTTGGAGAATGGTTTTGGTCAAGAAAAAACTAGTTTGATCAAGATGTTTCAAGAGTAAAGGACTTAGCGGATTTAGGTTTATGCACTTTGAAAAACGTGTAGAAATGAATATGTGTGAGTAAAATCCGTGTGTGCAGGGTTATCGGATTTCGTCAATTATACTAAGTGGATAGTATCTACTAAGAGTTAGGTGTGACTGGTTAACCCATATATATAAAGGGATTAGGATAAAGACTTGTGTTAACCATCCAATCCATCGCTTTTGTGCTCTCATGTATAGAGTTATGGTTTGAGAGTTAAGTGCATTATGTGATTTTTGTCCCTTAGGTAGGGTGGCTGTAAAACTTACCTCCTCAAGTAAGCAATACATCAATTTTTGATCAACTCCATGGATCACTCATGTTTTGATTGATTGACTCTTGTTTTGGTTAATTTTGATTTCTTCTCTTCCCTTTTTTTGATCTTACTGTGCCAAAGACATGAATGAGATAGAGATAACCTCTTGAAATTAATCTTCTATCATCTAGATACTTTGTAGCAAGCTCATCAAGAAACCTAGTTTTGGTTGTTTCGGTCTCACCAAGTGATTTTTTATTTCAAGGGTTTTTTGTTTGTGTTCTTCAGTGTTCTAATTTACTGTGATATGCGAGAATACATCTATGGTTATCTTAGTTATCATCTACCTATGAATAAGTTGTATTCACTGACTTTGTTTTTTAGGTTTTTTGCTTTTTCTTTTTTCCGTATTCCTTTGCATTGTCGTGATGGGCTAATAGATTTTTTCTATTTTTCAATTTTTTAAATTTAATTATGCCAAATAAGCCAACTCAGTTACAGTAAAAAAATTAAGTCAACTACAGTAAAAAAACCCATAAACCAATGCCATTCTGAACACCCCCCTATGTGCCCTTACTCTTGTAGCCAAAGGATCCAAATCCATGTTGTGGGTTAGCCAATTAGAGGGCAATGCAGAGGGAAGAACAGCCAAGTTCTTTCTGCATGGCTTATAGTTTTTCAATAAGATATAAGCCATTTTGAAACATCTTACTGAAACAATTTTTTTTGAAGCGGCTTATAGCATTTAGTTCGTTTATATAAGCGTTTGTGTTAGGACTAAAAACCATAAGCTACACCCATAAATTATAAGTTGTAGCAAAAAAGAACCCACCCATCAACATCATTGTTTTCTCAGGTGTGGATCAGATGGCGAGGAAGGTGTTGAGTGATCAATGGCTTGCGGATATCCACAAATTAGAAATTGTTCTTCAGTTTTTTTAAATCCTCGTATTTTTATTAATAATAACTCAATGAGTAAAGTACATAAGCACCTTACTTTTACATTAAAGATTGTAGATGAACATCATGTCACCATCGAATCCTTAGGACGATGAATATGTTGTATTTCTTTATCTTCCTCTCCATTGACTCTGTATCTTACAGTAGTGCCTTGATTATCGACACGCATTGCAATATGAAGTAGATTGTCGATGACCTCCATTGATGCGTAGAACATACGTCTCGGTATATGTGTTGTTCGTATGAAGAAAATCAAAAGTGATCAAAAGTGATTTATTTGCTCCCTTCTTGATCCGGTGTTGATTTCCAGCATAGACACCATCATCATCGTTCAGATGAGTCGGTCCGATGAAAGTACTCATCGTCGACAAATAAAATCCAACTAAGAACTCACCGAAAAAAAGAACAAAACTAGAAAATTTTAAATTTTAATTTAAGGTTTACTTCTGAAAAATCAAGACCCTCCACCCACTCGGTGCCAGCTAGAGAACTGAAGCAGAGGGAAGAGAGGCCGGTGGAGCCGTGGCCGGCAGCTCGGATCCCTGGCGGCCGCTCCGTTATCTTCGCTTCGTTAATTCTGAAATAGTACAGACCATGTACTGTCCGGACTTCCTATTGTGTTTCAGAGGGCAGAAGCGGAGAAGCCCACCACGCATGTTGGTCCTGGATGACCTTGGTAAGAAGTAAGCGGCAAGGACCTTGCTACTAGTTGTATGATCCAAATGGTGCTGTCGCTTTGGTTAATGGGCCCAGTTGGTCAATCAGGGGCGGGTGCTTGGGAGCATTTTTGGACTAGGCAAGTAAATCATAGAAACTTCACGTGCCACTGCCAGCAAACAACGTGGCCACACCTTTGTTGTTCCCCTGCTCATTTGGGATCGGGGCGCTCAAAATAGGAATGGTTATGATTTTTTTATTATAATTGATTTATTTTTTATTATAATTAAGATAAGTAATTAAATTAAAAAAATATTAAAAATAGAAAAAACATGTTAGCCCACCACAGACAATGTAAAGAAACATAGGTGTTATAGCTACAGACCAAACAGAGAGAGAAAGATGTATGATAGTGGAGAGTTAGATCGACAAATGTCCTCTTGGGTCTTTCCCAAGGGCTAGTCGTAATATATATATGTTTTCTCGTAAGGAGCGTCTTTACAATCGTAATCATACACCGAAGCTTCCGATCGAGGGTAACTACGTCCTTAGTACATGGTTTATAACTTTCTCAACAGGCTAGCCGGGTTTAGGTGGAGGCCACCCCTACAACAATAGGAAAAAAAGAAAAGGCAAAAAAACCTAAAGACAAAAAAATAGAAAAAAGACAAAATTAAGAAATAGTGAAATAAAAGTAGAAATCAAAAACAATTGTCAAAACGAGCAAAGACTTGATCATACCCATACACACTCTAGTTAAGCAAGAATAGAAATACAGTAATTCTCAACAACACTCTCCTTTCCTAGGCAAAATATAATGGATGTGTTGCAAATAAGTCCTTGCATCTTTTAAACAAGCGGCGGAGTACTCCGGACCATATCAAAGATTACCTGATTGAAAATCACCGTCACACCATTGTGTTTTTTACCATACATTTTCGTGATGGTACTGAGCGGTCTCGCCGGAACAAGCCGGTACCGTGTCGGTTTTTCACCGCCGTGTAGATCAGGACCGTCCGTCCTGCGATCCGACGGACCGGACGACACCTAGTCGGCCGCAGCCGTTGCCGGTCGCTCCAGCCGCAGCGGATCCGGCCCTGTTTGTTAGCACGTCGAGAGATTTGCTTGGCACTGCGCCCTGCTGCGCTTCCTCGGCAAGCAAAGCGAGGCACGCGAGATTCGATTCCCCGCCTCCTCCTCGGTCGTCGCGGCGTCTCCGGCGCTTGCCTAACCACCACCTCCCGAGAGATCACGAGACCGCACCCCTCCCTCCCTCCCTCGCTCGCTCTCCCACCCAGCTGGGGGCTCGAGATCTGCTGGGAGCTGACTGCTGAGTCCACTACTCCTCTGCCCCATGCTGCTGGGGAGGTCGCGCTCGCGGCGAGCGGGAGGAGCGGCGGCGAACCGGTAGCCAGTCTCTCTCGGTCCAGTCCCCTGGGAGGATGAAGCCGCGGAGGTACTTCTACGGCCGGGGCAGGAACGCTGCGGCGCTGCTGCTGTGCCTCTGCCTCACCAGCCTCTTCCTCCTGCTGCTGCAAGGCTCCTCCCCGTAGGCGGAGGAGGAGAAGGCGGCGGCGGAGGGCAGGAGGTGGTGGTCCAGGCGGAGGTGGAGGAGGCGCCGCTGCCGCCGGGGAACGCCAGGGTCGCCTTCCTCTTCATCGCCCGCAACCGCCTCCCCCTCGACCTCGTCTGGGACGCATTCTTCCGTGTACGCCCAATTCCTCTCCTTCTCCCCCCTTCTTGCTCCTTCCTTACCTTCCAAATTTACCAATGCCGGTGTCGGTGTGGATCCTAATGGCGTTGCAGTAATTGCTGTGGCGTCTCCGTTGTGTGTGATTAGGGTGACAAGGAGGGGAGGTTCTGCATCTTCGTGCATTCGCGGCCGGGCTTCGTGCTCACCCGCGCCACCACCCGCTCCCGCTTCTTCTATAACCGGCAGGTCAACAACAGCATCCAGGCCGGCGCTGACAATTCGTAGCATATGATCTCCGCTGTTGCGTTGTTACCAGCAGCATCCACATTCAGCATTGTGTTCCTTCTGAGATGAGTTTGTCTGATTTGTCATTCAGGTGGATTGGAGGGAGGCGAGCATGATCGAGGCCACGCGCTCAAGGATCCCTCCAACGAGCGCTTCGTTTTCCTCTCTGACAGGTACAGCTCGATGCATTGTCAAGAATGGTGCTCTATTCTAGATGATGAACACAACCTTAACATTTAAATTCTTTTCTTTTCTGAATGAAAAAAAAATCCAAAATCTATCGACATTGTAAGGTGAAAAAATCTAATTTAATTTTTTTAAAAAGACCTGCTGTATTGTGTCCTTAGATTGCATAAATGTGGATTGTGGTCATCTGGTGTCTTGTGAAAATTGTTCAGTTATGTGCATCAAGCAAAAATTTTCCTAGATGGAATACATGGGTAGTTCCTCACGCTCAAATGATAAGTAGTTTCTGTGCTTATTCAATGAGTTCTAAGTTCGTATTGAAAAATGTGTTGTAATAGCACTAACAAAAAGTTCGAGCCACTTGATCTTCGAGGAGAATCCTTAATTTGGTGGGAATGAATCTTGTGTTACAGTGTTATATTGCCCTGATGTTCCATTGGTTATGCATTGGATAAGTGTCACGGGCACCGGCACGTGATCTGAGATTATAGCGATGAGTTGGAAGAAGCCTCGGCGCTAGCCTTGAAGTCTCGGCAGGGTCCGCCGTCTTGATCAGAATATGAGCAAAGAAGAAGCAGAGAGACCAAGGATTGGAACGAAAGACTCGGAAGGTAAGAAACTGGGAAACTAATCTCTGGTTGAATCAAACCATCGTCTCCTATTTAAGGAGCCGAGCTTACACATCAAACGGAATAGAGTTCGTAAACTAAACAGCTACGACAGCGAATAAGTATTGCGGTTCTATTACAAGTCTGAGTTCCGATCGGATACGTCTCCTGCTGACCTGCTGCCAGCTGTGGATACGTCTCCTGTTGTCCCGTTGTTAGCTGTCCCCTGCGTAGGCTTCCTTCTAGAATATGTCTTTCCCCACATGACATAAGTCTGTTGCTATTAAGTATAATGGGAATCAACATGTACCTATACCAACTTTACCAAATTGTGGTGGCTTGGAGCAAATTTAGGTATGTTTTACAAGGCGGACTGGTCAACAGACCTGGTTTTTGACACCATAGTTACTAACACTCCACAATTCCACACAACTTTTTATTATCTTGTTAAGCTATTTTAAGCAAAACTGTTGTGTACTACATTAATCATTGATGACCCATTTTGGATCTTAATATTGAATTCGTCCTTACTAGCATCTTCTCTCTCTACCAGCTGTGTACCCTTGTACAATTTCAGTTACACATATGACCACATAATGTCTTCATCAACCAGCTTCGTAGACAGGTATGAACATCTCAATATTGCGTTATGTTTCCTGGTCTTGGTTAAGAATGGGTTTTCATAAAATTTCATCTTAGCCTTCTTCCATTTTGCATTATCTAAGTGTTTTCATGTACCTTGACCTTCTAAATGGATCCACAGCAAAGTGCAGACTTGTGCAGCTTAATGTGTCAGCTTTTCTTTTAGCTTATATCATAATCTGGGTACTAATAGCATCCAATTGTATAATGCTGGAGGCAGTTTTGCCGATACAAAACAGGGTCGGTACAATCCAAGAATGCACCCAATTATCCCAGTGGAGAATTGAAGAAAAGGCTCACAGGCACCTTTCCGTTTTTATTGATAAAAGGCGAAGAGAAGAATTTCACGTGAAATCTTCTTGTGTCTAGCCAATTTATTTTGGTACTCTAACACCGTAACTCTGCCATACAGTGGGCTGTGTTAATTAAAAAGCATGCTGAAGTTGTGGTTGATGATAATGTAGTGTTGCCAGAATTCCAGAAGCATTGCAGGGTATGTGTCTCAATATTTGTATGCACCCTATGCAGATAAGTTTCAGAATTGTGACATAGTTTACAATATCTCTTAGCTTGCCAAGGAAGCCTGCCTTCTCAGTTCTCACATCATACTTTTGATCAAACTGAAATAGAGAGTGTTAAACTTTTAAATGGGCTTCATGTCTATTCCCATGGGCCAAGGCATGATAGATTAATCCACTGGCAAAGATATGGCAACAACGCACACACACAAACACAGAGGAGACAAAATGCTTTGTGCTGCCTGTCACACTGCTCACTGCAGCGTATTCCTTTTATAATGCAAAAAACATAACCTTCTAGCTCCTAGTAATAGAAGAACTAAATACATGCACGCCGTTACTAGCTAACGTGCAGCACATGCACTCCTAGAAACGGATGGGAGTTATTCTTGGCACGGCTCATTCAAGAAGGAACAATGCATGTGCTAAATTAAAGGGTTAGGGTAGTGCCAGGATTACCAACAGGGCCAACACTTACAAGTTACAAGAGTAGGGAAAATAAGCAAAGAGCACCCAGTACAATCTACTAATAGTGCATAGCCTATACATGTCCAACACCCCCTCAAACTCATAGTGGATCAGAAACACTGAGTTTGGAGTGGTAGATGCTATGTTGAGCTCTAGTTTATGACTTGGTGAAAAAGTCTGTTAACTGAACCTTTGGAGGCACATACTGAGGAGCAACCACCTGCGCCTGCACTTGCATCTCATGTAGGAAGCATTAACACCAATTTGTTTTGTGAGCTCATGCTTTATTGGATCGTGAGCAATACTGATCTCACCTGTGCTGTCAGACAAGAGCAGAGTCGGTGAAGAGATAGAAACACCAAAGTCCACAAGTAACCACCGTAACCAAATGATCTCAGCAGCCAGCGACACCATTGCCTCAACTTAGACTCAGCACTACAATGAGAAACTGCAGTTTCCTTCTTAGTCTTCCAAGTAATCAAGGAGGAACCAAGAAAAACACAGTAGACAGAAAGAGACCGATGATCAGAATGATTATTGGCCTAGGTCGCATCAAAGTATGCCTGAAGATGTAAAGAGCTAGAGTGAGGAAAGAAAAGACGACCAGAGATGGTCCCGCGAAGATATTGCAGAACACGAAGTAGGTGGCTGTTGGAGCTGATGGGAGCCGAAATGAACTAACTCAAGATGTGAACAAAGTGGGAAATGTCCGGTCTAGTATCTCATAGTAGACAAGATTACCAACAAGGTGACAGTAGCGAGTGAGGTCCTCAAGGAGCTTACCATCAGTGGGTTAAAGATGAACACCAAGCTCCATAGGAGTGTCCACCGTGCGCTGATTATTGAGACCAGCATAAGCAAGAAGATCCTGAATGTACTTCTCCTAGGAGAGGTAGTAGCCCTTAGGCACAAGGAAGTACCAAAGGGGACCCAGCTTAGATATCAAGAAATGCTCACTAAGATTCTTCTTCATAGAAGCAATATGGTGTGGATTTGGGTTAACAATTTCGTCAAAATTTCAGAATTTTCGGTGCTTTCTGTTATGAATATCGTGTGTATTTATTGAAGAGGAATATATATATATATATAGTACAAGAGGAATATACTATATAGAGATAAGGAAGACATATAAGGAATAGAATACAAACTCAATATCCTTAACACCCTCTTAAATGCAAGGCGTATGCAATAGCATTACATTTGAAAGAGTTGACATTAAAATAGGAAAAATCCAAAATCTAAGTCTTGTAAACATCGTTGTAGCATACGACTCTTGAAAATTGTGTCAAAAATAGAAGATCTCCATCCGAGATCGTGCGGTCACCAACCTCAACAAAAACAACTGAAGACACTGAACCCAACCTCACCACACTAAATCACAACTCGGTCACCATTCAGGTGGAAAAAGCGGAGTGCCGACCGACCTTGCCGGCGGTCACAGCGAGCGACCCCTTCGGCGGCAAGTTCGCACTGGAAGAACCGGTGGCACAGAGCGCAAGGAGCGCAAAGAGGGTGCCTGGGTGCCAGAGCAGCGAGGAGGTGACGACGGCAAGCATGGCGAGCATGTAGTTGGCGACAAAGACCAGAGGCAGGCGGTGCTGGAGCCCAAGGCTGGCTGGATCTAGTAGTCACGGCCATGCTCCTGCTAAAAACTACGTGCCATAAGACGAGTCTTGTAGCGCTCAAGGAAACCATCCGAGCGGATCTTGATCTTATATACCTACTTGCACGTGATGGAAGTGACATGTGCGGGTAAGGGTACAAGATCCCAAGTGCCAGTATGTTCTAAAGTAGCAATCTCCTCAGACATCGCAACTTGCCACTCAAGGTGAGCAGTAACCTTATGATAAGTCAGAGGATCAGAAGAGGCAGCGGCTGCAAAGCCATCTCATTGGTGAGCACCCCTGCCTGCCTCGTCCTACACCACCCATCTAGTCTGCTCTCCCTGCTAATGCGGATCAGGCGGCTCAGGACGAGGCCAATACTGCATTGGAGGAGGCTCTGGAGCTCTATCAGTCTTCCCTACACGCCTACGAGTGGTGGCAGGAGGCTGAGGGTCATGCTACTGCTATCCTGATAGGTAGCATGATAGTGGCTATCTCCATAGATGTGGCGGAACTGCTGATGACACAACTTATGTGGGAGTACCTCCGAGCTCACTATCAGCTAACAAGTGATGCTAGGTATCTCTTGTGCATCGAACACATTCCCTTTAGCAGTTTGATGCCACCATCGATGATTTCTACCAGTAGATGTCGAAGGTGTGGAGTCAGCTTGACTCTCTGGGGCTGGATATTTGCCAGACTTGTCCCTACTGTGTGCGGCTCTGTGCTCACCAGAAGACTCACTGTCCCTACGACTTCCTGATGTGTCCCCGGCCTAAGTTTGAGACTGTGCGGGCTCAGCTCCTGACTCGTCACCCGTGCCTAAGCTTACTGGAGGTTCTCACGGCTGTGCATGCCAAGGAGACTCGTTTTCATGGCGTGGCTCAGATGCAGGTTGTCTTGTCTGCCTCAGCGTCTGTTTCTTCAGCACCAGCCGAGCTCCCTTCCCCAGCTCCTAGCACCTCTGTAGCTACTGCTACTACGGGTCTCCACTGCACCCACTGCTAGCGTGATGGTCATAGGTATCAGGTGGGCGTTTCTTGAAGGGCTCTAGCGGTTCCTCCTCCCTTGGAGCTGGTGCCTTTCACTAGGGCTCCACCAGTGATGCTGCACAACAGTTACTCTCGCTTCTCTAGCGCCTCGGTGTTGGCTCGTCCTCAGACTCCTTTTTTTTTCTCAACAGCCGGTGGCGGCCGAGGTTGGTTGGGGCAGCGGCGGTCGGGACCGGCTGGGGTGGCAGTGGCCGGCGCTGGCGGCAGGGGCGGCGGCGGCCGGGGCAGGGGCTAGCGGCGGCGGCCAGCCAAAACCCTAACCCTAACTTTGCTCTGATACTATGTAAGAGTTAGGATTTGTATTACCAAAAGGGCCCAATAGGCCAATATATATTCATGTACAATATGCAAAGAGATGCCTAGTCTATACACATATCTAACATATATTTCTTTCAAATCTTAACATTTTGCTCCCTCAAAAAATGATAATATGGTATTTATGTTCAAAAAGGAAACTAAGGGTGTTGTTACCATTTTTAATTTGTTGCTTTTATTTGATAGTCATATCATTTAATAAAAATTGACATCTAAAGCAACAAGGAAGGTGAATGCTCTAAGCCTCTTAACTAATAAAATCAGTGACGGCAAACACATTGTCGATTCATCTCTTCAATAGATGTCAGTTTGGAAGGCTATTTTCATAACATAATTTTCAGCTTTGATTTTCATGTTGTATTTCTGCCAAAATAGGCTGCCGTTCTGTCAAAATAAGCTGCCAGTAAGAACTTCATAGGACAATTTCTATGCTCACTGAGGACCTAGTTTTGCAACTTTGTAGGATATTGATAATATATATTATGAGACTGAATATAGAAAGGAGTGGTGTACAAGTAATGAAAAACCAGCACCTTGCTTCCTTTTTGCAAGGAAGTTTACACGTGCAGCTGGTCTGAAGCTTCTTAACTCGGTAAGTTTGGGACCTTTAGCTTTTGTGGACTTGTTGTGCATGAGCACACACACATAGGCAAACTTACAACCTGGTATATTGCCCTAAGAAATCACATTGTGTTTTGCTTATGGTAATTCCTTTCTCAAATTTCTTTTGTGCAGTCATTGATAGCAGCAAAATGATGAATATAGTCCACAGGGCATCTGCCATGTAATGGTTTCTCCCTTACAAGCCGAATACTGCCAGTCTGCATATACGCAAAGGAAAGGGGTGGAGGGGACAGAAGAAAACAATGATTTTTTTGGTGTATCTTAATTACAGTTTGTTGCATTCTGAAAAGTGCGATAGGTGTTGTAAAGAAATAAACTTTGCTTCTTTTAGCACCTAGGCTAGTACATGGGTGGGTTCTTTTCGGCTGCTGCGATGAGATGATCGAAAAGCAATAGGTGCAGATGCGATGAGATGATCGAAAAGCAATAGGTGCAGATGTTTACTTGTGGCCTCCGTAACCCTCTACGAAAGGATGTGGAACTTCAAAATCCATCCACATTGGAGGCAGTGATGAGCTTGGCACAAGCCTACGAGAGGAGGTTGGAGATCACTGAGGAAGACAAGGGGAAATCAAGCTCTCGATCGGCAGCACCAAGTAAACCGGCAATGGTTAGCCGCAACTCATTGATCAGTACACCTATGGCAAGCAAGGGACTACAGGGAGGGCCGACTTCAGCAGCAACCAAGTTAGCTTCCGGGATAGCCACCGAATCCAACAGCAAGACACCCAATCCTCGGTTCCGTCGCTTGATCGGGGAGGAGATGGCAAACCGACGCTTAAAGGGGCTGTGCTTCATTTGTCTTGAAAAATTCTCAAAGGATCACACCAGTAAGTGTTCTATGAAGGGCATATATCTTCTAGAACTGATAAGGGAGAAGACTTGGAGGGCTCATATGAGGAAGACATACAAATATCCCTACATGCTCTCACGGGGATTAGAGCGAACCGAACCATGCAGTTGGTTGTCACGACATGCTGATTGGAGTTATGCGCTCTAGTAGACTCCGGATCCACCCATAATTTCATGTCGGAGGACATGGCGCGCCGCTTGGGCCTTCCAACAGCCGCCAGTAGGACATTCAAGGTGGCCAATGGTGATAAGGTGGACAGTGTTGGGATGCTCTCTGGAGTGCAGATTCGCATTGGGAATGAGGATTTCTCTCTTGATTTCTATGTCATTCCCCTCGCTGGTTTTGATATGGTTCTCGGTGTCCAATGGCTGCGTACTCTTGGGCCGATTGTGTGGGACTTTGAGCTTTTGACCATGTCATTGTGGCACATCAATCACACAGTCATATGGAGGGGACTGCAGACCGGGGCAGCACACCCTCAGGCTGCTCTAGCCAAGCACAATGATCTCATGACGTCGCTGCTAGATGAGTTCACTGATGTTTTTGAAGAACCACGGGGATTGCCGCCACACTGGCCATGTGACCAACACATCCATGTGTGGCCGGATGCCGAACTAGTGGTGGTTCATCCCTACCGCTACCCGCAACTCTTGAAGGATGAAAATGAGCGCCAATGTGATGAGATGCTCCAGCAGGGCATCATCCAGAATAGCACCTCTGCTTTCTCTTAACCAGTCCTATTGGTTTGCAAGGACAATACATGGCGCTTCTGTGTAGATTATCGGGCCCTTAATGACAAGACAGTGAAGGACAAATTTTTGATTCTTGTGGTAGATGAGCTGCTGGATGAGCTAAAAGGGGCATGTTTCTTCACAAAGCTGGATTTGCACAGTGGTTATCACCAGGTCCGCATGCATCCTTCGAATATTGAGAAGACTGCCTTCCGAACGCATCGGGGCCATTGTGAGTTTGTGGTTATACCGTTTGGACTGAAGAATGCTCTAGCTACATTCCAAGCCCTTATGAATAAAGTTTTGAAGCCATACATTCGTCTTTTTGTGCTCATCTTCTTCGATGATATTCTGGTCTACAGTTCGTCCTGGGTGGAGCATCTTCAACATGTCCGAGCTATTTTTCAGTTGTTGCGCCAAAACCAACTGGTTCTCAAGCATTCTAAATGTCATTTGGTGAAGCTTTGGTAGCCTATTTGGGCCATATAATCTCAGGGCAATGTGTGGCATGTATCCTACCAAAGACAAGGCGGCTGCAAATTGGCCAACTCCTAAGTTAGTCAGGGCATTGCGAGGCTTCCTGGGTCTTACTGGCTATTATCGCAAATTCATCAAGGGTTATGGTGAGATAGCCGGTCCCCTGACCCAATTACTCAAGAAGGAAGGTTTTCTATGGACGGCCGAAGTAGATGAGGCATTTTCAGTATTGAAGGTAGCACTCACCTCTGGCCCGGTTCTTCAGCTTCCAGATTTCCAGAAAGGGTTTTTGGTGGATTGTGATGATTCGGGTTCAGGGTTTGGTGCTGTCTTACACCAAGGGGAGGACCATTGCCTTTTTTAGCCGCGCAGTTGCCCCTCATCATGCAAAATTGGCAACCTACGAGCGGGAATTGACCGGTTTGGTGAAAGCGGTGCAACATTGGAGGCCCTATTTATGGGGACGTCCGTTTACGGTCCGTACGGATCACTATAGCCTTAAGTACCTTCTGGACCAACGTCTTTCCACGATCCCTCAGCATACGTGGGTGAGCAAACTCTTCAGGTATGACTTCAAGGTGGAATTCAGACTTGGCCGACAGAATACCGCAGCAGACGCATTATGTCAGCAAGCAGACCCAACTAGGGCCCTTTTTGCCATCTCGTCTCCCACATTTGCCATCTTCAATGATTAGTGCTTGGAGCTATCCACCTCGGACACAGTACGAGAGCTGCTGGACTAGATTGCTACAGGCACGGTCGACCCCACCTGGAAACTCATCAACGACCTACTGCTCCATGAAGGCCGGGTCTATCTTCCTTCGGAATCTACTCTTTGGCAGTAGGTCATGGCCGAGGTACATGGCAGTGGCCACGAGGGCGTGTAGAAAACTTGCACCGGTTTCGCGCTACATTCTATCACCCCCAAGCTCATAAGATGGTGCGAGATTTTATCTGAAGTTGTTCGGTTTGCTAGCGCAGTAAGACTGAACATTTGCATCCAGCCGGGCTGCTATAACCCTTCGATGTTCCCTCAGTTGTTTGGCAAGATATTTTAATGAACTTCATGGAAGGTTTTCCAAAGGTTGGGGGCAAGTTAGTAATTTGTACCGTGGTGAATCATTTCTCCAAGTACGCTTCACTTTATACCTCTCGATCACCCATTCACCGCCGCCTTCGTTGCACGTGCGTTCTTTCAAGATATCGTTTGCTTGCATGGGATTTCGTCATCCATTGTCAGCGATCAGGATCCAATTTTCATTAGTAACTTTTGGACAGAGCTCTTCCGTCTCACAGGTATCTCAGCTCGGCCTTCCATCCACAGAGTGACAGTCAGTCGGAGGTGGTCAATTGCATCATTGTGATGTTCTTGCGTTGTCTTGCGGGTGACAGTCCGAAGCAATGGCTCCAATGGCTTCCATGGGCAGAGTATTGCTATAATTCGTCCTTCAAACCCTCTTGAAGATGACTCCCTTTCAGGTCGTGTATGGCTGCGACCCTCCCACACTTATGTCTTATGAACCAGGGACTGCACGTGCGGCCGCTGTGGACGGCAATTGCATGATTGAGATGAGTTTCTTGAGGAAATTCAGGAGTGTCTTTTGTAGGCTCAGGATTATATGAAGCAACAACATGATAAGAATCACCGTGAGGTTGTCTACGGAGTTGGGGATTGGATTTGGTTTCGCCTCCATCATCGTACTGTGGCCTCCATCACATCCAGGACTTCTAAGTTGTCCCCCTGTTTCTATGGCCCCTTTCAGATTTTGGAGCATATTGGATCCATGGCTTATCACCTCAAATTTCTTGCGCGTGCTCGTATCCATGATGTGTTCCATGTTGCTCTACTTAAAAAATTTGAAGGCGCGCCCACTACAGAGACAGTGGCTCTTCCATATTTTGTTCATGGCTGTGCCATCCCAGCGCCCAGTTGCATTTTCCGCGCCAGCCTGAATCGCGGCATTTGGGAGCTTTTGGTGCATTGGCAAGGTGGTGCAGCAGCCAATGCCACTTGCGTTAAATTGGATGAATTCAAGGAACACTGTGGATTTCCTGCTTGAGGACGACTTGTTTCGCAAGGAGGGAGGAACTGTTGTGGACGCGTTTGTCAGCAAGACTTATCATCGGCGTCGCCACAGTGAGCAGCCTCCAGCCAGCCGAGGGGAGGTAATCTGATCGGCTACAGGAGAGTTTCAGCAAGGGGAGGACCTGGGCTGTTTCCGCAAGGAAGGAGGGCGGCTGGCAAAGTTCGAATTGAGTAGAGATAAGTATTTGCTATTTAAGAGTTGGTTACCTATTATAGACTAGTTTGTTTAGGAATCTATATATATAGAGATATATATTATCTATAGAGAGTCTTGTTAGGAGGCACCTCATATATAAGGGTTGCCGAATTGATTGAGAAAGGCAATAAAGAAATTATTCAGTCCAATTCCGGTTTGATCAGAGCCTCACCGCTAGGGCAGAGGGCGATCTCACCTTACCCTATCCTTTCTGCCTTCCACCACATCAATGCCTACCTTGGGGTACTTACGATTCACAAGATCTGGTGCTATTGTGATTGTACTCGTAGACATACAAGTACAGTATTCAGAAACATGTCTATGACAGAACCATAGCTGTACTCTTCATTATGCAGATTGCTAGAGTGTTAATGCCACACTGGCATCATCAAGAGAGTTGTTGACATGACATCTTTGTCACACCGGCACGGCACCATCATGAACTCCAGATGACTGCTGCTTTGGATATTACGAAACCATCAAATTCTTCCACGACCATGACCTTTCTGGTAAATGATTTTGTTACATGTCCAGTCATATTTGTCTCTCTATTCCTGCATCAGCTTCATCTGTTTGCTATTTTGCCTCTCATGTTTGATTCCCAGTCCCACATTACATCCTGAAGCATTTTTTCCAGTTCTCCTTTACTCAATGGATCTAGTGCAAAGATTTATGTTGTGATACCAAAGAAAAAAAAAGATAGGAGAATGATGGATGCATGTTAGTTGCTTGCTGTTAGCCTGGTGTCTCTTTCAAGCGCTGCATTGTCACTGTCACTGTGCTCAATTGTCCAGGATGTCTGCAGCTGCAATGCTAAAACAAAACTAAATCAGTTAACCCCAAAAAAACATTTCTCAATATGCTGATTGCTCAAATTGGTTTGGTGTGAAAGGTACGGTTGGCAATGAAGAAACAGGTAACATCAGGAGACCCTAGAGTGAGAAAGGATGGTGTGACTGTGGATTGTGGCTGACCCTGTTCATTCTGCAAGCCTTTGTTGTGAACTTTTCAAGCAGGCCTTCAGAGTTACAGTCATCAGTGTACATCTGATGGCAGGTTTATCTTTTGCTGTGATGCATAAAGTGGAGAAGAGCCTTTTCTTCTTTTCTAGTAGTATTCTGACAAAGAAGTGAAAGAACCTGGAGGATCTGTCCCAGTTTTTTACAGCAAGATTGCAACCATCAACTGGAGGAGGAGCTTTATCGGCTCCAAATTCTATGCTCCCTGACAGTAAGTTTCTGAAGAAACATGGGAACACAATCAGTTTTGACTGGTCTTTAATTTATTATTTTTGTAAAGTATTGGGTCTGAATTGAAGAATAACGCAAAATTGGTTCAGAAATAACCCGGGATCGACTGTAATCAATCAAAGATGGGACTAAATTGCCAGTTTTGTCAGCACAAAATTTGTGCACATATTAACCTTCAAATTAACACCACATTCTTTGCATTCAGAAACTAGAATAAGGTCCTAGTTGTTCATCGTTTATCCATTTACATAGAATGCGGGCCAACCTGTGTGTGTGCGAGTGACAACATGTAGGTGAAAAGAAGTGCAAACCAAGCAAACTCATAAACACAAGTCGCACATAAATTCTCAAGATTAAAAGGGAAAGAAAGAAATGTATGGTTCAAAGATGATAAGCATGCAAGTAGGAGACTAAGCCTATGCTATTTTTTAATTAAAAAAATCAGCCTAGCTAGTAGTCCATGTGTGTGTATAGAAAAAAAACCTTTTACTTTTGGGTGTAATTACTTTCACCTCTAATATACTACTTAAACAAATTTAAATTACTCCTTTATCACTTTAAGTATACTTGTATACTAATAATAAAATACTCCAATGTGGAGCACGTGAAAAAAAATTATAAGAGAGCATATAGTTTTTAGCGTATTTTGTAAATAATTTTATATACGCATATAAAAAGAAGTATGTCTAAGAAATATACATACTATCTCTGAAAAATTATATATATTACCTAGATGGTTTTAAATACTCGTATACTACATGTACATACCCTCTGTTACGTAAGATACTCTTTACGTTATGAGATACAACGTAGAGAGTAATTACACTCGGGAGTAGAAAAGAGGCTTCCTATTATATATAATACATACATATGTATGTATATATATGTGTGTGTGTATGTATATATGTGTGTGTATATATGTATGTATATATGTGTGTGTATATATGTATGTATATATGTATATATATATATGTATGTATATATATATATATATATATATATATATATATATATATATATATATGAAAAATACTTTCTAAACAAATTTGAAATACACATTTATCACTTTGAATATACTCATATACTAATTATAAGATACTTCAATGTGAACCACATAAAAAAATTGTAAGGAAGTCCATAGTTCTTAGCGTATTTTGTAAATACCTTCATATACGTACATGAAAAGGAGTATGTTAAAAAAAATCTACATATACCATCTAGATGATCTTAAATACTCATATACTGCACGTCCATACCCTCCGTTACGTGAGATACTTCCTACGGTATGAGATACGACATAGAGTGTAATTACACTCGGGTGTAGAAAAGAGGCTTCATATATATTATATATATATATATATATATATATATATATATATATATATATATATATATATATATATATATATATATATATATATATACTAGTAAGGTGCCGTGCGTGTTACAACGAAAAACCAAATAAAAATGATGGATACTATCAAATATGATCTCAAACTGAATAATAAACATCAACTTTTTCTTACGTCATTATGTATTAAACAAAACATACATGTTCATACTGTAAATAAATCAAAAATATATCTGAGAAATGATAGTAAACAAGAAGTGTCATGTATCACAAATTCACAATCAGTTGGCAGGAACAAGCATTTACCTTGGTACGTTGTATCTGATCACAATCAAGCAGATATGAAGGAAAAGCACCCTCTTGAACATCATCATTGACCTTTTGTCGAGAAGTTGACTCATCATGCATTTTCAGGCTGCAAAGAAACAATTGACAATAAGGCCCCATAAATGCGACTGCAACCAAAAAGGCAGAATCTACACTGCAAGGAAAACTTAATTTTCATGCTCACATCCCCTACTCCATAATTGTTTGAGAGTGCTGTTTGCTAGAAAGAGTTGTGTGCTACGTCGCGCCAAATGGATTTATACAAAATGATCGGAAGACAAAATACAGTAAATAATGCAAAAGCATGCTGATATGTGTGGATCAATTTTACTATCTGATTTGGCGGTAGTCAGTTGCTGACCCTATAAATAAATGAAAACAATCTGAAGATTATCAATTTACCATACCTCTTCAACTTTCCTTTGTTCTCTTTTCAACTGATTCTTCATAGCTGGTTTTGTTACACTTAATGGTGTGCGGTGCTTCTTAATGGCCTGTTGCAGATAACGAATGCATTGAGATATTGAAATGTTTCAGGTTAGGCTAAGAGGTAAAAAAGATTACCTTTCCACCCAATTCAACTACTTTACGGTTCTCTATTTGCTTCCGCTCCTTCCATGTAGAGGCACCTATAAAATTAGCATCAGGTGAATGTTTGTACAACAATAAATCCTAACAATCAAAATTAAGATTTTTAAGGAGAGGTGGAATACATATCCTTTTATTCTAGTCTTTAAAAAAAAATGTAAAAGTGAAATGCTGAATACCAAAACCACATATATTAAACGAAGTTAACTGATATAATTTAATTGACAAATGTTTTACTTCTATTTCCTCAAGGATGTAAGAGGAGCCATTCCGAAGCATGTCCAGTGTCCACTCGCAGCTGATACAGCTTGTGCCTAAACACCAAGCAGAACCTGGAACAATTGAAAAGGTCTGCATTATAAAGCAATTAATGATAGGTAGATATGTTATATTATCATACAAAAGCATGTACATTCAAGAACTCCAAAAGCACATGCAAACATCAAGCTAACAATTCCGCACATATTCTCTTTAACTTGTAGCATGCTCATTCTAAGTAAACAATACACTAATCCAAGAATGTCTGTATTGAATCAAACTTAAGAGATAATATTGAGCGTCCCACTTTAAGAGCACAAAGAAGTGAACTAAACATGTTTAATTCTCCCAAATATTTCTACATATTAAATTTCTGATAAGTAGTTATATTTCAGCTCTGCACCACAATAGCATGGATGCATTAAAACCAATATATTCCTCCACCCAAATCTTAGCATTCATGCAAAAAAACTAAGCAATTGAGCCAAACACTAAAAAACACTAATGAAGCCTAAAAACAAGGTTTCCCTGATCCAATAGCCCATTTGGTGGCGGCGCACCTCACTGTGGGCATATAACTCGGAGTTTAAAAGATTTTTGCTTCAGCAAGACATGTCTCAAATTTGAGGATTATTTTTTTTGTTCGCCTCAGAAGTGATTAAGTTAGGTGGGTTATTGCATTTGCAGATAACATTAAAACAATAGAAGATGTGTTAGGCAATGCTGATAATCTAACATTGCACAAAAGATCCATATTGAGCGCCTGATAGGAGGACACATTTAAGGTATGGTGAAGCAAGGTAGGTTTACATAATGAAACTCAACGACATCAGCCAAACATTGCATGTGATTTTGCAAAACATGAACCAGTCTGCTGCTTTCAAACATATGCTTTACCAAACAGACTAACAGGCAGTAATTGAAACCCAACAAGCAAACGCTTCCTCAACAAACTCCTTCACCAGCATCTGCAAACATCCAAGCAACAACAAAACTAAACACAACCCCCAAACACTTTCGAGATATCTTAGCCAAACCGACAACTCTACATGCTTATACAACGAAAATCAACCTTCCCAACTGCGGACACATCGAACACAAGAAATGAGCATCTCCACGACTTATCCTACCATTCACAAACCCACAAAGAAATCTCTACCACCTTCACTATCGAAACCCACGTACGTATCAATAATCCATTGTAAATAACAGAACATCAACACATCCGAAAACCGACATTTGCCAAACCAATCCCTCTCACTTAGCTCCCACTAACAAAAACCCAAACCCTAATCCGCCGAATCAGCGGTCACCAAACCAAGAAACAACCAAAAGGGGGGATCATTGCGTCTCACCTCACACGGGCGTCGGCGTGGCGAGGCGAGGCGAGAGGCCGATGTAGAGCTTGTCGTGGATCTTGAACACCCTCTGGAAATCGGTCGCGACGGTCTGCAGCTGCACGCCCAGCCTCCGGTCACTGGCAATAGCGAAGCAGTTCTTCCCCACCTTCACGGTGAGCAGATCCTTCTGCAAATCACCACGACACAACAACACAAACGCACGATTCATTTGTAATTTCAGCGCGTGAAGACTCGCCCGGATCAAGAACCAACCCAACCCAGAAGGAAGTGCGCGAGAGACGGGGGGAGAGCAGGAGGAGAAGAAAAGGGCGGGACCTTGTGGAAGTCGGCGGGAGCGACGCCGGGGAGGTAGAACCGCGCGGCGGCGGGCGGAGTAGGCGAGGACGAGGAGGAGCACCAGTTGGGCCGCCATGGGTGGGGTGGGGGATCACCACTTGGAGGACGAAGGCGCGGCCCATGGCGGCGTCGGCGAGTCGGTCCTCCAGGTGCCGCACCTCCCCGGCGAACACCACCAACGGGAAGGTCTCGATCGTCTTGAGCACCGCTTCCAGCTCCTCCTGGCTCGGGTACTCGGGGAGTTGCAGCGCCTTCTTCGTCTTACACTGTCCATCGTTCACCTCCGCGCCGCGCGGCTTCTTATCCGCGCCACTGCTGAACGAAGTCTTGGCCGCGGAGGAGGGGAGGATGCGGCGGCGGAGGAGGAGAGGGATGGGGGTAGGAGGCGGCGGTGCGGGGGACGGAGAGGGGGAGGCGGCGGCGCGTGGGGTTGGGGGAGGAGGCGCCCGGGGGGCTGGAGGTGGAGGCGGCGGCGCTTGGGAGGGAGGAGGAGGAGGCGGCGCGCGCGGGTGGGAGGGAGGGGAGGAGGCGGCGCGCGGTGGGGAGGGGGAGGAGGCGGGGCGGCGGAGGGAGAGCAAGGCAGCGGCACGGGGTGGGGAGGGGAAGGAGGCGGGGGCGGAGGAGGGAGAGCGAGGCGGCGGGGGGAGAGCGAGGGGGAGGCGTGGGGGCGGCGGGAGGAAGAGCGAGGAGGAGGCGTGGGGGCGGTGGGGGGAAGAGCGAGGGGAGGCGTGGGGGCGGAGGGGTGATGTTGGGATTTTAGGGTGTAATCAGATCGTGTGGCTGAGAAGAGAGGAGAAAGATCGAATGGTTAAGAAGTGAGGGAGGGTGGACGTGACGGCAACCACCAACTCCTTCTTTTTAAATAGTAAAGATATATGAAGCCTCTTTTCTACACCCGGGTGTAATTACACCCATAGTATCTACCGTCCATCTATCTCGGGATACCATCGGATGATTTTGATTATTGGGTCGGTTTGGATGTATATACCCGTTACATGCCGTAAGGAAGTAATTGACCCGTAATAATCGCAACTGGCCATTTGAATCGCGTATCATCTCGTGCACTCCTTTTACATCTGCATGCATGCATGAAGCATCTAATGCACAAATGAAGTAACGATACGTTTATGGCAGTAGTATTCTTTTGGATACTACTAGTATCCATGTATTGGGGTAGTATATGGCAAAAGAAAAGGAGTATAAAGTATATATGAACAGGTGTGAGGAACTGCTTGAGCTCAATGGATCGATTCGAGCGGCCTATCGAGTATGTCATCTGAAACCAAATACCATGTGTATTTCGCTTTGACATACCCTGCGAGTATACTACCTCCGAGTGGCAAAAAAAACCGTATATTGTTGCCGATTTTTTTCTTCAGCTTTCGTTCAGAGAGAATTATCATACTACTATATCACGTCACATACTACTATAGTAGTAACGCCAGTTTTTTGTTCAGCTTTCGTATATTGCTGCGAGTATATGGCATATGGTAAGCGAAAAAAAGGCAGTATTATTTTTCGGATACTCCTAAATCGCGTCACATACGTGGAGATCTAAACATGGAGACGACTGAAGTATCAATGATGTTATCTTCCGGATTCTACAGTTTATGTTTGTTAGCTATCATCTGGATGGTTGCGTATTCTACGGCGTATAGGCCGGCATTTCCGCGTAGGTCATTTTTTTTTCGTCATGCGGCGTCTACGTGCGTGCAGTTAGTTTGGCTAGACATGAGACAACATCGTCCACCTAACCTTTTGTTTGTGCATCTTGTCCTCGGTAGAGAATAATGGCGACTAGTCGTATAGATCCAGCGCTAGCGACGGGAGAAGAAGTGGCATTGGAGCAAGGAAGTTCAACTGATAAAGATACATTGTGGATCTCATACCACTGGAGAGGTGGTATTCATTTTCTTCCAAACGGAGAAATGCATGGACTGTGATCTGGAGGTATGTTGTACGAATCATTGACTATTTTTTGATTTGGCAGGGTTGTCTCAGATAGTGAAGAACAAAACATACTAGTTCCTAGTGCGTATTCGGACCCTGTAATCATGGTGCCAAAAGTGGTATGATACTCATGAGTATACTACCTCCGCGTAGAAAACAAAAACCGTATATTGATGCTTAGTTTCTCGCCAGCTCTCGTTCAGAGTGAAGTATCCGCATATGGTGAGCGAAAAAAAGTATGGCAGTAGTATTTTTTTGGATACTACTAGTATCCATGTATTGGGGAATTAGTGTACAAGTAGTATGATACTCTGCGAGTATACCACCTCTGCGTAGCAAACAAAAACCATTCGGAGAGAAGTATCCGCATATGGTAAGCGAAAAAAATATAGCAGTAGTTTTTTTTTCGGATACTACTATATCTCATATATGGTTGTATCAAGTATGTATCCGTTATATATCCGCATATAGTAGTATACGTCATTATATATGGTTGTATCAAGTATGTATCCATTTTTATATCTAAAAATACAGAAAACTGATGTATGTATTAGCTAATTAAATTCAAGGTCATTCCACATAAGTCCTCTTTGTACTTTGTAAAACTTAGTAGTACATATATGAGTTACACAAAAGATGTATGCACTTTAGAAGTGGTATCGTCATATACAAAGACAAGTGGTATCAAGTACTGATATCTGATATTGAAGCCAAATGAACAGCAAAAGAAACTGTTTCCCTCATTGCACCTCGACCAATGTCGCCACTCATGGGCCGGCCATCCAACTGCTTGCATAAAGAAAAATAATCAAACACGCCTGAATATATGCATGCATATGCTTAGAGGATCAACAGTAGCATAAATCGTATGCATAACCAGGTTCCTGTCGCGTCAAGAGAATTAGCAAAGTAACACTACTACAAAAATGAAGGAAGATTAAAAACTACCTATCCTCGCCGACGGGGGGAGGCGAGGGGTGGCGTGGGGCGGACCCGAGAGTAGGGGACGGGTGGGTCGTGGGTGGCGGCGGCCGGGAGGGGCGGGCGGGCGGCGGGGGAGAGGAGGGGCGGGCGGGCGGGCAGTGGGGGAGAGGAGGGTCGGGTGGGAGCGGACGGATTGAGATGAGAAGCATGTCAAAGAATAGCGTCCACGACCCGTTAAGTTTACACTAATCTAAAAGTAATCTGATGGTAAAGAGGATAGGTGTAACTACACCCGGGTGTAGAAAGGATTTTTCCTATATATATATATATATATATATATATATATGTGTGTGTGTGTGTGTGTGTGTGTGTAAACTGCTTAGGCAAGGTACAACATTCCATGAATACATGAATATAACACCAGCCAGCCATTTTGGTCATGAAAAGAAGTGGGCAGTCATTTTTAAAAGATGAATGAAGGAATGAAATGGATGTAGCCATCTAGGGCAAGCAACACCACAATCTAAATCCATTCTTTCGATCTTGTTGGTAGCCTTACATCCCCCACATTGGCGGCAGCAACAATTGCTCCCACTGAGATATCCTGGTCTTTCCTCCACTCCACGCCACTCTGTCCAAAAGGCAGCACTGCATCTGCATGCATGCACGGCCTCTGCCTGTGGGCCTCTCCCTTCACCAACAATGCAGCAGGAGCAGCGTGCGTGTGTGGCCCTGCAGGCAGGTGCAGGAGAGCAGCCGAAGGAGCAGGATGCACTGTAGCAATGGCAAGCTCGAGGGGTGCAGACTGGAGAATGACCTTGCTTGCAATGGTCCTACTTCACTTAGTCTTTTCCCTTGCAGTTGGAGTCCAATCAAGCCTATGAATTATGAAATGTGTGCTATTAGTCCTCAGTTATGATCGAAGGACTATGATTGTTGTTGTACATACCACAGGTGTGACGTCCCGTGTTATTACCCCGAGAGTAATCATACTTAAGTAACGGATTATTATTCGTCTTATCAGTGGAATACTGCTCCAACGAATAATAAGCTTTTAACAAAGTCGCGTAGCAGAACAATAATGCAGATATTATCTCTGTATTACAGTATTTGTCACGTATGGCTATGGTCTTTAATACAAATATCGAAATAGAAAATGTAAGGGATATATACCCTATCGCTCGTCCACTTGGCTCAGTGGGATGCCTGCTCATTCCAACTACTGTATAGGGTGTCCACCTCACCCTGGTCCTCGTAACCATCGCCCTCGTCCCTTGTGGCCTCGTCGGTACCAACGATCCCTTCATCCCACTCAGGGTAATCCCTGATCGGACTAGGGCCTAACAAAGAAAAATAATAGCAATGATGAGTACTAATGTACTCAGCAAGTATTAATAGCAAAATGCACTGTATGACTCATATCTGTTCATTATCACATTTTCTACTCATTTGATTCTGAAAATTAATTTGTCAAATTGAGTGGCAAGTTTTATTTTATGAAATCATTACTTTTCACTCGGTGAGAAGAAAGATCCCTAGCGACCTCTATAGCTTTCAATCCAGGAGACAGGCATGAATTCATGATTTTATTGTGCACTGCGCAGGCTTATACCACTATACCCATAGTTACTTTGAGCCCTCATAAAACTAGGCATCCCACATTTCCTTAGATGCAGTGCCAAGTTTAGAGTACAAAACGTTTTTCAAGTTACATTATTTAAATCTTCACCCATCTATTATCCACCGGTGTCCTAGGACGCTCACCAGGCATCCAATGACTTCAAATATCGTTTATTAGGGTCAGCTGTCCCGTCACCCAACACTCTACCTGTGCTAATATGTGCGCTTGGGAATCACTCACATCCGGACTTGCGCTACCGGTCCTAATCTCCTCCATCACAACCCGTTGTGGAGAGGATAGTAATGTAATAGGGTAACATTTTCTACCCGTTAAAAAATAGGAAAATGCTGGCACTTAATTACGACCCCTTTCTAAGTGAGAGTTTTGTTGGTCCTTATATTCTATCCATATGTAACAAGGTCTCTCTTGCCCTCTCTAACTTGTCTAGGGCCCTTTTTACTATCCTATTACACACTCTTGTAGCCCAGCTGCTTCTCTTAACTGGACTATTTTCTTTTCTCATATCTCATCTCTTTTATCTGATTTTGCAAGTATATAATAAATGGTACAAAATATAGTTTGTACATTTAACATAACTATATTTATGATCAAAGGACAACCTTGCATGCGTAGTAGTAAGCATTGTGTCAACTGCAACTTGGTTTGCTGTCTCGGCCTGAGCTAACTCACCTTTTGCATTTAATAGGTAGATGTGCAATTTTAGGAAATATTTATTTAGAATAATTACATATTTTAGAAAACTATCCCCCATTTTGTTGGATTTCTAGTCGATTTTATCTACCACAAACTTTTCAGGTCCACTAGGGAAGTCAGCGGCTCTTTGGGGTTTTTCCTTTCTCTTTTTCTCTGGCTTACTATTCATGTGGCCTACTCGGCCCACCCGCTTAGCCTCCTCACTGTGCACAGCCCAGCCTCATGGCCCGATGCATGCACGACCATGGCCACACATGCACTCAGTTCGGCGTACTCACACACACACTGCCTAAACACACACCGCACACACTCAGCACTCACACACGCACTCAGCACTCAACACACCTCACTACTTGGCTCACCGACACCTCTCCCTCTCCCCCCTCTTCCTCATCATGCTCCTTCCTCACTCTCTGGTATGGCCACTGCCGTTTACTCCAGACTCTGTTTCGATGGTCCTACGCCTTCTCTGGGCTTGGGCTCGATCGACCTACCTTCTCTTGGCCCAGATCCTGTTGTTGCGCTGTCTCTTCGATCTTCCTCTACCGGATCTACTCGGAGCGCCTCCCCTCTGATCTCTCTACGCCAAATCTACCCAGTGCGTCTCCCTCCGGTCTCCCTCCACTAGATCTACTCGGAGTGCCTCCCCTCATGTCTTCCTCTGCCAGATCTATGGCTACCTCAGCTCTCCTCATCGGTTCTACAGCTACCTTAGCCCTCCTTGTTAGATCTATGGCTACCTCTCTCTCCTCGTCAGATCTACAGTTACCTCGGCTCTTGGGTGGCTCCCCCGGCTCCTCGACTCCCTTGACCTCCTTCACCCTCATGGAGGCCGCCACCAATTGGGGTGGCTCTAGAGTCAGCTTAGCTGTTGGCTATGGTTCGGTGGCTCACTTGGTGGCTATGGGTCGACAACTCACCTCTATTCGGCCTCCGGGATGATTCCACCCTTTCTTCCCATTTTTACTTTTATACATTTTGCTTTAGTTACAATTTTTGCTATACTTCCATTCTTTTACCACACCCAGCTTTGGGAGGGTCTAAGGATGCTGTGATGACAAGACTTGTCAAGAGGAGTTTTGCGCCCGTGAGCATACTCCCTTGCCTGAGGGCACATGTGGCATCTATGGCTTGCCGCTGGTTGCTGGGGTAGCCCCCGGTCGGGTGAGGTGGCTTCCTCCTTCCTCTCGGTTGCCTTGCTCGACCAGCCATGCTAAAGTGTGTTGCGTGCCGTGTGAAGTGCTTTGCTGTGGGACCAAAAAGGGATAGGAAGGAATGTGGGCCTACTTGTGTCAGGCTGGAGGTGGCAAAGATGCTGGAGATGGTCGCGGTGTGGTCCTCACGTAGATGAAGACGTATAAGGTGGTCCCTTGTCGTTGCCAAAGATGACGCCTTATGGTCCTCGTGGTCGGCCTTCTAGGTCTTCAGTGGTCCAAGCTTTCCTTCAGCTTCCTCTACTTTCGTGCCTCCTCTCCTCCGACTCTCCTCTCCTTATTCCTCTCTCTCTCTCTCTCTATGTGTGTGTGTGGGCTGCTGGCTTTGAAAAATGGCTCTCTGGCCTTTGGCTGAGAGACGTAATGCTAGGTTTCTTTGGTTGGTTTTGGGGGCTCTGTGCTTGTGGCTTCCTTCGATTGGCTTTGGGGGCTCTCTCGGCTATGAGTGAAATACAGTGGACAAACGTAGGTAGAAATGGGATGAGGGCTTAAGATGGTGAGGCACTCGGCTGCCTCTCTCTTTCTCTTGTTTTGCTCACAGCTGTGATGCCCTCTTCTTATCCTCGGTGATGTCTTGTTTTCCCGTGAAACTTATGGACCATTGGTCCAAGTGTTGGCTGTGCACTGTGCTGGATTCTCTGTGCCTAAGGTCTATAAAAATGTGGGCGGTGGATTTTCGAGTAATAACACCCACTTATGGTGAGAGACGCCGACCGGCCTGGGATGGTCTGGGAACCTCGATGAATGCCACTCTCGTCGACTTCTAATAGTCGGAGGGTACCAACGGTGATTTTCTTATATTCTCTTTTTATTCTCCTTTAGATTGTTCTTTTTACCTGCTCTCCGATTGCCAAGGAAATAGTGCGGGTTGGGGTTGCGGCCGGTTTTGGGGTGTTAAACGTCGAGCAATACACGGGAATACAATACAAGGGAAGGGATGCAATGCTGTTTATGCAATTTTTTAATGAAATTTTCGGCCATGCACTTAATTATGCTTTATATTTGTTTAGGATTCTTGTAATTAGCCAAGTATTGTAATAATATCTTTACTTTCTTTAGGAAGGCCCAAGGTCAATTGTTGTAATTCATTATTGTAATTAAATATGTTGTAATTATCTTAATATTTCTTGATTACTGTTAATTGCACTGTTTAGAGTTGATTAAAATTCAGGGTTCTTTCAACTGGGTCCTGCAATTAGCCAACTAACAATAGAGATTATGTGTTGTACATACTACAGCCTACAGGTTGCATGCACTAGTTAAATGTCAATCTTGCTTTTGATGATGAAAAGAGAAGAGAGAAAGCATAGAAGACATAAAGATTAAAGAGTGATACTGTCATGGCCAGCATGTGCAGATTGGCCGGTATGTGTGTGTGTGTGTGTGTGCGCGTGTGTGTGCTTATTGTTTGACTTTCTGGAGGCTAGTAGGACTAGTGACGTTTACCAACTGAATTAACATTGTTTCCACACTCCGGATGTTGAATTAATTTTTTTACACTTTAAAAGTCTTGCATAATGCTCACTTAGCATGGACAGTTAGAATTTTTCAGAACAAAAGTAAACTGGTGATTCAATTCAGGATGCTGAACTTGTCACTTCCAGTCAGCAAAAGCATGGTCAGTAACTGGGTAAAAAAAAGGAAGCATAGCTAGTCAGGAAAGCAACAAAAATAACTGCAGGAGATGTGATCAGTGACCTCACTATCAGTCACAACTATCAAACAAAAGCAATGGCTGTCCTGAAATTCAGTAAGCTTATGCATGCACTGCACTGTGCCTGTGTGCTGAATTGGATCAAGAACTGCTCCCTCCAAGGAGAGGACACTGCAATGTTGTAGTAATTTTCTGCTTAGCTAGGAGGAATGCATTGTCAAAACATATCAAGAGAATGATTTGGCAACCAGCACATATTTACCTTCTATTGATCATTTATTTATATACAAGTACATAAGTGGAACACTTTTACGTGTAAATACTAAGCACTATTTATAATGAAAATACTAGAACTAATGAAAATACTAAACATCAATGTAAACATAGAAATACTAAACAACAATAGAAACATAACTATCCTAGTTTGTTTAACACTACCCTTCAATCACACCCAATAAGGTTGAGATTGTGTCGTAAGATCTTCATGATGCGGATACGCACGTGTCTTGTATTTTTCAGTTAAATATATTATTCAGCTGGAAGGAACTATTGAGCCGCATGAAACATTGCCAGGTGAACTCATTTCAAATAAAATATTATGGTATTATTTATAAGAATGAAATACTACCTCATGTTATCAAATGGTACATTCTTAGGTTTGTCAATGGCAAAGGAATGGAGAGACAAAAGGAAGAAGATAACGACATTAGGTGCCAAAGACATGAAGGAAGAAAGCCTATACAGTGGGAGAGCAAAAGGGAGAAGCCCAAGGACTTAAACTACAAGTTTTGAATAAGATTTTCAAGCAAAATTCGTACCTCCCACAAGGCCAATTGGATTCAAACTCGGATTCAAATCAGAATTCAATTCGGATTCGGTTCGGGACAGCCTAACAGGCGCTTACTAAAAAGGTCATAACTTTCACAATCGGACTCCGATTTGGGTGTTCTTGTACTCCATGGAAAGATATTTTCAAGAGCTACGCAATGGATCTGATTCCACCATCAAATTCATCACGGATCAAAAGTTATGGCTGAAACAATGTGATGGCTGTAAAATCTAGTTTCCTTTTTGTGAGAGTTCGTATCTAAAACCATATAGGGTTGAGTTGTACTAGGTTTGTGGACTCTATGGACGTCCCAAGGTCTTATATAAGCCATGTATTGGCAGACTAAGGCCTGAGACCACCTTTGAGAATAATCAATCTATTAAACTTTGTTCGAGTTTATCATTGCTGCTGAAATTCCGTATGGGAATTAGGAGTATTCTTCAATCAAGATCGTTCAGCCTTTCCGCTGGGAATTGGGTGCACGATAGATCTTCGCTTGGTGGTCGGCGAAATCGACGCGAGTGTGTTTTGGCGGATTAAAGAGTGTTCGTCCCTTGCGTTGGCATTTGAGGATAGCTACGATTCATCAAGACTCCCGCGAGTATCCATCCTACGTCGAGAAGATCGGGCGACCCCATATCATCTGGTATCAGAGCGCGGTTTACTCGGTAGGATCTTATCCCTTTACTTTTAGATTGATTTATTTCTGTCCTATAGTCCATTAAACCGAAAACTGCAACAAAAAAATCCAAACCCTAGTTTCGCATCTGTTATTTTCGTGAGTTTTATTAAGTTTTGATTCATTAGAAATTTTGTTTACGTGCTGATCTTAGTGTTTTTTTGCGTTGCTTAATCGTTGTTATTTTGAAACCTTGAAAATCCGCTAGTTGATCTTTCAATTAGCATCAAAAAAAAGTAGATTCAATTTACTTTTTGAAACCTTGTTCTTGTTGTCCACATAAGATCTTTGTGCATCTTGAAAGAATATCACATCCGAATATATCTGGGTTTCCTTTTTCTTGATTGATTTGGCCACAAGAATCTTAGTTGCACATATTCAGATCTTCACTTAAATCCTTTGAACCTTGAGACTAGTCTTTGATAATTGCTTTAGGGCTGTTCTAGAATTATCTACATATTGCTGAACAACTTTGGACTTACGAACAATTAAACCTAGTTCGGCCTTGAGTATAAAAAAAAGAGAGCAAAAAAAAGAAGGCAGACAATTGAAAAAAAAAGAGAGCCACGGTTTGAGCAAAAAAAAAAGAAAGAAAGAAATAGAAAGCAAGAAAAGAAAGCATTGGCCGAATTTGGGTGAGTTAATCTTAGTCCATAAATTCAGATTGTGTATTTAATTTCTTTGGACAATCTTGTGCCCTCAAATTCATATTATTGCAATTGGCTAGCGTCTCTCCTAGTACTTGGTGCAAAACGAGCTAATATTCCCGATTGTTTCCTTTAGCTCATTCCTTTTGTTTGCATTGAGTCACATTGATCATTGCGTGTGCGTTCATATATTTCACTTATATCATTTGGATCGGCACATAGGCAATAATTTCTAACTTGGATTATTACTTAATTTTACAATATCGTGAAATTCAGATTGTATAGAATAAATACTTCCTAACCAAACTCCACAAAATATCCTTTGTCGTGCAATTGTGAGTCACTTTTAAATCCGCTTGATCATCACTTGCTATTGTAGCCACCACCAAGTGTAAGTTTCTTTTTGACCTCAATTCACTTCGAAAAGGTAAGAACTTTACTTGATGAGGAAAAAGTGAGATTGAGTTAACTCTACGTATCATACATATATTTGTGTTTGCTTTGCACAATCTAACCATGACAGGCGAAGAAAATAACGATAATGACGTTTTTAACATCTGGCAATGAGAAGTGCTATGAAACAAGAATTTGTAGCTAGCACAGCTACAATGGATGGACAGCTCAAGACAGATATGCAAGATCACCGCATTGAATTCAATCATCAAATGAAAGTGTTATGCTCAAACATTGTGAATGATATTGTGCAGGTACTTCATCCACAACAAGAAAAAGACAACTTTATTCCTTTCTATGGAAGTGAGGATCCAGAAGAGTATCTTGAGTGGGAATGGCGCATGGAGAAAGTATTTAGATTTTAAAAGCTTCCCAAAAACCAAGAGGTGATGCGTGCCACTAGAGAATTTGAAGATTATGCTTATAGTTGGTGGCATCAACGATTTGGAAACGAATTCATTAAATCTTGGTCAGATTTGAAAGCACTCATGAGGAGAGAATTTGTGCCATCCTATTATGCACAAGGATTGCTTCGCTATTTGGAGAGTATCACACAAGAGAGTAATACCGTACAAGAATATTACTTTGAGCTGCAAGATGCATTACGTCGGGCCGGTGTCATTAGTGAACTACAAAAGAAGACATACTTCAAAAGAGGATTGAATTCTAAGATTGCCGCTACACTTCAACATAAATATTTTGGTAGTGTGCAAGATCTTGTGAATTGTGCTATTCAAGAAGAGAAGAGACTTTTGGAGAGACGTACACCACAGTTTGCTCCCAGTCTATACTTCAATTCTGCTGCCTCTACTAGTGTGACACATGAGAAGATGACCGAGTATGGGACTTTTCCTTCGGTCAAGGAGATATATAGTATTCCAAAACTACATATAGCTCCTAAGATACACCACAACCTATGTGAGGATGAGAGCCACATAGCCAAATTGAGTGAGAGTGATAAAAAGACTGAGCTATGTGATTCCACCATATGTGAGGTTGAGAGCATCCAAATTGAGAGTTTGAGAGAGACATCAAAAGAAAAGAGAGAAGTAGAAGATAGACAAAGTGAGGATGCATCTGAAACTAACACATTAATATCTACTTCTAGTGTTGTTTCTCACATTGTGCAGGTTGACATTAAAGATGAAGAATTGAACATTCAACAACCAGCACCTTTGAAGCCAAATGAGGAGGAGATAACCACGGGAAGGGATAAAGTGCTTGCTGCCCTGTGGGTGCATCCTAATAATTTTAAACAACCAGCGCCTACATCATCTGAGGAGGACGATAAAGATAACACTATTGGTGCTGAATTTAATTGTGCAAAGGTGAGTAATTGTGAGTACTCATATGTTCAATCAACAATTCCATGTTCTAAAATTTCTTTACTCAATTTACATAATGTTGAATTGATTACTCATAAGGAAGTTCTTACTAGAATATCTCCTAACGATTCTTTGTGCTATATTATGTTTGATGATCCTAGAGAGCTATCTAGTGTGATTTATAACATTGCTGAAATTTCAAGTTCAAAATCACTAGTTAGTACCTATGCCTACACATATAAGTTCAATTTGATTGGAGATTATGGTGTAGATGACAAATTTTATGTTCACATAATTTGCATTACATGTGATAAGCTTGCTGAATTAAAATCGAATATTATGGATAAACAATCTTATATGCCATGTTATGATCACAATGAGATGGATTTCAACAATAGCACGTACTGTTTAGAAAGATTTCATAAGTCTACTTGTTCGATCTTTAATGTACAATCATGTAAAAATAATCAGAGTAGCGCAGTTGAAGCATGGAAGCCGATAAAAATTTTCTTTCCCATATCTAAACAACTAAATCTGATTTTGCCTCTTAATGATCTGTCTATGTTCTTAGAAAAGTCGAGGACGACTTTCTTTTATGGGAGGGAGAATGCTGTGAAAAATAATATTGAATGAATACATATTTTGGTCACGACTATATTGATCGGTTTATGCAAAATAATGAGAATATCACAACAATTGACTCTTACATATACCATGCATATGTGTTGTTCTTTTTGTTTATAACACCTTCTGAAATTCATGATGAGATAATCCAAAAAAGTGTTGATGACAAATATATATACCATGCGTACGCGTTGTATTCTTTGTTTAGTACAATTTCAGGCTATCAAAAGCCGAGGACGGCTTTTCTTGAAGAAGGGGAGGATGATGCGGATACGCACGTGTCTTGTATTTTTCAGTTAAATATATTATTCAACTGGAAGGAACTACTGAGCCGCATGAAACATTGCCAGGTGAACTCATTTCAAATAAAATATTATGGTATTATTTATAAGAATGAAATACTACCTCATGTTATCAAATAGTACATTCTTAGGTTTGTCAATGGCAAAGGAATGGAGAGACAAAAGGAAGAAGATAACGACATTAGGTGCCAAAGACATGAAGGAAGAAAGCCTATACAGTGGGAGAGCAAAAGGGAGAAGCCCAAGGACTTAAACTACAAGTTTTGGATAAAATTTTCAAGCAAAATTCGTACCTCCCACAAGGCCAATTGGATTCAAACTCGGATTCAACTCAGAATTCAATTCGGATTCGGTTCGGGACAGCCTGATAGACGCTTACTAAAAATGTTATAACTTTCACAATCGGACTCCGATTTGGGTGTTCTTGTACTCCATGGAAAGATATTTTCAAGGGCTACCCAATGGATCTGGTCCCACCATCAAATTCATCATAGATCAAAAGTTATGGCCGAAACAATGTGATGGCTGTAAAATCTAGTTTCCTTTTTGTGAGAGTTCGTATCTAAAACCATATAGGGTTGAGTTGTACTAGGTTTGTGGACTCTATGGACGTCCCAAGGTCCTATATAAGCCATGTATTGGCAGCCTAAGGTCTGAGACCACCTTTGAGAATAATCAATCTATTAAACTTTGTTCGATTTTATCATTGCTGCTGAAATTCCGTGTGGGAATTAGGAGTGTTCTTCAATCAAGATCGTTCAGCCTTTCCGCTGGAAATTGGGTGCACGATAGATCTTCGCTTGGTGGTTGACGAAATCGACGCGAGTGTGTTTTGGAGGATTAAAGAGTGTTCGTCCCTTGCGTTGGCATTGGAGGATAGCTACGATTCATCAAGACTCCCGCGAGTATCCATCCTACGTCGAGAAGATCGGGCGACCCCGTATCACTTCATTTGTTGTATTTCAATTGGTTTGGTGAGATCATCGGTTAATTGATCTTGTGTTGATATGAATTGAATCTTCAACGCCTTCCTTACCACTTGTTCTCGGATAAAATGAAAATCCACCTCAATATGTTTAGTCCTGGCATGAAACACAGGATTAGCAGAAAGATATGTGGCTCCAAGATTGTCACACCATAGGACAGATGATTGCGATTGATAAATTCTAAATTCTCCCAATAATGACTGTATCCAGATGATTTTTGTTGTGGTATTTGCAAGAACCTTGTAGTCTACCTCGGTACTGGATCTCGCCACTATGGCTTTCTTCCTTGAACTCCATGATATGAGATTGGAACTAAAGAAAACCGCAAAATCCCTGGTTGACCTTCTGTCATCTGTTAATATTGCCCAATTTGCATCATAGAATACACTAACCAAATTAGAAGTAGACTTGTGAATACGGATTTCGATACTCACTATATATCATACATACTGTAAAATTCTTTTCACAGCTGTCCAATAATGTTCGGTTGGCATATGCAGAAATTGATATACCTTATTGACTGCATATGATATATTTGGTTGTGTCACTGTTAGATACTATAAAGTACCTACTATACTCCTATATCATGTTGCCTCTACACCTGATAACTCTCTTTCGTCATATTTTGATAATTTTTTAGTTGTCAACATTGAAGAAGTTACTGACTTGTGTGCTATCATACCGGCCCATTGTAGAAGGTCAGTGGAATTTTTGGTCTCAGCAAGGATGAGATCCTCCCCTGATCGATATACTTGGAAGCCCAATAAGTAATGAAGATTACCGAGGTCCTTGAGAGCAAATTCCGACTGCAATTTCTGAATCAAGATGTGAATAGCTTGAGCAGATGAGCTAGTGACAATAATGTTATCAACATAAACTAGAATGTATGTAACCACGCTACCATGATTATAAATGGACAGGGGTGTGTCAGCTCAGGAAAGAACAAAACCAAGTTCTTGTAAATAAGAACTAAGTCGAGAATACCATGCACAAGGTGATTACTTTAACCCATAAAGAGCTTTATCCAATTTGCATATATGATGCAAAAACTGTGAATCCTCATAACTCGGAGGCTATCGTATGAACATATCCTCTTCCAACGCCATACAAAAATACATTCTGTACATCTAATTGACGAAGCAACCATCTGCACGACACTACTAATGATAGAATAGAACAAGATGAATTATAGCAGGTTTCACAACTAGGCTGAGCATATCTTTGTAATCAATCCCACACCATTGTTTGAACCCTTTTGCAACCAACCTGGTCTTATAGCATTCAATAGATTATCATCTTTCTTCTTTAATTTAAATACCCACTTGTAGTCAATGATATTGCAACCAAGCTGAGATGATACCAAGTGTCATATCTTGTTCTTTAAGAGTACCTGATATTCAGCGTCCATTGTCTCCTTCTAATTTCTATCACAAAGAGCATCCTTAAGGGTTGTTGGTTCAGTCACAGGAAGAAATGCGTGCCAGCTGGCATTATATTGCACCATGCCATAGGTGCGAATCTTTGGCTGACGGATGTTGTTCTGCAGCCTTGTTTGCATGGGATCATGCTGTGGTGTACGAGGATTAGGTGGTAGAGATGAAGTTGTGTTTAGTTCCATGGCCGTGCTAAGGATACGTGGAGCAGGTGAAGCATTAGGTACATGTGTGAGGCCAACAGGATCCTCCGTGAGACTCACGCTAATAGTAGCACCCACCGAATCACCCCCGGGGTCTGCGCCTGTACTCTCTCGCCTAGAATCATCACCTGGATTTGCGGTGGACGAGTCACCTGTAATCTACACAAAGAGAAATGACAAATTCGGCTGGATAGCAGGGTCATATTGCACAATAACATTTGAATCAAGTATATCAATACCCATATTAATCTCCCTACCATCAGTATGTCCCACAACTAGAGGAAAAATTGCGGAGGCCATGGGAGGAAAGATCAAAATTTGGTTAAGTAATGGTTGATCCGATGGTGATGATCTTTCATCAGCAAATGCAAATTGTTGTTCATCAAAGACTACATCATAGGAAAAATAAATTGTACCCGAAGAAACATGCAAATATTTGTAGCCTTTATGAAGAGAGCTATAACTAAGAAAAATACATTGTTTAGACCGAAATTGGAGTTTTCGATCATTGTATGGACGGAGATAGGGCCAGCATGCACACACAAAAATTCTAAGAAAGGAGTAGTCTGAAAATGTTCCAAAAAGACGATCTAGTGGAGTTGAGTATTGTATCGTTTTGTTAGGGAGGTGATTTATCAGGAAATATGCTGTTTGGAATGCCTTGTCCCAAAAATAAACAAGCATATATAGAGGCATGGGCAAGTAAGGACAAGTCAACTTCTACGATATGATGATATTTTTCTCTCAGTCGAGCCATTTTGTTGATGAGTGTGTGGACAGAAAACATGATGATTGATTCCAACTTATTGACAAAACAAATTCAACTTCTGGTATTCGCCTCCCTAGTTGGTATGCATGTGTAGGATTTTTTATTTAGAAGGTGCTCAACATGAGTTTGGAATTAGATGAATATATGATAAACATCAACTTTACTTTTGAAGTAATATATCCAGGTGAATTTATTAAAATTGACAATAAACTCACATAGTATTTAAAACCATTAAAGGAAGTGCACGTAGGTCCCCAAACATCAGAGAAAACATATTCAAGAGGTGATGTTGATACACTATTTGAGGGAGGAAAAGGATGATGATGACTTTTGCCCTTTTAACCAGCAGCACAAATAGAGAATTTGTTGGACTCATGAAAAAAAGGTAGGCTGTGACGCTGAAGAATCTGATCCACCATCAGGGATGAGGGACAGCCTAAATGACAATCCACCATTGTAACATCCTGATTTTCTAGAATTTTTAAAACCTTGTTTTTAAAAATAAATTATTGAAATTTTTTGAAAATTAATCAAGCTTAAAATAAATTTTCAAAATTTAAAATGATTTAATATGATTAAAATAAACTTCAACATAAGCTAAAAATATTTTATTTGAGTTCCTTGTGTTACAAGGAATTATTTTATATTTTTGGTGAATTTTTGAGATTTATTTGCTATTTTTTTGGAGCTATTTTGGTTTTTTTGGATTTATTAAAAAAAAAGCGGGAAATAATTCAAAACCCCGTGGGCCGAAACCTTCCTCGGCCCATCCTGCTTGCCGCGTGTCGGCGATCCCCACCGCCGCCCCTATCCGCGCACATCTGCGCCGTCCACCTCCCTTGCCCGTGCGCTCGCTCGCTCCAGCCCGCGCCTCCCTTCGTTCTCAGCAGTCCGATCCGCCACCTTGCCCACGCGGCGCCATCTTCTGTCCCCGCTCCCTCGTGCCCGCGGCCCGGCCCAGCTCCTGTGCGCTGCCCCGCTCGCCCCAGCCGCTCGATGAGTGCCCGCGCCACGCGGCACCCATCCACGCCGCTCACGCCCGCGTGCCCTAGCCACCCGCGCCCGAGCCCCGCTCCGCCGTTCGATCGCCCCGCTTCCGCACGGCCCCATCGCGACCGTCCACGCGTCGTGGGTGGAGTCCTCGTCTCCGAGTCGCCCTCGCACCCACGCCGTCACCCCTCCTCGGGCCTCGATGTGCGTGCATAAAACACGCCGTGGGCGTCCGTTAGTTTCCGTGCTCTTTCGCCGCCTCGAACCCTAGCACCGCCGTTCCTCTCGAAGTCCGCCGCCTCCGAACCGTGCGCCGCCGTCACTCGCCGTGCCATTCTTGCCGCCGCCGGGACCGCCTTCGCCGGAGCCACCGGCCGACTCGAAGATTCACCATCGTTTCCGAGCGCGCATCGTCTTCTCTTCTCCCTCGCCGCCCCTCGTCGGTGAGCACCGCTGCCTCCGTCGTCCCTTCCTCACCGTGCACCACTCCCTCACCGGACCCCTCCGCCGCGTCGCCATCACCGCCGCCCGCTCCCCACGCGCCCTCGGCCGCACCCGCGCCAACCGCCCCGTGCCCCACCCTCGGTCCGCCGCCGCCCGCCGGACGCGTCCGTCCGCACTGCCTCGGTCGGACGGCCACCGCCCCGCATCGCAGCCGCTCATCTAGATCCAATACGACGGCTCGGATAGTGCCACGTGGCAGATCCTCGACCGTTCGATCCCGAACATCACTGCCGCCACACCCGAGCACCACATTAGTGCCACGTCAGCCGAACCCGTCCCTCGGTGCCACGTGTCAACCATGTCAGCCTGCCACGCGTCGGCACCAGCGCGCGTCATGTCAGCACCCGCGCACTATTCCATAGACCCGGTGCACCGTAGACCTCTCTCTCCCGTGAACCCGGTCCACAGCACAGTGTCTTTTTCGAATTTCTAGATTTTCCTTTATAGTTTATTTTTCGAGAGCCCGTTCTCCTCCGTCCTAGCTCCGATTGACCCCGTTCTTTTTTTAAATTCATCTAAAATCGAGATCTACCTTTTGGTTCTAGTTTCATGATTTTTGGAGTTCATTTGTTTATCATTTTATATTTTTCTTGTTTTGATCGTTTTCTCTCTCGTTAGATTCGGATTTCGGAGGAGCAGGATCTACGCCCAAAGACTCCGAGTACCTCGCTGAGCATAACCAAGACAAGTCATGTCCTTTGATCATGTTGAACCCAGTTTGCAATCTATTATGTAATTACTTTGTTTTAAATTACATTGCATCGCTACTTTATTACAAAACCTTGTACTTGGTAGTTATTGCCCTAACTGTCTACATCCCTCCTTGATAACTTTGAGCACCATGATGCCATTGTCACCATAGGATTGGGTAATTCAATAGTGATACCATATTATTTGTCACATGGGTTGTACGATAGAATGTTTAGCTTTGCTTATAGTTACGAACGGATTCATCATCACATGTGAATTATTAATTTGACTTAATGAGATATGGAACTATGGTTGGTGCCACGTTTGTTAAAATTTGGGCCATGGTATTGGTGTGTCATTGGCATGGTTATACAAAATAGGTTTTCACTCGGGCGAGTGATCGTGCAGTAAAGGGAGAAGTGTTGGTGCATTTTGAGGGATGTGGAAGTCTCGCCCGGGTAATATTAAGGACTTAACTTTATGCGCTATTGATCTGAGCTTTACCGTGTAAACCACATGTCTAGTATGGGATGGACCTGACTGATTAATTTGGGATATTTTAATTTTAATCTCGTCATTGTGATGAACATGGTTGCTGATTTCCATGAGACGTAAGGGGGGTGTGATGCGAAACCCTAGCCGGCGGGATTGAGTTGAGATTGAACATTGTAAAGGCCTTGTTGTGATTACCTTAAGCTGAGGCTAATCACATCATGTGGGTACAGTTGTGCAACCTCTGCAGAGTGCCAAACTATTCGAATAGCTGCATCCTCGGTCATGTACAATGCTCGGTGATTTCACATGAGGGGTAGTGATTTTATTTAAACTTAGTGGTTTATGTTGGAAGTGAACAGTTAGTTCACTGTTGGTCTAACTTGTGGATGGAAGGTCATAAGCGGTTGGTTTAACTTGTGGATGGGAGGTCCGCAAGTAGTTATGTCAATTCCTTTGATTATTTATTTATTATTATTTTACTTAAAGTCGCTTTCAATCTATTTACTGTATTTACCTTCAAATGTCATTTTATGCAAATTAACCTTTCAGCCTTCTATTGGTAAGCCTTGCATACTATATTGCATTCAATTGTTACAAACGGCTTGCTGAATACCAATGTACTCACGGCTTTACGCCCATGTTGCTCAGTTGAGGAAGAGGAGTATCACCAGCAGGAGGTTCCAGAAAGAGAGTACTTCGACGACTTCGCGGATTAGACTTCGTTCTTCACTCGATAGCTTGTGGACTTGTCGATTGGCCACTACACTTTATTTTAGATTTTCGCTGTTAGTTTTTGTTAAGCCCTTCGGGCTAGTCTATTATAAGCTTGATCATAAGGTCGTACCTTTGGATATTTATCTTTATTTGAGTTTTTCTTTTATTTTAGTGTGTATATGGTTGTGATTACCTCTATATTTGACTGTGTGCACTAGCGTGATCCTGGGACTAGTGCAGTATATACAGAGAGTCCGAATTTGCATATTTGGGTCTCGACAACCATTCATGACTATGCTTGATAATAGTGAGGGCCTTCCTAGATGTAGCTGAGCTACTAGGAATTGGGTATAGACCACCTCATTGGGACTGCGAAGGAGCACCTTCTTCGAAGTAAGATTCTTGATGAGAAAATATGAGGAAAAAATTCAAGACAGACATTATTGTCTACCGTGAGTTTATGAATGGATAACAAATTTTTATTTGTGTGTGGAACATAAAGAACATTGTTTAGAATAAGGATTTATGTGACGTATGATTTTTAGAAGAACCAAAATGAGCAATTGGTATACATAAACCATTTGCTATGTGAACCTAATCTTTGCTGGAGTACCGCTTGTGCATTGTCAATTTGTTCAATTCTTCGGTCGTATGATCAGTCGCCCTGGTATTAGTGTACCAGGGCGTGTCAAACCTTGATCTTGTGGTGATGTTTGCCACCGTGCGCTCCTCCTGCTGTAACGTGTGATCGAAATGCTTGTAGCATTTAAAAACTACATAATCGATCTGTCCACATAATTGGAGACATACCAATTGCCAGACCCTTTGTTGCCACCATGATGATTGTTGTAATTGGTCCCTTGGTATTGGCACTATCCGTGGCCACCACCTCGGCCACATCCATGTCCACCACCATCACCTCACCCACACCCTCTGTGATTGCCCCAAAACACCATGTTTGTGGAGGGCTGGGACATGAGGTTACTTTGCTCGTAATGCATCTCATAGTCCAGCATGTGTGAGTAGAGATCAGTGAGGGCGATCGGCTCTATACGGGTGATGATGAATGTCACCAACACGTCGTAGGAGTTGTTAATGCCGGTGAGAAGATAAATGATGACCTCCTCCTCTTCGAGTGGTTTGTTGGTGGTGGCGAGTTCATCGGTAAAACTCTTGACTTTATTGAAGTAATCGATCATCATCGTGTTCCACTTTTAGAGTGTAGCTAACTGCCGTCAGATTTGCGTAATACGCGCCCTAGATTGAGTCGCAAACCTACACTCAAGGGCATTCCAGACTACAATCGATGATGACAGAAACAACACCTGCCCCAACACCTTCGGCGAGAGGGTGGATAGCAGCAAGCTTAGACACATCTGATCTCATTGGAGCCAGATGGTATATGCAAGATTAGAAACCTGTGCGACTCCAATTTTTGTCGATGCCACGACCAATTGGGGCGGTGCCAAATTGGTTCTTTCTATGAGACCAAGCCAGTGTGTGCCACAAAGGATAGGAGGAAACTATGCCTTCCACAACAGGTCGGTCTCGTGAGACAGCTTCACATTGATAAGATTGCCAAAGGATGGGTAACCGGTGGATGTAAGGCTGACGGCTTGAGTGCTGAGCGATCCTAAGATTGACGAACTTAGGCTAGCAGATGTATTTGCAGATGTTGTCACTAGATGAAAAGAGTAGGCTTTGATACCGTGTCAAAAAATATCAAGAGAATGATTTGCAACCAGCACATATTTGCCTTCTATTAATCATATATTTATATACAAATACATGAGTGGGAATATTTTTATGTGTGAATATTAAGCACTATCTCTAATGAAAATACTAGCACTAATGAAAATACTAAATGACAATGAACATATAACTATTCTTGTTTGTTTAACATGTATTGCTGCAACCTGTAAATGCTGAAACGATACTGCTGACCCTCTAAAAAGGGAAACTTCGTCATATACCCTCCTCACATTTGAGAGTTTCGGGATTTACCCTCCCGAGTCACTGACACGTGGGGTCAGGATGAGTCACTGACATGTGGGTCGGAGGGTAAATTCTGAATTTCAATCTAAGAGAAGGGTATATGATGAATAATTCCCTCTAAAAATGTGTAATTCCTTGGCACATGGAGAGCACCCTTGAAAAGCTGCACCTCAGCTAGTGCAAATGCGCGCCCCACATCTCTCTCTCTTTCCATTCTTTGTTTATGATTTGCTCGTGCTCTGCAAGAAAGTTACTGCGTGCCACACTGACCCGCACTAAGAAAAGACCGAAGGGCATGAGTGGATTAGGATTTTGAAGAGAGAGAGAGAGAGAGGAGGGCGACATGAACAGCATATGGCTAGAGAGAGAGAGAGAGAGAGAGAGAGAGAGAGAGAGAGAGAGAGAGAGAGAGAGGGGGACATGAACAGCATATGGCTAGTAAAATGATGGAAGCATGGATACGTGGGGGTGCTCATTTTGAGACAATTATGTTGGTCCATGGAGGAAAAAGGTGTGCAGGTTGGTGAGCTGATGAGCAAGCAGCACACTGCATACACAGGCAATGCCTTCTTGATAGCTGATACTACTACTTGTTAACTACTAGTTTGTTAAGTGCCATGCATCTATCCATGTATTTATAGGAAGCAGGAGAGAAAGAAGACCACCACAGAAATGTGTGCACGTACAGACAACTCCAGAAGAGCAAGCAGCAGTAGCATCAACTACTTCTATTAATCCTACTACAAAAATCAGGCAGCTCCAAAAGAGCTCCACACCGATGGCTTCTTGCTGCTGCTGCTGCATCAGCAACAAGAAGCCTGGCCCAATCATTGCCTCCTTTGTTTCCTTCCTCGTCCTCTTCCTCCTCGTCTCCTTCTCCGCCTCGGCCACGGCCTCCGCGACGAAGCACGCGAGCGGCGGCGGCAATGGCACGACGCAGGTGGTGTTCCACTCGGGCGAGGAGCTGGTCAGGTTCCAGAGGATCGAGGCCCAACTTGCCAGGATCAGGAAAGCTTCCGTCAAGACGATCCAGGCACACGTTCTTTCATCGTATTAGTCGTATTTCTTGTCAGATAATTAATCTTGTTGTTGATCATGGCTGATCGTTTGCAGAGCCCTGTTGGTGACGTCATAGACTGCGTGCCTTCTCACCTGCAGCCTGCGTTCGAGCATCCGAAGCTGAGAGGGCAAAAACCAGAGGTGATAAACATAAGCAGTAACCTCACTGTGACTGAAATGTGCATTATGATCTTCCGTTGAGCTCAGCTGATCAATGATTGGTTTACGTACGTACGACTGCAGGATGCGCCTGCTACGAGGCCGTGGAGTGGCGTTAGTACTGGGCATGGCAATGCTGACGCGGTGGAAGATGATGAGGCCTTGCCGCAGGCGTGGAGGGACTCCGGCGAGTCGTGCCCGGAGGGGACGATACCGGTGAGACGGACGACGGAGGGCGACCTGCTGAGAGCCAGCTCCGTCGGGCGGTTCGGGATGAAGCCCCGCGGAGGCGGCGCGCGGCGCGACTCCGCCAGCAGCGGCCATGAGGTCAGCCACCGGCCGGAGTGATCACCACTCAATCCAGGCTCCGTTTGGGGTTGTGGTGACTATCTGAAAACACTTTTCTATTCTTTATATTTTTTAGACACAGTGAAAGCTTTTATCTATCTTAATCGAACCGCAAACTGGCCTTTCGTGACATAAATGGAGCAGCAAGCAATTGATGATCGATATGCGGTATAAACAAGAATCTAAATAAAATTCCAGATTTATAAATGAGCAACAAAGAATGTTTCCGATAAGAGAAGTGCTTCAGTGCTTTCCAAAAAACAGTTTGCACATATCTCAACGCAAATTAAGTTGGTTTAGTCGAAGGATAAATTAGTAATTTAAGATGGCAATTAGGACTGCCTGATCTAACAAAGCCCAATCCAGGCTCGTATTGCAACTCATTTCGTCCCCCACTCCTCCATGAATCTCGCCTCTTTCTGCCTCTTTGCGCCGTGCCCCATCGCCGTTTGGCCTGGTCTCACTCCCGTCCCTTCTCTTTCCGCACCGAACAGGCAACAAAAAAGAAAGGGGAAAAACAGAGGGTGGCCGACCGAAACTGTAGAGGAGAGGAGAGGAGTGGCATCCGATCCGATGCCTCCTTCCGCGTCCCCACCGGCGAGCGACGCGCAGTACGCCCACCAGTTCCTCAACACCGTGCGCTCCCAGCGTGGCCCCTCCGCCCTCCCCTACACCGAGGACGTCAAGTGGCTCATCCACAACCACCTCGTCGCCCTCGCCGACGCCTTCTCCATTCTCTACTACGAGTCTACAGGAAGCCGCTCCGACTCGAGGAGGTGCGCAGAGAACCAAACACGTCGTAGCATCGATGTTGTGAGCTTCAGCACCCGTTTGATCCAAGAACTTCAGCCGCTTGGAGTTCTTGGCAAGCAACAGGCGCATTTTCTCCTCAGCCTGGAAGAGGAAAGCAACAGGCCACCTCCTCCCGTCCGGCGTTAAGAAATGAGACGAGAGGGTGGGTAGTTACGGGCTGTGGATACGGGCTATAGGGCTGTCTCAAAGTGACTAAATTGACATTCTTAAAAACCAGTTAGTGGGATAAGTACCTTTTAATCACAGCCTTTCTTTTGCTTTAGAAGTCGTGCAAAATTTTAGTGGGAAAGCACCGGAGCACTTCTCTTCCGATAATTATTTAATGACATGAGCAATAATAAAATAATTGCAAGAACATAGTTATTTCTTAAGTCATAAATATGAAATCATGCTTAAAAGAGCTAGAGAAATAAAAAACAATTAGCATAACACTCAAATTGTTGTTTACATGTTTGCTCTTAGATATGGGACTGCACTTATTTAACACAAGGCCTCTTCGTCGCTACCGGTCTAAATTTCAATAGCAATTAGAATGATAATTTCTACAAGTTCTGTTAGATTTTGAGCTCTGCAGCTTAGCACAACAACAGACCTACAATCAAATAATATTACAAATAATCTAATTGCAATAAGAGTACTAATAGTAAGCTAATGACGCTAAGGTAAGAAATGGACATCATGGTAAATAACCACTGACAGCTCAATTTATCTAGCAGAAGGTACTCTAAGAATCTATGCAGTTTTGGAAAATATTTAGAATTAATTCTAGCATAATTATCAGATATAAAAACATGATTCCAAAGGCATACAAATGATTTAATCAACACATATGTATGTAAACCATTGAAGTCATTCAAGCAGAAGGCTAAGCCCAGCATAAATATCATGTCAATATCTCAAATCAGCATCAATAAAGCACAATTAAAGTATATCTCCAGCAGAATATAAAAGACAAAAATGACATGTAAGCATGTAATTCTTTCATATCAAAGAAGCTTTATAATATACTTAAAACATAAAACATGAGGGCAACAAAATCAGCATAATGCTCAGATTTAATTTGTGGTATTGTTGTTTATTGCTCTCAGATATCGGGCTGCTCAAGGTGAAACCTTGGTCTCCTCGCCACTTTTGTCAAAATTTTTCACTAATGGATATGTCAAGATAAACCAGACTTAGAGATGAAATGAAAGCCGTCAATAATCAAGTATTGAATTATCTCATAGCCACTGTCCACACTGATTACTTCTAGCCAACAAAGGAAAATATGTGTATAACAGTTTAGAACTGAAATCTCAATTCAACACATATCTTTCTTCCTTTCTGACAATAGAGGAACAAGAAGCAACAGTGCAAATGGTGTTACATACTAATTAGTTCCAGTTGACAGAAAACCACTGAACCACAGCAAAGTATGTGAACAATGATAGTATCAATCAATTAGCTTAAGTCTGATTCAGTGTTGTCAATCCTATTTCATCTATGACAATAAATCCCATTGAGCAATTAACCCGATCCCACACAGATATATTCAAGTCTCCCAGTACTAGTTACTGAAATAAGGCAGCTAGCACGGCTCACTTGAATAAAATTGCCCACAATCGAAACATACTCATGATGCAGATGGCACTCAAAGCCACCAAGAAGAGGACCAGGCAAGGCACGCACACGGTGCTATCCTAGAAAACTAATTGCCCCGCTGTGCCGTGTAGAATAAGGCCATCTTCGAAGATACAATGCTATCTTCGTACTTCAGGACACACCGAAGAACGAAGCTGAGGTACAGGGATAATACCACACAAGACACATAGAGGTAGCATTGGCCGAATGCCCTCTTCAAGGAAATAAACATCATAGATCCAAGGTAAGCACATCCGAATCAATTGAGTTTCTTCCTCAACTAACCAAGAGTCAGCTGAATCCAGAAACAACAAGACAACCCCAAAAAATCCCTCATTGCCCAATCACTAAAAGAGATAGCGCAAGAGAGAAGCCTTAGTTTGCCAGGTTGAAGATGAATTAGGCCTTGCTGCTGACAGGCCCAACCATCCGCAATTGCTGCCACTGATCATGAGCCGAATCTCCGGAACTGCCACCTCCTCTCCGCTGGTTGAGACCAAGTCTCAACCTTATCTTTTTCCTTCACTCCCAATGACAGGTGGGCCCCACCATTCTTTTCCTTTTCCCTTTTCTTTTCCTTTTCTCAATTGATAAATTACCAAAAGACCCTCATAAATACAACAGGTACTCAATTGGCACACTAATTCTATTCAAGACCTATTATCTTCATACAGCAATGACTTAAGGCCACAATAAATAATGTACAATCACCCAATATTGGTGATACTTGACCAGAAATGAGAGATATCAATAATCACTAATACGGCACACTACACAAATTAGCCGAACAAGAATAGAGGAGAACCAGAGGTAACTCACAACTGCGATGGCAATCAAAGCAACTAACAAGGTATCATGGTAAGGCACGTCGAAGATGACGTTGTCCCAAAAATCCTATTGCCTCCGCAATGTCGCGGTGTCATTAGCGTGGTTCACGGAAATATAATACCATCCTCCACAAGCAATACAACCAATTGTGAAGTCGAGATTCGAGTAACACCGCACAAAGCACCTCCAAAACGCGCATGGGCTAGGCACACTAACAAAAGAATGAGCACCAAATCGCAGCCAATTTGAGACTGCAATCACCACCAATCCACAACGAAATGAGGTTGTGACCTCAAGCACCACCGACTACTACTCACCACACTAGTGGAGCACCTGGAAACCGACATGTAGGGGTGAAAAGTGGATATAAATTATCCATATTATCCAATTACTGTATTCGATAGGATACAAATATGGTATATATTTTCCATCCGATTAAAATTTTTTTATCCTATTCGTATTCGAATTCAATTCACAAAAAAATATGGATGTGATTATGGTATGAACTTTTACCATCTAAAATGTTATTTTATTTGGACTATCTGTATCTGTGTTCGTATTTGATGAAGCACTATGCATATTTTATTACAATACAACTAATTAGTTGGGAAAGTTTTTTTAATTAAACATGAATTTATGTTTCTTTAGGTGAAATAAATAAATTAGAATGATTAAGCTTGATTGTACGAGGATAAAATATCATTAATGTCTTCATATTACATAAGTTACAAGGATATCCGGATCCGACTGAATTAAGTAGATATTCGATTCGAATTCATACTTGTTATAATATTTGATTCGTATTCGAGAATATTCATATTCATATTCGTATTTGTTTACAAATACAAATATGGTTTTGGCACTATTCAATCCATATCCGATCCATTTTCACCTCTATCGACAAGGCTCCAGAGTTCCTGCATCAGAGACCCGGTCTCCCAAACTCCGCCGTCCCCCGAAGACCCAAGGAGGGGGTATGCAGGTTGCGGGAGGAGGGAGCCGGATTGTTGTTGCTGTCGTCCACCAGTGAGCCCATGGTAACACAGTTCCAAACAGACCGGAAAAAAACAATGCAATCAGTGGAATGGGAAGATTGTAGGAGGAATAAGTTGTCGGCTGTGTGGAAGAAGATTGTAGGATGAATAAGTTCTCGGCTGTGTAGAAGACGGGCGCAAGCACATGGAATAAGAAGAGGTATAACCTAGTGACTCTTCTGAATAACCAATGCCGAAATCGCGAGCGGATCGCGTGGGGATCCGAATGATCCTCACGTTCACCACGAGAACGTGACTGAGCCATCGGTGGCAGACACCGAAGCCAATAGCCTCCGGCATTATCCCTTCTTATTCCCTATGACATGTGGGTCCCGCTAAACACCTCCTCTCCCCCTTTTGTATTTTTTCAGAAACCAGAATTTGGGAAATTCCCAAAATAGCCCTTGAACTGCAATCGCAATAAGTTAAATTAGCTGAAGAATTCCATCATTCGTAGGAGCTTCAGAAACAGAAATGATGCTGCTACTGATTGTAGCACGATTTGGCGTTTCTACTAGCTAGAGCTCGATTAGTTGGACACAGATACAGACAGCGGATACGGCACATTGTACTGGATGGTCACTGTGACATTGTTTGCCCTGTTCGTGCAGCACGCGGTGGGGTACGTGACCGGAGGGCAGTTCTACGGCGCCAAGGCGAGCCTGAACGTGTGGCCGGCGCAGGTGGCGTCGCCGGCGGAGTTCAGCCTGTCGCAGATCTGGGTCATCTCCGGCTCCTTCGGCAACGACCTCAACACCATCGAAGCCGGATGGCAGGTGATGAATACACATGCTTAGCTCTTCACTGAACTTCTCTGCAATTCTGAAACTAGTGCAACGAGCAATACTGTTGCAGTAATACGTATGAAAGTTCAGTCTTAGTTTCACATGATTAGTCCAGATCACGATTACTCTCGAATGATCATATCTATGTAATTAATCTCGGAGCAATGTCAACTAGGCCAGTTTTGGAACTACTGATCTATATGTTTCTCACAGGAGTATATTTTGATTTAGCATCAAATTATCATGTCACTGTAATCTCGAACGATCGGTATCAATAAAATCTCTCTCATTTATCTTCAGGTAAGTCCTCAGCTGTACGGGGACAACAACCCAAGGTTCTTCACATACTGGACCGTAAGTTCGCTGATCTTCAGACTAGTAGCATAATCACCAAGCATCTCTGTTAAAGTGTTCATCCATGAAAGGAAAAACAAGTGAGTAGATAAAAAAAAAGGGCGAAGGGAAGGTTGACTCCATTGCAAATGTGATGCAGAATGATGCGTACCAGGAGACCGGCTGCTACAACCTGCATTGCTCAGGCTTCGTGCAGACGAATAACCGAATCGCGATCGGAGCTGCCATCTCGCCGATCTCGGCCTACAGTGGCAGGCAGTTCGACATCAACCTCCTAATATGGAAGGTAAAATTACCCTTCAACAAATTGGAATTGGCCAACTTGTTAGATACTTCAACATTATTTGGAGCATTTTGGTCTTATGTGCATAATTAAATATCCAAATAATGAATTGTTGGGCAATGTTAATTTGTGGGTGTCCCCTAGTTTTAAAAGTGGCAGACATGTGGAAGCTAGTAAATAATTCAGCTGAAAGTTGTTGTATACTGGTAAGAAGTTGTTCGAAGAACCTATTGCAATACTATGAAAACAAGCTCCAGAGAATCTTTTAAGGCCCTATTTGGAACACGAGAATTTTCCCTCACTCCTGCGGAAATTGAACTATTTTTTATGAAATTCCTATAAAATCCCTATGTTTCAAATAGGACCTAAGAGTTTAAAATGATAAAAATGATTTATAAAGCATAATTCACCTTAAAAATATAACTTTATGCAAACATATAATAACTTCTAACTGAACTAGCCAAAATGCCTGTGCAATTGCGCTGCTAGATTTAATTTGACATGTTTGATTTTCATAACAAGACACTTTAACGTTCTAAGTCCAAATTTTAGGAGATTATAATAGTCATCTGGTTATTCTAAATTGCTGTAATATCCCAACTATAACTAGGAGCATTCATATTTTCTCTATATATTTGAACTAAGTTAAATCTATTGTGTTATTAATATATGGTTCATCAAGAATCAAAACTAACAGCATATTTACACCATTAGGGAATCGTTGTTAGCTATGAGATGTATATATACTCTGTTAAGGTATGTATAATAGGATGATATGAACTATTTATAAGAGGTGCCACATAAGATTTTTTTTTTGCTGAGGTGGATGAAAGAGAAAGAGGTGAGAGAATGAGGTCGACTATAATTCTATAAATGGTAGCATGTTATAGATAGTACCAATATTGTCTATATTTTATAGACAACTCATTATAGAAAACTTATAGATAATCTATTATAGAATGTGTTTTTAATATTATCTATAGATAGCATAGAATGGTATTATAGGTAGTAGTTATATCTATCACTGCACATACCCTTCGTGTCTTTGTATCCATCTCTTGGTTGGAGATCGATTCCGGCCGAGCGTCCGTTTCCTTTTCAAACTCTCCAACGTATGGGGTGGGGCCAACTTTTTTGGACGTTTTTTTACATAGATAAGGATTTTCTTCTATATGCTTATATCTCCATGTATTTGTATTTTAAATAGATTTTGTAGTAACAATAGTTGACTGTGATTTAATCATAATTAGGTTTCACCGAATAACTGGACGTTTTTCTTTTTATAAAAATTTCTAGCATATTTTCTTTTTTTAGTAACTCTAAATCTTTTGTCATCGACTTTTAATATATATAGTAGATTAACTTGTACTCATCCACAACTTACTAAACTAGCAGGCGTTAGCCAATTAGCAACTTTGTTACCTCTTTGTAAATTAAAGGATTAAATGAAGTTAAATTAAATTGTTGTGAATGCATGTGCAGGACCCGAAGCAGGGGCACTGGTGGCTGCAGCTGGGGTCGGGCGCGCTGGTGGGCTACTGGCCGACGTTCCTGTTCAGTCACCTGGGCGCGCGGGCCGACATGGTGCAGTTCGGCGGCGAGGTGGTGAACACGCGGCCGTCGGGGTCGCACACGCCGACGCAGATGGGTAGCGGCCGCTTCCCCGGCGAGGGCTACGGCCGCGCCGCCTACTTCCGCAACGTGCAGGTCGTTGACTGGGACAACAACCTCATCCCGGCCGCCGGCCTCCGGCTCCTCGCTGACCACCCGGGCTGCTACGACATCGCCGGCGGCCAGGGCGGCGCCTGGGGCAGCTACTTCTACTACGGCGGGCCCGGCAGGAACGTCCGATGCCCGTAGAACGCAACGGAGCGGATGTTATTGTGACTTTCTCTGCGGATTCTAAAAACTTCTTTTTCGGTTTTTTTTAAGTAATTAACTTTTAGATGAAATATTTTTTAGGGTAAAATCAGCAAGTTGATTATAGTACATACTATAACAATTTTATTTATATCGGTTAAAATTGTATATGAGTTTCTGTTAATCCGTACCATTCCTTACCAATAGTTTAAAAATTTATAAGTCACAATTAAAAACTATAAACCGAAATAAAAAATAGATCCACATACATATGATGAACAACAGATGCTAATTAATTCCAACAAATATACAACAAAAAGCTTTTTAACTTCTTTCTTTGCATGCGTGATTCTTGGTATGCATATGTTCGTCGAGTTTTGTTCGATTTGATTCATGTATATGTTTGCATTGCGAGTTCTCCGTCTCTGCGTGCATGTATATGCAGGGGCAGGGATCGATCATGGAGTTCGTGGATTTCACATTGTTTATGAACTTAGTTCATAAAGGGGTAAAGGCCGCCGAGAAGATGGTCAGACGGTATTGGTGTAGAGAGAGACGGAGAGATTATAGATGAGGATAATTTTGTTATTTCTTATTTGCTTGGTTACAATAGCATGCGGTAGCCTTTTTATATAGATGGGCTCCTCTAACAAATATAATTTAATCTTAATCATATCTCTAACAATTAGCAACTAATATCACATCTTTAATAGATAGAAACTAATCGTTAATTTCCTAATAAACCGACTGGGCCTAGGGGGCTACACCTATGACATTATATCCCTCCCGGATATGTAGCTCGTCCTCAAGGTGCTGGCCATGGTTACAGTCCCAGGAGATCCTTGTTGATGACAAGGTTCGCGTCTGACTTATTTTGCTGCCCCAACACGCCTGTAGTTGGACCCCACCCTTAAAATCTTTCTTGACTGAAGATCCCAGAGGTAGACACACTTGTCCTCCGAGCCACTGACAATATACTTGCCATTGGTGATTGTTGATGCTGCTGGAGTGCAGTATTTTGTGTTCACATGGCCAGCGTATGTCTTTAGAAACTTTCTAGCTGAGAAATTCTAGAGCCTCAAGGTGCTACCAAGGGTGGCGACAAGTACAAACTTGCTATTGGGTGAGAACTTGGCAAAGGACACGGGCGGGCTCTCATCATCGATGAGGGTCTTGACGTCATGGCCGGTGGCGGAGTCCCAAACGCGGCACATCCTATCATAGCTCCCCAAAACAATCATGGTGTCATCGCGGTCAAAATTGATGGCGGTGAGTGGCTCAGAGTGGGCTGGCAACACCTGGAGGCAACGGCCTGACCTAGCCTCCTACACGCACACCATCTCATTGAAGGAGCACGAGGCGAGCACGTTGCTGTGGGGGCTGAAGGCTACACAGGAGAAGGAGAAGTCAGATACACCCTCGCCGTGGCTGGCGAGCTCAGCGATGGTGGAGAGGTCGGAGGAGGATCAGATGTGGAGGAGCTTGTCGACGGAGCCAGAGGTGAGGAGGCAGGCGAAAGATCTGAAGAAGGTGGTGGCGATGGCATCTAGTGACGGATGGAGGCGATCGACTGGATCTAAGCAAAACCAGGCCGACAGGGTCCAGATCTCGCGGATCCAAGGCGCGGGCATGGAGACGACGAGGGGAGAAAGCTGGAGGCGGCCTGATCTAGGCATGAGTGATGATGCTTCGGGCGGTGAGCGTTGGATCTGGCTTGGAAAATGCTCCAGCGATGGCGGCACGAGACGGGGTGACCCAACGGCAGAAAGCGCTGGATCTGGCGGTAGCAACAATGGGATGGGATGGGCTCGCGCAGCTACGGTCCAAGATGGTGGAGACGGTCGGCAACGAGATACAGTGGCGGATGGAGGTGGCCGGCTGGGTCCAACGCAGAGAGGAGGGTGGAGAGGGAAACATCCGTGTGAGAGGAGAGCGTGGAGGAGGAGAAGGCCGGGTGTAGGATCAAGGATAACCGACTAGAGGAAGAGTGAATAGAAGGTTTCTAAAAATTCTTATCTTCTAAAATTAATTACCACAAAATGTAGCTAGGCAAGATTTCAATGCAATTTTAAACCTACACAATTTTAGAAAGACTGAAACACCACAAGCAATAATCTCTAATAATTTATTTCTAGCACAAGTAAATATGACAATCTTAACGATCACACAGCTAGAATCATAAGTGTGAAAAGTAGAGAGAAACAAGTAACCAAATGACACACGATGTTTTACCGTGATGTTCGAAAACTTACCAGTTTCCCCTAATCGACATTAAGGAAAGCCCAAATGACTTGGATCGGCTCCACGAATTAAGCCTCAACTCCTCAATTTACTAGTGGTTATCCTTCCTCCACTCCGGAGATGGTGAACACCAAACCACTCACAAATCGGCACTGGACCTCTTCACAATCTTCTTGAAGAGGTCACTTCGCAATCTCCAGTTAAGCCGTCTAGGTGCTGGCAAATACTAAGAATAACGAATCACAGCTTCTTTTGACGGCGATAAAGTGCCAAGGATCAATCTAGAGATAAAATGCACTCGATTTGGTTCAACTACCTCAAATAAATGTGCAATGTAAAAATGAGGTGTGGAGATAATGCTCAGTACTCAAGGATATTCAATAGAGTCTCTAACTTCAGTCCTTAAGCTGGTGGGGAAGTATTTATACACCCACCAACCAAATATAGCCATTGCAAATAACAATCCTTAAAAATCAGAGTGAGTGGTAGTACCGCTGTACAATTTATGGAACTACCACATATATACTGTAGCAACATAATGGCTATATCAGAGTGTCAGAACTAGCCATTTAAATTCAGCATAGTACTACCGTCGTTATAGGTGTGGTAGTTCTGATCTTCGGAAGTTCTGAAGTTTTGGCGTGATACTTTTGTTTGCTTCGAGGCCGAAAGTTGGCGCTCTCTGTAAAAACCATAATGGCCGGATTTTCGGAGCTTCTATGTTCTGTTAGTTCTGCTCAAGATGTGTGGTACTTTCGTTCTACAGTAGTTTGCCGTTGAAACTTCGGTACTTTCGTTTTCCAAAGAGACGATGCTCTCTGGAAAATGATTCCGAGGGTGCTCTCTGGAAAAAGTGTACCACCCAGATTTTTGGAGCTTCTGTGATATGGAAGTACCATCGGTTTTACACTGGTACTTTTGAAATGTGGAAATACTGCTGATTTCACTCTAACACTTTCGATATTCTTGTCAATGCACAGTTTGGCTATCAATTTTAGTTTTAAGCACATATATGATCCTAAATTGATCCAATGGCACAAGAATATTCTATCAAGTTACTATCCATAATCCCTCTTAATAGTATGGTTTTTTATCCTATAATCTGATCTACCACCTTTCTCCTTAAACCGGTAAAAGCAAAAAAAGGAAAAGGACCCTAGACTAATTATAACATTTGTCATGAGACACATTGATCTTCATGTTGATCCTTAACATGCATCTCACATTTATCTTTGGGGCTAAATCTTTTAAACACTCAGTAAACATGTTAGTGCCATATTCACATGATATCATTAATTACTAATACTATTTTTAGGGTCTAGATGCTTTTAATCTCCTCTTTTGGTAACTGATGACAACACAAACATTATGTGAGAAGAATTAAGTTTTGAATATACCACTAATTTGAAAACGAGTTGTATATTCTTTTGTGACTTTGAAAACAATTAATTCTTGCAATGAGCTTAGATGAGTTTAAAGAATCAATTGCTTTTTAAAGTCAATTCAAAGAGAGCTCCCCCTAAATATGTGCATATAGATGACAAGATACATCGCAAGCACATGTTAAGACTTAAAAAAAATTTGATGGAGTTTCCTTTGTTTGTTGAACTTTGAGGGAATAGACAATTGCAATGATACAAATTATGAACAAATGAGCACAAGTTGCAATTGTATAGAATAACCACGACTTCAAGTTCAACATAATCATAACATAGAGCATTTACAATAAGCATAAATATTCCAAAGCATTACCATGATCCATACTGTAATGACAAAGTGCACAAGTTCAATACATCACAATACAAATATATATATATATATATATATATATATATATATATATATATATATATATATATAGTAGCCATAGATATATAGGCTTCTTGATTCTTCTCCATATCTTTTCCATGCCTCTAAACTTTCTTCTCCATGTCTTTCTCTCCCTTAGCATCAAAATACCAAAAAAGGCTACTCCTGAGGTACTTGAGAAGAGGGGCTGCGACGATGATGGCCATAGCGGACAGGGGAGGATGGATGAGCTATTGCATGCTCGAGAGAAGATTCCCATCCCCAAGAGAAGAGACAGTGATAGTCAAAGATGCAAGTTGAGCGGAAGTCTCTATCTGATGCTCCCCTAAGCTCAGTACAGCAGAGTATATTTGAGAAAGAGTGACAAGCTTCTCTTCTGCTTGTGCGTCTGTAGCCTCTGCCTGTTGAGCTCGAGGACGGGGAGCTCCAAGGATGGGAGGATCTGCTCGTGGCATATAAGCCTTGTGAGCTCCACCCAAGCCACCACGATATTCAGTCTTTTTAAGGATCAAGGCCATGATGTATGAAGCATAATTAATTCTTTTGATCCTATCATTCTTGGATGAAGCTATTTCCCAGATAATCAGATCAACCATATCAAACTTCCGACCTTGCATAACATAGTCAATTAGGTTCCATGCATAGCCTCTGATAGCATCACAGTTCCCACTCTTAGGAAGAATGGTACGGTTAATAATCTAGTTTACCAGGCTTGGAATAGGGAGAAGTCCAACAAGCTTGCCTAGGATGAATCTAGTACTCTGATCATAATACTCAGATGTGGCAGGGAGTTCAAGTGTAGGCCTGTCATATACCTTTTCATGCGCACTTGACTGTCTTGAGAGCTAGCTCAAACTCATGTTTGTTAGAGTCCAAGCACTGATAGCTAGTCATCCAAGAAATATATTGAAAATTAGGAGAGATATAGAGAGTAGCATAAAACTACCTGATTATGTCTTCATTATAATCTGATTAGAGAGCCACAAGGTTTTGTATTCCTGCCCTCCGAAACAGCCTATAAGTCCCATCATATTTGTCAATTGAGTTCAGGTGGTCCCAATCAACATACTTGTGATAGCAAACTGCCTATTTGGACCAGACAATTGCTCATATAGCTGCTCCTGAAATTTGGTATGAGACCTTGGGTTGATGGAATTGTTTGGGAGCACAAACTGGTTCCCATAGCGTAGGCATGCATACTCTTCTGCTGTGATTGTTTTGAGATCTATTTGAGGCTCTTCTTACTCATGCATCTTCGCATCCGATTGTTCAAGAGGTGAGATCTTTTGCTGTGCTGACTCGGTCTTAGACTCAGATGCAATTGTCTTGCCTCTATCTTCTCTAAGCTTCTGAGTGGACTCTTAAGCAGATTGGGAGGGAACTAGAGTTGAATGAGAGTCTTGATGAGAGGAAGCTTGTCCTGAAGATATGGATGAAGAGGTGTTTCTGGCATAAATTTTGCGACCAACATTCCTTGTCCTTGGTATCTTTAAACAAGGAGAAAAGATACTAGTGATAAGCTGGGAAACATCCTCAATAGGCTTAAAAATATTGGAATAAAGTTGCTATCTTTATCAGGGAAATCGGAAGTACCCACATGAAACGGGCAGTAGTTTCTGGATCCGCTAGTACTACGTGTGTCGAGTGGTAGTTCTGCTTTCTCTGAACCGTTTCTATGGCAAATTAAATAGTGAGGGTTTTGGTGGTTTTCTTGTATTGAATCCATGGAATTGATGCGCAAACATCATTAGACACCAGATGTACCAAGTTTCCTAAGAATACATTAACAAATCGTTTACATTATCAATCAAAACTTAGAGGAGACCTAGGATTCTAGGACAAGGTAAAAACAAGGATTTTGATCCTATTTACCTTTTGAATCAAAAGAGTCAAACCCTTAAGAGTCAAGGAATCACCATGGGGAGAAGAAATCCTGAGAAAATTTGAAGATTTGAGGATTGGATTTGAGAGACTTTGGAAGAAGGAGAGCGAGGGAGGTACTGGCACGACCGGCGGAGAGGATCAAAACTTTCGTTTGGTGAGAGAGAGAGGGGGAGGAAAAAAGAAGGTTAAGGACCTGGCAGTTAATGCGAAAATTAGCCGAAACCAGTAGTTCTGCAATTAACACATCGGTAATTCCACAAAATGGAAGTATCACAAAATCAATGTCAGTAGTTCCAATTTTTCTAGGACTTTTCAGATAGAGAACTTAGATTAGGGAAATATACAAATGAACCCTAGTTTTGCATTCAAATAAGGATCAGTCAAGATCATTATGCATTAGGAAGACTAAAGAAAACCTTTGAATATAGTTTTTATGAACATAGAGATTTTTCACCCTTTTGAATACATTTCAAAATATCACAAACGACACCAAATGAGCATGAAAACATGGGGTAAGAGTTCAAGAAATATTTGAAAAGTCTATGATATTTAATTCATTCCTCAACTTGCAAAAACGGCTTTCATCTATTAGTTTGTTGAAAATATCCACTAATTGATCTTCGGTCCAGATGTGGTGAATTTTGATATCTCCCTTGCTCACATGATCTCTCAAGAACTAGTGGCGTGTGTGTGTGTGTGTGTGTGTGTGTGTGTGTGTGTGTATATATATATATATATATATATATATATATATATATATATATATATATATTTGGTTCTTGAGTGTTGGGCTAGATTATTGGCTATTTTTACCACACTATCATTATCACATAAAAGAGGTATTTTATCAAATTTGATCCCATAATTCATCAAAGTTTATCTCATCCATAGCAATTGAGCACAACAACTACTCATAGAAATATATTTGGCTTCAGCAGCGGAAAGTGCTATGAAATTTTATTTCTTAGAAGACCATGACACTAAAAACCTTCCTAGTAATTAACAACTTTTCGAGGTGCTCTTTTTATCCACTTCATAACCTACATAATCAGAATCCGAATATTCAATTAAGTTAAAATTAGTACCTTTAGGATACCAAAGCCCTATGCTAGAGGAATGCTTGAAATATTTTAGAATTCTCTTTATGACTGTTAGATGGCACTCTTTTGGAGATACTTGAAACCGTGCACATATACAAACACTAAATATAATATCGGACCTAGATGTGGTAAGATAAAGCAAACTTTCAATTATTGATCTATAAAACTTTAAATCCACAGATTTACCTCATTCATTAAGATCAAAATGCCCGTTCATTGTCATGGGAGTCTTGATGATTTTTGCATCGTCCATGCCAAACTTCTTGAGTAAATCTCTCACGTACTTTGTTTGGCTTATGAAAGTCCCATCCTTGTGTTACTTGATTTGAACTCCAAGGAAATATCTCAATTCTCCTATCATGGACATCTCAAATTTACTAGACATTATATCACCAAATTCCTTGTAAAAATCTTGATTAGTTGAACCAATATAATATCATCAACATAAATTTGGCATACAAAGAAATCATCATCAATAATTTTTGTAAATAGTGTTGTGTTCACTTCTCTATTTTGAATCCTTTAGAAAGTAGAAAATCTTGACGGTGCTCATATCATATGCTCTAGGAGTTTGTTTTAAGCCATATAGCACCTTAGAGAGTTTATACATATGATTAGAATTTTTCTTACAATATCAACATCCGTTAATAATGTGACAAGACTCTTGAGCTCATTCACAATGTTGTTGAGGTGAGAATATATTTTATTTATACTCTCATAAGGCAAAATTGTAAATGTCTCATATTTGATCCGAAGCCTATACAATTTAGCTTCTTTAACCATTGATATTCCCTCATGAATTTCTGAGAGGGTGGTTCAAATATTGTGAGTAGTTTCCAAATTGCTCACTCTATTAAACTCATCCGCGTTTAAAGCGCCAAATAGAGCATTCATAGCTTGAGCATCTAAATGAACTATACACCCCTCTTGTTCCGTAGGATGTAGTGGATCAAGAGGCATGACATAACTCTCATTTATAATTTTTCATATGCTCAGACACGTGACCTTAAGATAGATAGATATTCTAATATTCTAATAAAAATAATTTGAGCCATCAAAAAAAGATGCCTTCCCTATAGTAATCTCCTCACTAGCCATCCTTTTTTTCACTAGACGATTAAGTCTAAAACAACAAGAGACCAAGCTCTGATACCACTTGTAGGATTAAGGATAATCGACTAGAGGGGGTGAAAAAGAGATCTAAAATTCTTTTCTACTTATATCGTTGTCTTGAGCCATATTGATCTTCATGTTGACCCTTAGCATGCATCTTACATTTATCGTTGGGACTAAACGTTTTTAACACTCAGTAAACATATTAGCCCCATAGTCACCTAATGTTATTAATGACCAAAACCATTTTTAGGGGTCTAGATGCTTTCATAGGGGTGGAGGAGGGAGGCGGCGAGGTCGGGTCGGTGGAGGAACACGAAGCGGGAGGGGAGAAGAGGGGCTGTGAGGTGTGGAGGTGCGAGAGGGCGGGGTCAAAGAGCACGGAGGTGATGAGTGAGTGGATGTGGGCTAGGTTGGTGCCTTCTGCTGCCGTCGGCATCGTATACATGTCCTTCTTGGCCGGGAGGCATACTGGAACAATGCCTTTCGCTGTCGATGCAGATCGTGCAATAACTGCATGTGCCTCCTTCTTCTCCATCATCTTGGCCACCATAGTCGTCATGTCAACCAAGATGGCTTTCATGTCATCTACGTTGACACTCATCTCGTTGAGGGTGGCCCTCATGGTCTTGACATTCTCGATAGTAGAAGCCATGGAGTTGGCTCTGATACTAAATTGTTATGAACTTTAGTTCATAAGGGGGTAAACACCGCCAAGAAGATGGTCGGATGGCAACAGTGTAGAGGGAGACAAAGAGACTATAGATGAGAATGAATTCGTTATTTTTTGCTTGCTTGGTTCCAATAGCACGTGGAAGCCCACTTATATAGATGGACACCCCCTAACAAATAGAATCTAATTTTAATCATATCTCTAATAATTAGAAACTAATATCATATCTCTAATAGATAGAAACTAATCATTAACTTCTTAATGAACCGACTGGGCCAGGGGGCTACACCCATGACACACATGGTTTTCTCCACCTTTTGTTGTGCAGAAATAGGTGAATTTGGTGTGGAGTTTCTTCTTGATTACATGTGTGTATCAGAGAAGAGAGGGAGAAAGAAACGCAAACATCTTGCTTTTGCTTTCTACCTCTAACCAACAGGAACAAGGGGGAATCTTGTGACATGGGTTGCAATTTGCAAATGAATTAAGGAGGAACATAGCCCTTGGGATTTGTACTGTTGAACCCTATTGGCACTCACCTACGGAGATTAACAGTGCACACTCTGGCCTAAGCCCAACTCTGAAATGATATGAAGCCCATTGACCTTCTTTTAATTTTTTTTACAAAGAGATTAGCCTTTTTAAGCTTTTAGAAAACAAACTTGTTACCAGTAACATTTGACAACAGTACTACAACAAATGCTCATATTACATGATGGAGTGGTGGGAGTAAGCAAATCCAAGTGCCTACTTTTACGCACATACAAGTGCATCTCAACGGGAAAGCACGTGCAAACTTTTGTATCATCATGGATTTATCTTTGACCTATGTAATTATAAGTGTGTGTGGCTCTGGTGTGCATTGCTAAAAACATATTTCTGATGATAGTTTTTCTGTATTGATAAGTACAACTAGCGCATCCTTTTTAAAATTTGTGCACAAGATTCAAAATTTGAGTGCAAATATTGATTGATTGCAATGTCATAGAAAAAAATCATTATGATTGATTGCTAAATTTTACATGATCATGCTTTTTGAAAATGGTTTGATCATTGATGCATTGCTTTCTTATGAATGTCCCCATGTTGCTTGCTAGAAGGGCCCTATGCATTAGATGGTTCAATCCCAAACGTAGGTCCCTTTTATACAAACTAATCCCCAACTTCAGAAGAGCATCCGCTCATGTACCACAAACCAAGATTGGACCATAGACAAAAACAAAAGAAATGAGACAATAGGAATAAGAGGGCATGTGCTCCTTTGACAAACATCTTCACTGATCACATAGGCAATTATTATTATTTGGATAATTTAAACTAACTTTCATTGCATTATACTCCCTCCGTTCTTTTTTACTTGATGTTTCTGACTTTTCACGGTCTTCGAGATGCGATTTTGACCGCTACTTTTTATAACTTTACATTAAGATATACTAATAAAATTATATTATTATAAAAATATTTGTAACGACAAATCTAATGGTATAATTTTTGTATAGCCAATCTAGATAGTTTTAAATCTATTGGCAGTCAAATTTTAAAAAATTTGATAGCACGGATTTTAGGACGTTAAGTAAAAAAGAGCGAAGGGAGTACCCTGTTTATGGTACAAAAAGTTAGTGTCATTACTCATGAAACCTCTAGGAATATCTATGATCACTAAATCCTTACTGCATTTGTAGCGAGAAAGTGTGCCCCTAACAAAACGACGCAGCCCCAACACTAACTGTTAACTCAACTCAGTAGTGAACAGTAATCTATCTTTTCTATGAGTCCCCCAAGGTATACCCTCGGTTGCTTGGTCAACATCACAATGCTAGTAGGCCCAGTCACCTTAGACTATTGCTTTGTTCATATTATCTTCTGCTTAGAAAAGACAAAAGTCAATATGAACACTCGACTTCTCGAAGCGACTCCTCACTTCTCTGGGTACCATCTTCGTTAGCGCACACTTCTATTGCGCCTCCACCTTCAACCTGCATGCGCATCGCCCAGGTCTTCGGCTCCTTCACGTCCGGCACATGCGCTATGGCTTGCTGTCCTTCTCGATCTAGTCTTCCGTTCTCAGATAGGATTCTGAGTTTTCGTTCTCAGACCCGGTTACATATAGTACTTGTACTTGGTCTTGTACAGTCCTATATATAGGACTACATGCTGTAGCATGAGATATCAAGCAATATAGAATCAATTGCATACGATTTCATGGTATCAGAGGCAGGATCTCCTGCACGCTTCCGCCTTTCCCATCTCCGGCGAACCTAGTCGCTGTTCTTCTCTTCAATGGCCTCCCCCATCGACGTCGCCGCCGAGGCTACAGCTGCCGCGGTCCGCGCCTCCCTTGCGCCCGCGCCTGACGGCACCGACGCCACAGCCCCCACTCTCAACGCCGCCGCTCTTGATGCTATCGCCTCAGCCGCAGCTGCTGCCGTGCGTTCGGCCCTCTCCAGCACTTCTTCTTTGACCTTGACCGGTGCTGCTTCAATGACGCCTATCATGCCTCTGGCCACTCCTGCCATTGCTGCCCAGCTTGGACCGTCTTCCTTGACTCCCGATGCGATCGCCGCCATACACGCTCAGGCGATGACCATCCTCAACGTCAAGGCGCTGCCCTCGCACCCTCGACCGGCGGCCTCCAACTACTCCCAGTGGCGCGGTCTGATGCTCGTGGTACTTGGCAAATATGCCCTCACTGATCATGTCCTCATCGACACTCCAGAGCCTGGCCGTCCGGACTAGGCACGCATGGACTGCGTTGTCCTCTCTGGTTCATGACACTATTTCCACAGCTTCGAACTCGTCGTGGTGCTACGGCCACCGCGCGCATTGTATGGCGGTGGCTCGAGCACCAATTCCTCGGCAACATGGAGAGCCGCACGCTGCACTTGGAAGCTGAATTTCGCACATTCACCAAGGCGCCTCTCCATCTCTCGACATCGCGTTGCCTCAAAGGGATGGCTGATGCTCTTGCCGATCTCGGCGAGACCATCAGCGATAGGACGTTGGTACTCACCACCCTTCGTGGCCTCAACAAACAATACTCTCATATGGCCACCTTCCTCCACATGCAACGCCCCTTTCCCACCTTCATCGAAGCACGATCCCAACTTTTGCTCAAGAAATCAACCGCCCAAGTGCTCCTCATCGAGTAGCAACAATACCGCCAATCTGCGTTGTCTCGCCACCGCCTCGGTGCCACGGTGGTGGCTTCGGCGGCTCAACAAGTGGAGGCAATTCTTCCAACAACAACAACAACTATCGTCGTGGTCGACGTCACGGTGGCCAGAACGCCGAAGGCAATAGCAATTTCTCCGACGACACCGGCGGCCAAGGCTTCTCCAACACCAGCCGCCACCTGGCACCGTGGCCTTCCCCCCACAATCCCTGGGCCAGGACAATTCAGATGTGGCCCGGCCCACGTGCCGGCGTGCCTGCTCCTAGTCTGCTGGGCCCCCGTCCAGGGGCTCCCTTCACTGGTGCAACGAGCCACCTTCCGCCAGCACTTCCTGCCGCCAGCACTCATGCTACACCGACTTGGACACCCCTTGGCGGCACAATGCACTGGGACCAGCAGGCTTTGGTCAACGCATTCAACACGGCGACGCTACATCCACCACTGTCGGGTGAATGGTATATGGATACGGGTGCCACTTCTCATATGACTTCGGATGCCGGTATTCTCTCCGTTGCCCACCCTCCTAACCACCATACTCCCTCCTCTATTGTTGTCGGCAATGGCCATTTACTCCCTGTTACACATACTAGTGTAGCTAGCTTTGTTACTCCTACTTCTAACTTTCAACTTCACAATGTCCTAGTTACTCCCCAGCTTATTAAAAACCTTATCTCAGTTCGACAATTTACTATTGATAACTCTTGTTCTGTCGAGTTTGACCCATTTGGCTTCTCTATGAAGGATCTTCAAACCAAGAACGAGATCGCCAGGTGCAATAGCTCCGGACTTCTCTACCCCTTTTGCCTCCGCCCGCGCGTGCCCGAAGCCCTTGTCGTCCACACCTCCAACAACACCCTGTGGCACCGCCGCCTCGGCCATCCCGGTCGAGAGGCCCTTTCACATCTCTCTAGCTATTACGGTCTATCTTTAAACAAAGGCGAGACCGGGTCCATTTGTCATGCTTGTCAACTCGGCCGCCATGTTAGATTGCCTTTTTCTTCTTCTAGCTCTCGAGCCACTGCAAATTTTGATCTTATTCATTGTGATCTTTGGACCTCCCTCATTGTCAGTGTATCGGGCTACAAATACTATTTAGTCATTCTTGATGATTGCTCTCACTTCCTGTGGACCTTTCCCTTACGTCTTAAGTCTGACACTTTTACTACCCTTTCTCATTTTTTCTCTTATGTTCGCACCCAGTTTGCCACCACCATCAATGTTGTTCGGCGACAACGGCCGCGAGTTCAACAACTCCGCCTCCAGCTCCTTCTTCCTCTCCAATGGTGTCTACCTTCACATGTCATGTCCCTACACTTCTTCCCAAAATGGACGCGCTGAATGCATCATCCGCACTACCAACAACATCGTACGCTCCCTACTTTTTCAAGCCAGTCTTCCCGCCGCCTATTGGGTAGAAGCCTTACACACTGCCACCTACCTCCTAAATCGACACCCGACAAAAACCTTGAACTTTCAGACACCCCACTTTTCCCTCCATGGCACGCACCCATCCTACGATCACCTCCGAGTTTTTGGTTGCACTTGTTACCCCAACCTTTTTGCCACTGCCTCTCACAAATTGTCCCCACGCTCCACTTTATGTGTCTTCTTGGGCTACTCTTCTGAGCACAAGGGTTATCGCTATCTAGACATCTCCACCAACCGCCTCATTGTTTCCCGGCACGTCGTCTTTGAGGAACACATGTTTCCTTTTGCCCTTTTACCAACGGCTAACACTGAGGCTACTAATCTTGATTTTTTGGAGATTGATTGTGCAGACTTGCCTCCCCCCATAAGCACTCTTCGGCCCCCTTCGGCGGTGGCGCCAACACCCACCGACACGACCAACGCGCCCAGCAGTCCAGCCTGTGCATCTCCTTGGTCAATCGCGCATACTGGGGTAGCTGATGGACCAGTCGCAGCACGCTTCTCTGGGCTGTCTTCCACCCCAGTTGGGCCTCCTCCAACTACACAGCCCAGCTTGCCCCCTCTGACGGGGGTCCTCCCGACCTCCGCCGAGCCGCCGACTACGGCTGTCCAGCCGAGCGCGACTCCTCTACCGACTACGGCTGTCCAATCGAGCATGACTCCTCTACCAAGAGAGCTTCCAGCCTCTGCTGTACCCGCCACTCCAGTTGTGAACACTCACGGCATGACTACTCGTGGCAAGCTTGATTTTCGACAGCCCAAGCAGCACTTCGACCTCCATACTGAGGTGCTCTCTCCAGTGCCACACACTTACCGTGCCGCCCTGGCTGATCCTCATTGGAGGGCGGCCATGGAGGAGTACTCTACCCTCCGCTCCAACAATACATGGGAGCTTGTCCCTCGTCCGCCCAACACCAACCTCGTTACTGGCAAGTGGATCTACAAGCACAAATTTCATGCCGACGGGACTCTTGAGCGATACAAGGCACGGTGGGTTCTTCGGGGCTTCATTCGACGCTCCGGTATTGATTTTTCTGAGACATTCAGTCCAGTGGTCAAGCCTGCTACCGTCCGTACCGTCCTCAGCCTAGCACTCTCCCGCAATTGGCCCATTCACCAACTAGATGTCAAGAATGCCTTCCTTCACGGCACGTTGCAAGAGACAGTCTACTGTAGTTAGCCTTCCGGGTTTGTAGATCCTTCTCATCCGGACTATGTCTGCCATCTAAACAAATCTTTATATGGGCTCAAGCAGGCACCTCGGGCGTGGTTCAGTTGTTTTGCCACCTATCTTCAGTCTATTGGTTTTGTGGAGACTAAATCAGATGCTTCCCTATTTGTTTGGCGTCGTGGGACTAACCTGATATAGCTACTCCTGTACGTCGACGACATCGTTGTCACAGCGTCCACCCTGGCTCTTCTTCAATGGGTCATCTCCTCCCTTCAGTCAGAGTTCTCTATGAAGGATCTCAGTGAGCTGCATCATTTTTTGGGTGTTTCCGTCTCGCACCATCCCGAGGGCCTTTTTCTCTCCCAGCGCTAGTATTGTCTTGACATTTTGCACCGTGTTGGTATGACTCAGTGCAAGCTGTGCAGCACTCTGGTCGACACTCAAGGGAAACTCTCTGCTGATGGCAATCCGGTCGATGACCCCATCGACATTGCAAAGATCGCTGGTGCTCTACAGTATCTCACATTCACTTGGCCAGACATCACCTACGCCGTTCAGCAGATTTGCTTGTTTATGCATGATCCACGCGCTCCACATATGGCGGCCATAAAAAGGATTCTACGCTAGATCTCTGGGACCCTAGATCATGGCTTACTGCTTCACCGTTCCTCCTCTGCGGATATGGTTGTCTACTCTGATGCGGATTGGGATGGCTGCCCTGATACACACCGGTCTACCTCAGGCTATGCTGTCTACCTCGGCGATAATCTCGTGTCATGGTCATCCAAACGTCAGCTCACCATCTCCTGATCATGCGCTGAGGCAGAGTACCGTGCAGTTGCAAATGCTGTTGCAGAAGTTTGCTGGCTATGAAAACTTCGCCTTGAGTTACATCTTCCTCCTCGTCTACTGCGACAACATCAGCACTGTCTACCTCTCCACCAACCTAGTGCAACATCAACGGACCAAGCACATTGAGATCGATTTGCACTTCGTTCGCGAACGTGTCGGCCTTGGCGAGGTCCGCGTCCTGCATGTGCCTACCGCCTCCCAGTACGCCGATATCTTCACCAAGGGCTACCCGTCCGTCTTCACCGACTTCGCTCCACCGAACGTGCGCCACCGCAGCTCCATCTGCCGGGGGGGTGGTAGTGCACGCTTCTACTACGCCTCCACCTTCAACCTGCATGCGCATCGCCCAAGTCTTCAGCTTCTTCAAGTCCGGCACATGCGCTGTGGCTTGCTGTCCTTCTCGGTCCGGTCTTCCTTTCTCGATAGGATTCGAAGTTTCCGTTCTTAGACCCGGTTACGTATAGTACTTGTACTGGTCTTGTATAGTCCTATATATAGGACTACATGTCAGAATCTGAGATATCAAGCAATACGTAATCAATTACATACGATTTCAGTCTTGCTCTAGGATAAGGTAGAAAGTCATGGGTTCATCACGCACCCCACTCATTTCACTCCTATCACGTGCATGTATCTCTCCCTCACTTTTTCCACCGCTCACTCCTTTCCTAAAAGTCACTTTTTCAATCATTACTATTTATTTTTAGCCAAAAACCATAAATCATAACCAAAAGCCATCAGCAAAAGCCAATACAAATACCCCTGTCACTCCTATTTTTTGAGTAGGCACAATTGGGCTTGGGCCTGGGCCTGGACTAGTCTAGTGAGAGCCATCAGTTTGGTCGTGAGATGGACTACTTTGGTTTGGCCTATTTCTCGCCTCTGCTTTCGATTTCACCCATTTCCAGCTTTTCGTGCCTTGCACCATCGTCATGGCGGATGCCATGTAGCAATGCCGCCACATCCTTCATGGTCGACCGGTCCTCGGGGCGTGGGCTGGCACATAATAGTACAATGGCAGCAACCCATCCCAGCAGTTGGACAATGTTGCGGTGGCGCACTCAAGGGAGCACGCTGACCTCGCAGGTGAACACGTCAACGGACACCTCGTCGCATGACCGAAATTTCTTCACGGCGATCGTGACGCCAGTGGATGGCATGCTTGCACGGTACACTGCGCGGAACCACTTTTGGGTGATGATGTTCACCGGAGTGAGTCTGCGAGCCACATCGGCGACGCTAATCTCCGCCAGTACAGGTGATGTCCCACGGTGGCGACATCTTGGTGTCCTTGTCCTCACTGGGGTGCTCACTGCGCCAGCACCACTCGAATAGAATGAGCGCCATGGCTACGGCGAGGACGATGAGGGCAAAGGCAGCATGGCCATCACGGCATGAGCGGCATGGCGCGCCTCGAGCTCGTGGTCACCAGCGTTGCCCTCAACGCCACTCGCCGGCAGCTTCGTGAAGAACGCAATCTCCGGCAACCAGCCGAGAAGCTATTGAAGGCGATGTTGAGCGCCATGAGGTTTTGTAGCACGCATGAGCTCAAGATTGCCGAGAGTTGGTTATGCGACATGTCAAGCACCCCGAGCCTTACAAGCCCTCCTCACGATCGTGCTGCATGCTATTACAGCTGAGGTTAAGAATATCCAACCCTGAATCTTGTAGATGCTTCCGTTATGTGGCCGACAACAAGTTATGTTGCTGCCAATGTCAAGGAGCCGGAGGTGGGAGCATGAGCCGATCTCCGACGAAGATCGCCCTGACAATGCTGCCGCTGAGAATGAGCTTTGTCGACAAAGTGAGCACGCTGATGTCCGAAGGGATCGCACCGCCGATGGCTTTTTAGGAGATGTTAAGGTACTGGAGTGAGACCAAGTCCTCGAATAGCCCTTACGGAAGCACGCCGGCGATGGCATTGTCGTGGAGGTCGATGAACATGAGGTTTCGACACCCTAATATCTCTCGTGGGGAGGGCGCTGGACAGCCGCTTTGTTAGTAATATGCCCTAAAGGCAATCATAGAGATGATTGTATCACTTCTATATTTATGATCTTTTGAATAATATGTTATTTTATCCTTTGAATAAATATCTTTCATATTGATTAACAAGTATGTGACTTATTCATGGAACTCTTTATTTATGTTTTGATGTTATTCTAAATTATCTCTGATCTTCTATCATTATGTGGGATAATTATGATTTACAGATCAACATATGTATGATTGATGATCATGTTTTATAGATCATGGATATAGGACATCAAATCAATAATGTGAACGTATGTTAGAGAACATGATGTTGGATTGACCCACCATGAGATATCATGGAATTGTTATATTCTTAAGTGTCATCGCTTGGTCTCATATATAGTGCATGTGGGATCCTTAGACCTAAGATCGTTATTATTTCATACATGTGTAATAGTTTACTTAGGAGTTTTCAAACACTACTTCGTGACTGGGTGATCATAAAGATAGCTTTTAGGTTTACTATGAAATATGCGAAGAATTATGAGTGATCAAGATGGAATTTGCTCCTTCTATATAACAGGAGTGATATCTCTTGACCCATCGATGTGGTTGGATTAAGCATGTGCATGGACATGCCGAATGTGGTTAAGGAGGAGTCAATCACAGCTGAGTAATCTACTACAGGTATTGTAGGATAGCACGCTTCTCGCCTTGAGTTCGATCTAGTATCATGAGGCAAAGGGATCGGTATAAAAGCACTATATAGGTTTGTCCGATATGATCTTTATGTATGTTTCGGGGTCATGTCCTGCTAAGGACCGCTACCGACTTATGGACCAGAAAAGAGCTTTTGGCTTATGACCAAATATACATAAACTTACAGGGTCACCCAATAGGATAGAGCGATAAGAGTTCAGATAATAGTCTCTGAGTGGGATACGATTTCTACTCGTATTGGATAAAGATCTGATTGGAGGCTATATAAGGAGAGGTGCAGGGCTAAGTGAGGTATTCCGAAACACACCCATCAAAACTCTAACCGCCACCTCTGATAACCCCTACCGTATGTGCTGGTGCTAGCACAACGACGCACGGTGTTCCCCCTAGACGTGTGGACCTTGGTAGAGGCATTGCTATAATTGCAGCGCTGATCGAGATGATCATGAGGAGGAGACGGTTGGCGGAGGATGATTGACTACATCCACTACACCGACGCGCTCTTCGTTGAATCAGCTACTTCAACTCTTCTTCTGTTACACTGTGCGTCTAGTAGTAACGATATATGATGTCTTACTCGTATGATTTTCTAGTTTACGTAGTAAAAAATTTTAATTTACGCTAGTGCAGTCTACCTGTATCCCAATAGGTTTGAGCCTAGATCAAGGAAGCCAAGGTTTCCAAGCATACTGATTTTGTCCAATATTGCGCCGGTGATGTGTTTGCCACTTGCCTGGAACTGGATGAGGGACGTGCAGTTGCCAATCTCCGACGACAACTTACCGAGCAGCTTGACACCGCGGTGGCCAAAAACGCAGCCACGGATCGCCTAGCTGAGCATTGTTTGGCAAGTTGAGAGCCCCGAGACTCGTGCCTGGTCAAGCTCGCGGATGGTACCGCTACCTACTTGGCCCACAGGTGAAGCATGTGCAATGCCGAGGTTGGTCCGTTGGTGAGGTTGCTACACCGGCTGAGCTCCAGCAAGACTGCACCAGAGATCTTTTTCACACTGAGCTATAGACAAGGTTAACTCTTTTGGTTTGGGAAAATTCAAAAGGTGAAAAAAGAACCGAAATGGATGAAATTTCAAAATTTTGTCCAAAATTTTGGGCGAAATTTTCAAATACTGTTTGAATTCTACGATGGAATCTAGGTGAAACCAGAACAAAATCCACCCAAAATCTAGACGAAAAATGTCCGAAAAATCCACCGGAAACAACTTTTCCATCGCTAAGCTGTAACATCCTAAAATTTTATTTCCTTTTTATTTGATTTTATTTGAATTATTTTGGATTTTATTTCAAAGCCTGGAGTGAGAAAACTTAATTTATCTATTTTCCAAAAGTCAAACATAATTTATTTTATTTATCTAGAGCTCCTCTAGATTTATAGTATTTTCTAGAATTTTGGGAGTTATTTGCTATTTCTAGAGTTTTTAGAAGCTTCCTAGTATTTTTGAAAATTAAAAACAAAATTTAAAGCTAACTCTCTCTCCCTCCGACATGTGTCATGTCAGAATTCAATCTCGGTTGGCCGATCTAATCTCGGCCGTCCGTCTTCACTTAAACGGCGTTGACGGTCGGGATCTCCTTGAACGCCACATGTCGCTCATCTATAACACCCCACCCGTCCCACTCTCTCTCTCTTCTCCTTCTCTCTTCGACAGGTGGGACCCACTTGTCAGGCCCTTCTCCTTCCTCTCTTTCTTCTTCCTCCGGCCACCTGCCATTGATGACCACCGAAGCTCTTTAAAACTTCCGTTACCACCCGTTGCCTCGAGTAATCATGGACATTAGTAGCCCTAATTCACCCTTTAAATGTTCCGATGGTTTTTCCCTCCTTAAAACCCCGTTAAATCTCACCGTTAATCACCACTACACCGGCCTTAAATCAGTGAGCCGCTTCCACCATTACCCTTCCCCACGCCTATAAAAACCTCCCCAAGCTCTCACTCTACACACCACCCCTCTTCCTCTCCTCAACTCACTTTTCTGTGCACTCGAGCTTTCTCGCGCCCTACTTCTTCCCCGCCAGCTTAGGATGAACTCCGGCGAGCAATTCCGGTGAGGTCGGTCCTCCCACGCCGCTATCGCCGCCTTCGCCGCCAGACGTGTACAAACCCCGCCACCCTCCACCAAGCAAAATGTCATTGGAGTCCTCCCACCGTGAGCTCTCACCGACCGCCAAACCTCGCCGCCAACACCAAGCCCTCCAAACACCGTGCTAGGGTGAGTTGAGATTCGGTCACCCTCTTGCCATTTTTGACTCACCGCCTCGCCGAGCGCGAGCTCCAACGACCTTCGGTCCCGAGCTCCACCCGCCGACTAAGCCACATCGACTCGAGCCCACGTGGTAGCCACGTGGCCGCCATGTGGTGAGCCACATCGGTTTCAATTGGCCTCGTTAGCAAAATCTTACCATATTAGCATTTCTCATTGAAAATAAATTGGTCAAAAATATAAACTGACGCTAACATCATAATTGATTTCTCTTTACAAAAATAATTCCATCAATTCCTCGCTGATATCATAATTCCATTTTTAGTTCAACAATAACCCGTAAATCACCTTTTCTTTTCTTTAGTTTTAAACTTCCAAGAGCCCGTTCTTCTTCATCTTAGCTCCAATTGGACTGCTCAAATTTCTAAATTCTTCTAAAGTCCTAAATAACCTATTTGTAGACTCTTTTTTAATTTTGAATTTTAGTTGAATTTTGTTTGAATTTATTTGCTTTGGTTCTTCACGTATAAATTACAACGACTTCGAAGAGTACGATTTCGATGATTCGCAACACCAATACTCCGAGCAAGACAAGTTACTCCTTTAATCATGTTGCTCCTAATAATTTATATTATTTATGTTGTTTTTAAATTATTATGCATGTGTACTTTTATTCAAACATAGTTTAAATCTGATTTAAATTCTAATTATGCCCAATTCCTTTGTGTAAAGCCAAATTTGACCTTAAATAATCATGTCTTATCACCTTAGATAAAAACTTTGTTAGTACAATAGTATTAACTAGAAATTTTATAGAATTGTTTAGCCATGCCTAGATTAATTTAGGTGGGAATATTTATTTTACATGAAATGTTGAATTCTAAAATCTATTCTTGACTTTGGTGAGTCAAGATGGTCTATAAAATTTTAGTAAAAATAAAATTATTAAAATCTAGTTTAGACCTAGGTTAATGGTTAGGTGATAGGTGCATGCATTGTTGTTTGGTGACACAATGTTGATTGTCGTGCACAAGGGGTATGTGGTTTGAGACTAAGTCAATTAAGGATCGGCCTCGTGAGCTATCATACAAAGTCACACTGACTATCACAAGTCTAGTATGAGACAAACCCGACTAAATAATTTGTGATGGCGTGGCGTGGTGTAGGCTACGACAAACCCTAAACTTTGTTTCGCTATAGGTTGAATGTGAGCATGGCGAGGCTACGAGAAGTCTCACATGGCACAAGAGGGCTCCAACTTATAGATTTAAGTTGTAGTGAAACCTTAGTGGCGTGTAACTAATTTGGTAACATAACATTGTAACAACCTTATCATGAACTCTCAACCGCACACCTAAGGCAGTGTGCTAATCGCGTGGCATAGTGAGAAGACATGTCTAGTGGGTAAAGTTGTACAGCTCTGCAGAATAACAAACTATCCTGGATAGCCATATCCATGGTCATGGACAAGCTGAGTAACAAACTATTGTAAATGAAATTTGCTTCATACTGAAAACAACTTAGCATAAAGTCTCATCTTTTGACAACCTTGCATATATGTATAATTTTGCGATACACTATAAGTCTTGCTGAGTACACAATATACCCAATCTTGCTTAAATTATTGTTGATCAGAGAATGAAGAAGGATACGTGCTGCACGACGATACTTTGCCCCGACACTAGAGAATTCAACAATAGGTTTTTCTAGAGCCTAATCTCCACGGTTTCTTGTGAGATATGGTGGCATACCACTAGGATCTTTTGCTTATTTACTAGTCTTCCATGTAATTGACCTTTGACTCTAACATTTTACTTGGTCGGTCACTCTATGTTGTAACCTCTACTATGCATCTCTTATATATCACTCTTTCATTGTAAATTAATTATGTACGATATGTATGGATGTGATCTCGATGTTATAAATATATGTAATAGCCATCGATCATAGAACTAGTACGTAACATATTCAATGACTATGGGTATTCTCGCCCGGGTCCCCACAGTTTCTTGGTGCAGTGGCGCCGTTGTTGGTAATAATCAAGTCTTTGCTGGAAAACTGAGTTTTATCGGAAGACCAAGTCCTCCGTAAGACCGAGTTTGGCGCTGAAGTTTGAAGCCGCTGGTACCCTCTCAAGCTTCGCCGCGCATGTCAGCCGAATAAGTTCATGAAATCTGCATCTCCGATTCAAGTGGATCGAGTTAGTTATGGCGGAAGTCGAGAGCCGTTAAGAGTTAGTTAGTTTATCGTAAGACTTTAAATTTCCATTGTAATCTGTTGTTTCGCACTCAAGTTCAGTTTATGTTTTATCTTTACTACTTTAAAAGAAGGAGTTGGTGGTTGATGAGTCCTCCTCATTTTTTAGTCATTCGATCCGATTATGAGATAGAATCTGAACCGCTCTCCCCACCACCCCTCCTCCTCCGCACTCCGCCGCCCGATCCGCCTCCTCGCTCTCCCCGCTGCCCCGATCCGCTCTCCCCGCCGCCCGATCCGCTCCCCTCGCCTCCTCCCGCTGCCCCGACCGCTCCTCGCTCTCCCCGCCTCCCTTGCTCTCCCACACGCGCCCACCCCCCGCCGCCTCCCCTCGCCCCCCCCTCCTCTCTCGCCCGCACGGCCGCCCCGCGCGCCTCGCTCCCCGCTTCCCCCGGTCCTCTGCCCTCCTCTCTCTCGCTCCGCACGGCCGCCGGCGCCGCCTCCTCGCTCTCCCCGCCTCCGCAGATCTCGCTCTCCCGCCGCCCCACCGCTCCCCTCGCTCTCCCGCCTCGCTCTCCTCGCCGCAGATCCGCTTCTCCCCAAGCGCCGCGGGCTCCTCCCCACCTCTGCCGCCACCCTCTCCTCCGTAGCGCTGACCTCCCCACCCCGTGTCGCGCCGCCTCCTCCTCCTCCCACCCCGCGCCTGTGCCGAGCCTCGCAGCGCGGCGACTGGTGGTGCCGCTATTATTGCGGTGGTGTTGATTTGCAACTTTGGATTGAAAGTTCTCGTGGAGACTCTTGTTGTGCCTTAGGTTTTGTAGCGCTCAAATCCATAGCGAGGAAGATGCTCAAGGACAAGGAGATGGCTGCCGCCGACGGTGAGAACTACGACTATGATCTCTTCGTGATCGGCGCGGGAGCGGCGGCGTCATGCACTCGCACCTCCGCGCTTTCGGAGCTAAAGTTGCTTTTTCCTCTTTCTTTTTCTTTTTGGTCCTACCACGCGTATGTAAGCAATCGTGTTTGCCGTATGAGTATATTGGGTTTGTTTGCGCAATTTGATTGGTTGTGAGATGTGGTGCAGTTGCGATTTATAGCCCTGCTCCACCCCATTAGCTCGGATTGGCAAGGAGGGCATGGCGGACGTAAGAATCTCCCGTTAATTTTGTGCATTTCGTGTTGAATACTTGAACGCCTAGCTATTCATGCTTGGGGATGTTGTTACATTCTAAATCTATGAGCTCATTGTTATACTAGGTGTGTCATTCGTGGTTGCGTCCCTAAAAGATACTTGTGTATGGTGCATCTTTCCGGGAGAATTTGAGGCAAGTGGTCTTATCGCCCTATGCAACCCAACCGTTGTTGATACCAAAAATGGGTTGGAAACATCATTGTTTACGCCTGTGAATGAAATTTGACTCGCTAGATAGCATTCCTTCCTCAATTCATCGACTCGCTATACAACTTTTGATCCATAATCCATCGCTTATCTATGTACTTGAATTCAGATAACCTATTCATTTCAAAGCTTGTCTCAGGCCTTCATAAAAGCCATCCTTCTAAGGAATATGCTGGTTTGTTGTATTTTAACTCGCAGCTTTGTTACAAATGCAGATTCAAAGAATTTCGGTGGGAGATTAACGGATATTAACTTCAATTGAAAAGTCAGGAAAATAAGGTCGCCAAAACCTCATTTTGTTTTTTCTCAAGACATTCTTTGTGAGTTGTGAGCACTTTATAGATGTCGTACTGCCCAAGATCCTCAAAATTTTCTTCCATGCAGACTCAAGAAATTGTTAGATTAAATGAAGTGCACCAGAGGATCCTCACCAAGGCTGGTGTGACGATGATTGAAGGGACAGGCAGTTTAGTTGATGCCCATATCGTTGAGGTTAGCCACCAGATGGTTTAAAGCAAAGGTACACAAAGAAACACATTTTGATAGCAATCGGCAATGAGCTCAACGTGTCAACATACCCGAAAGGTTAGTTAAGTTCTCTGACAGCTTTTGTAATCTTGTTTATTGTGTTGGCCAATGTTACTAATACTTGTTTGTTACCTCCTTCACATTCATCAACCTGTGTGTCTGAAGCCTTTGGATTGACCTCGAGATGTGGAATTCTGCATGATCCGCTTTATGACCGGATTTGACATTACAAGTTTGAAAACTTATTAGTTTGGTACAATGGTACCTTTCATCTTCGCTTGAGCTCGCTTGTGAGGCACAAGCATTACCGCCATTTATGTGCCGCTTCAAGTTGTTGATTTCATTTTCGCTAGTCTTTATGTGTCTTGGTGGATTATTCAGCTTAGTCTTTTATGTCTTTTGGTGGATTATTCTTACATTAGTGAGAACCTCTTTGCAGAGTTGGCTATTACCTCGATGAGGCCTTGAGTTTGGAGGAGCTACCAAAACGTACAGTAATCCTTGGTGGCGGTATGGTGCTACAATATATTTAAGTATCATGCATGGTGCTTCCATACCAATTCTTTCTGCTCGACTTATCTCTGCTCATGTGCTGATATTAATGTTTTACAATGAAATGTCTCATATCGTTAGTGTTTCGGATTTCGTATTAACTTGTACTCGTACCCTCTTACAACTTCGACTGCCATATATTTAACATTGGAGCAGAAAACAAGTTCTGAAAATATAAATTCGCCGCTTTATTCTCCAATATAGAAGTGAATCCACGCCTGATGAGACAAAAGAAGGGGTATAGTAGTTGAAATTAAGTTGAAGGAACTAGAACCAAAGTCACCAAGTAAGTACCGAGTGGAGTGTTGTACCAAGGCCAAGGCCGACCAACTCGTAATGTACCTACCGATTTGCAACCTTTGTTCTTTGTGGAATCAGATTTAAAATTGTCGATAACATTATAACAAAGATGAATAAACCACGCAGCATTGTAATCCTCAAGTGCAACCTAATATCCGATGGAAAATTCCTTTTAGGCATCCATTCAACCTAGAGGAATCGTGTCATTTGAGCACCGCAACATCTATGGTCTAAACAGATCTATTGTTGGTTCTCTACATCCAAAGAACTCCGCTCAACCTCGTGTTAGTTGCTAATGAGTGTTTTTCCCCAGATCTCGTGTTGTTTGTTGCTTTTGATTATCGTTAAACCAGTCATTTGGTGCTATCTACATGTAAGAGGAATGATGTTTAGGAAGAATTCACAGGTGAGTTTAGTGTGGTATTATTGATTGCATGTTAGTTTGTTTATTTCATTACACTACCATATTAGTTTGTTTAGTGTGGTAATGATGTTTATTTCATTACTAGAGAATCCACTTTTGGATTTTCGAGCTTCACACGACAGAGCAAATTCACTTATGGCCTTGTGGTGGAAGAGATTACATCACGTGATGAAACTAATAGTATCTCAGACACATGGTTCTCGAGCAATGCAAAGTGGCGGCTTGAGCATGGATGGACCTCCTACAACTCTCGGTGTACCGCGAGATCGAATGGCATTTCTACAAGCAAATATTACTCGACAATACCGAGTTTGTAAATGGTGCGCTTATTGGCATGATGCATTTTCTAGGTATGCCGATATGTACCTTTGTGGTTCCCAAAACACACAAGATACCTTCAATTGTTGCCCGCTTTTGTTTGATTGATCTTTGCTTCGCATGAGTTAGTATAGTTTATTTGGTTTTCCGCTGTAACGCACGGCACCTTACTAGTCCCGCCATCGCTCACCGTAAGATAATTGCAATACTCGCGCTTTAGCCTTCACCGTATTCGATCTTCAATCTCATTCTTCCGTATTGTCTACCTCCTCCAAAACATTGAGCGATACTTTATCCGTGAGATAGTGTCACAATTGGGCGATTTTCATCATCGTGAAGGACCGTGAGGTGGCGAAGAAGATGGTCTACTTCGCCGTCCGAGCACCATCGACTCGCAGCTCCACGCCGCCAAGATCCTCGTCGTGGTCTCCGACGCCTACAACGACTTTGACGTGCTCGCCCTCGCAGCTCCGCCTCTTCCACTTCGCAAGGCGGCACATGGCAGCGCTGGGCGGTGGGCCCCGACGCCGCCGTGGCGGCCTCCGCGCCACCACGAGGAGAGACCTCCGACCACTACAACTTCACCAAGTAAACAATGACAGCTTACCCTGGTAATGTAATTAACTACACTCGCCATTGTTATATCCTATAAGAGATGCTTGTAATCAAGTTGATCTGATTTTCATTGTATGAAACTCTGAATTCTCTTTCGATTTTATTGTAGCATTCGAGTGGCTGCGCTGCGAGAATGAAGGCGTCGATGACTGCGCTGGGTTCCTGCGCGGCCACAAGATCGTGGCTCGGGGACGGGAGCAGTTCGGAGGAGACGCGAGGTGCGATAGGGTGAATATGCTGGACAGGGACAGAGTGTTTGAGACTCCTCTATAACATGAGAAGGGTATTGTACATTTGCACTGTACACTTGAGCTCGTTCTAGATTGTGGAGTCGACCATGGGAACTTTGCATCAAGTGAATCAAAGAATAAAATGAACGGAGAGGATTTAATTTGATGTAATTTTCTGATCCTTCTTTTTCAATGTTCAGTCTCTTCATTTTTGGTAGAGATCGATGTGAGTTTTCCCATTTATTTATGCATGCAGTCTAGGCTGAATATTGTCAATCACTGAAGTAGAATTAGCAATCATACTAATTTCACATACTCTAGGCTTGTGAATGCTGATGGCGGACTACAAATTGGTGAAAGGAGTGTGTTGTGTTTGACGATAAGCGCACAATGAATCCTGAATTTTTTTGATAATTATGAAGCAAAAATCTACATTACTGTGGGTTTTTGAAAACATGTGACGGAATCATGTGCACTTAGTTTGTTTTGGCCATTACTTCATTTAGTTGCATGGGAATGCAATGCAAGGAATAAATGCATAAGTTATTTTCAACTGCTCGCTCGCACATCAATGCATAAACGCTCCACCACTACTATCGCTTCCACGCTTGGGGTTGTAAGTTACCGCATGTACTTTCTATATATTAAGCAATGCAATGCAAGAAAAGCCGCAGCTTTCGCAGCACCAAAAATCGCTCAGGTTCCATTGATCGTGTGAGTTTCTAGTGCGCTTGTTTAGCGCCGCTTCTCGACGTAAAATCGCACATTGAGTTTCGCCAGCAAATGAACCGCTATCATTTGCATCGAGCTGTTGACGCATTCCGCGATGTCGCCGCGGCAGAGATCGAGCAAGACTCGCAATGCCGCTATCGAGGGCGCTACCATCGCCGGTGGGGCACCGTGCCAACAACAACGGAAGGTCGCAGTGCTGCTCACGCGAGGGAGGTCGGAGGATCGGCGCCATTCTTGACCCGACATGCACGAACTACGCAGAATGGAGCCCGATGATGAAGGTGATGCCGCATGCGTGTGGCCTTTAGAACACCGCTCAAAGACAAAGATTGACGACGAGCAAGAGGATCAAATGGCGATGGAGGCCATATCAAGGCCGCCCTCACGATGATCCAGACGCCGCCGGTCAAGTCGAGCGCCAAACACACGCGGGACGCGGTCGCATGGCGAGAATTGGCGCGACCGCGCACGAAGGCCAAGGCGCAATCTCGCGCAAGGAGTATGAGGCAATTGCGCTCCACGACGGCGAGACGATCGATGACTTCACGCTCGACTCACCAATTTGGTGACTAACCTCCGGGAGTTCGGGACGACATCGACGCAGGTCAAGGTAGTAGAGAAGTATCTACGGTTGTTCCATCTAAACACTCGCATATAGCTCTATCTATCGAGACCTTGCTCAACCTCTCCACCATCACCGCCGAGGAGGTCACCGGGAGGTTGGAGGCGTGGACGATCGGATCTGATATGTCGCCGAGCGGCAACCTCTACCTCACCGAGGACACGCTTGAGAGGCGTTGAGCGCCTCAAGTTGCGGCACCATGGCGAAGTCATCTCAAAACCGCAACGTGGCGGTGGTGGAGGACGACATCGTGGGTGTGGAGCGCGCAGAAACCAGCGGTGGATCGGCGCGCGTAAGGCAAAGGAGGTGCCCGGATCTCTGATGACAAGTGCAAAATTGTGGTCGCTTTAGCCATTGGGCTAGGGACTACAGCAACCCAAGAAATAGCAGCTACACCTTGCTCGTGATGATGACAACGATGATGAGCCGGTGCCGATGATGGCGCAAGTGTGCGACTCACGACGACGAGGCAGCAAAGGCTCTCCTCGCTTCACCGGAGGAGCCATGAGCCCAAGTCCGTCTCGGCGCTGAAACGACAGAGTGCACCAAGAAGGTTGGTACTCGACACGGGGCGCCAAACCACATGACGGGCAAAGAGAATTCTTCACCGAGCTCGACATCGGAGTTGTCGCACCGCTGTTTGGTGACGACTCCGCCGTGGAGATCCGTGGCCTTGGCACCGCTGTTTATGTCGGGCACAAGGCTGGCGAACATCGAGCACTCACCGTGTCTACTTCATTCCGAGGTTGAAGAACAACATCATGAGTATTGGCCAACTCGATTAAAGGAATACGCCAGAGGCTACCAAGCGTAAAACAAAACTTTTCTATCGCGCACCCAAGAACATCATGCTAAGGAAGGATCATGGATTGTTACCACTTCGACGCCGCAGCGCAGCGAAGAAGAATTGGAAACCGATCCAATCACGCCGCCGAGGTAGTAGTGGAAGTAGCCGATCGTCCCAACAGATCGCTCTCCACGCACCGATCAACATCGCAACGAGCAGCGCCCCACCGTATCCACACGCCCGGCCGAACGCCGATCGCGAGTGTACTAGCACTCGTGGAGCAGCTAGGGTTTGGCTCGGAGGTGGCGGCTAGGGTTTTGCTAGATGTTAACAGGATGAATCCTCACCATCGCTCCATATATAGACCTCTCACGTGGGCCTTGCGGACCGAGGCCCATTAGGAATCTATTCGGATCTTTATCCGAATTGAGCCCATATCCGAATCATATTCGAATCGTTGTTCCAACCCGTTAAGCGTGCAACCACAGAGGTTCACGTGATACTTGGTCGTGACCCGAAACGCCTTTCCGGCCACCCCGTTAATAGCGCCTCTAGTAAGACATATTAACCTCAAAGTATATGTAAAGATCATATCGGCTGAACTCGTAATGTTCTCTCATGTACTAATCCTTTGCCTCACGATATAGATTGAGCTCAAGGCAGACTCGTGTCATCCTCTTAATAGCTCAATCACTCTCTCGATTCCGTGATGGATTATAAACTTGTGATTGACTCCTCAATCACCTTGGCATGGCCATGCACTTTCATAATCCATTACATCGAGGCCCAGAGATATCTCTCCCATAAGGAGGGGCAAATTCTATCTTGATCATTCACATCCCACTACATGTTTCATGGCAAATCCAAGACTACTTTTATGACTACCCAGCCACGGAGTAGTGTTTAGTAGTCCCAAAATAAGCTACTACTCATGTTGGGAACCATGATGATCTCAAGTCTAAGGATTCTACATAAACACTACTCGAGACCAACTGATGACACATGGAATCTCTCGCAGTTGTCTCATGGCAGTCTATCCAACATATGTTCACTAACACATATCCATATTATTGATTTGGTATCACCATACCATGATCCATGAGACATGATCATCAATCAATACATATGCTGATCTTTGTCTTTGAATCATATTTGTTCCTCATATGATATACGATCAGAGATCATTTAGAAATAGCAACATTTTAGTATTTAAGAGTCTCATGAATAAGTCACATACTCATTGATCAATAATGATGATGTCTATTCCAAGGAACAAAGTAATGTATCATAAACATAGTATGTGATATATACAACATCTCCATGTTGCCTCTAGGGCATATCACTAACATCGATGAAAATGGCTCACGGGTGTTGATTGAGATGGTGTGTCGCGCATTTGGGACCGACAAAGAACGGCCGCGAAGGTGGTGCGAGGCAATAATCGGTTGTACATGCTACACATCAATGTGGCGTGGCGCAGCCAATCTGCCTTGCCGCCTGACGCGAGGACGTGGCCTGGCGCTGGCATGAGCGTTATGGTCATGTCAGCTTCGAGGCGCTCCGGCAATTGGCGCGAAGCGACATGGTGAGAGGTCTTCCCCAGCTAGACCACATCGACCAGTTGTACGACACCTACGTCATCACCAAGCAACGATAGGCGAGCTTCCCAGGTCAGGCGAAATACTGCGCATCTGATCTCCTTGAACTTGTTCATGGTGACCTGTGCGGACCAATTGCTCCGACGACTCCTGGTGGGAAGAGGTATTTTTTGTTGCTCGTAGATGATTGCAGTCGATACATGTGGATCATGCTGCTTGCATCCAAGACAGACGCAGCTACGGCGATCAATAGGTTCCAGGCCAGCATCGAGCTCAAGAGTGGCAAAGGCCGCACGCTCTTTGACCGACAATGGTGGCGAAGTTCACTCATCGCTGAATTCGTAGCTCATCGCGCGACAAAGGAGTACGTCGCCATCTGTCTGCACCATACTCACTGCAATAAAATGGCATCGTGAAGCGGTGCAATCAGACGGTGATCGCGATGGCGCGCAGCTTGCTGAAGCAGCGAGGTGTGTCGACGATGTTCTAGGGCGAGGCTGTGTGCACTGCAGTGTACCTGCTGAACCATGCACCGACCAAGAGCCTTGCCGGGATGACGCCGTTCGAGGCCTGGCATGGACGGACGCGATGACATCGACCGCACTGCCAGGCGTGCCCGCCACCCCATCTACGCCCGCCACAGAGAATGCCCTGCTGGCGGCCCTTGGCACGCTCCAACGGGAATTGGCGGATCTCAGGGGGGCCGTGAGGAGCATGCAGAGGCTCGGCCCGCCACCCCACCGTGGTCGCGCCGAGCTCGCACCGAGAGGGCGGACAGCCGCGACGCCCCAACTTCCAGCCGCGCTTCACTACGACGCGTGGACCCGGAATCCCCATTATCGCCGGGCCTACAACAAGTACCGTGGCCGGAGGATTTCAAATTTCCTACTCACATACATCGCATAAGGGCGACACGGACTTCGAGAGTTCGTGGCGCGCGTAACGAAACCGCCATCGAGGCGGCAAAGCGGGACGACACCACCAAGGCGAAGGCTCCGCCGCGCATAAGGAGTGGTGCTTTCATGGTTCTCTACCATAGAGCCGAACTCCATATATGCATGGTAGCAGGTACGTGACCGCCTCTATAACAACTTCCAGGGGAACTACATTGAGCGCGTCGACGCGGACCAACTCTTCGCCATCAAGCAACATCCATCGGAAAGGCTCCACGAGTATTTCAAACGCTTCGCGAAGGTCCGCTGCCAGGTCAAAGACGTCAACGAAACAACAATAATCAACGCAGCAGTGCAGGGTCTTCGCCCAGGGCCAATGGCCACATACAACGCGCGCAAGCCGATTATGACAGTGGCAAAACTCTTCGACAAGATGGAGGAATATGCTCGGGCGGAAGAAGATGCGAAGCGGCGCCAGGACAACGACGCTGACGTCAACCCAGCGGGAAGCGTCGCGAAGAGCGCCGACCCATCACAAGCAAGTTCCTCGCGGAGCAAGCGCCGACAGGAGATGTCGAACGACACCTCCCGGCATAATGACACGCCGGCTGACAAGGCCCATCGCGCCGCCGACGCCCCGCGAACCCAAAGACGCTTTTGACATTGAGGCCGCTCGAGGACAACGCCCCTGCCAACCGCGGGGCTAGGGCCCGACGAGGCCGGGGTCGAGGCCGAGGACGGGGCCGCGACGGTTGGGCCCGAGCGGAGTACGGCGACCAACAGTGCCCGCAGTGGTGCGAGGTGCATAGTCAAGGCAACCATGATACCCGCTCCTGCACCACCATCGTAGCACTTCGCCAAAGCGTCGCCAGGACAGGATCTCAAACGCGATCACCCGCCGTCGCGACGCTCAGCAGCCATCGGTCGGCCCCCTGAGGATTTGCGACCAGGAGCCGCAGCCTCAGGAGGGCCTCGGCGGACGCAAGCCTGTGTACAAAGCCCAAAGAAAGTCCCTCGCGGATCCATATACTGGAGGGCGCCCCGCGTAGGGTCATCAACGTCATCTCCAACGGTTCCTCCTTGGAGTTTGCCTCGAGCGACAAAAGAAAGCATACGTATGGAGGCTACACCATGTGGCGGCATACCCAGCCCACCGCGCCAGAGTGGGCGCGAAGATTTAAATCACCTTCACGCCGGCCGACGCCGAAGGTGTGGAGTTCCCATCAGATCCCCTAGTCATCCGTGTCGCGGTCGCCGGGTGCGATGTCCAACGCATCCTCGGTCGACAGGGGCAGCCCGCGAACGCCCCGCTCGCACAAAGCCTTCACCGATGGCGATCCCTGAGTCGCCAGGCCCTCACGAATCCCGCTGTGGCTTCGAGGCCAGCCCCTATTGGTGTTGGGTCAAATATGTTTACAGTGTCTCCTTCGCCAGACGACAACGTGGTGACCAGGACGCCACCTTTGATGTCGCCGACATCCGCACTTCTACAATGCCATCCCGCGACCAACTCTTAACTCCTTTGGGGCAATACCGCACCATGGCTTCCTATGTGTAAAGCTTCCGGCCCGCGAGGTGTCATCACCATTTTCGCGATCAAAGACGCGGCGGCGCACTGGAGCATGGAACCCAAGCCCAAGCCCGGGAACCCACCGCGATCCTTAGGCCGACGCGCTCCATACACACCCTACGGCAGCCCAAGCACAAGAGGCTTCAGATCTCATCGCCACGCAACGAGTCCGTGGTTAGTTCATATCCCGCTTGTACTGCTTCACCCGCGCAAACGGGAATTTAATAAAGTTCACCGCTTGCGAGGTTATTCGTGGTTCCTCCCCATCGCCACAAATGTGCGGAGGCTCGCCGCACGCACTCCACGGAGTATAAATAAGACGCGATGTTTTCACCGCGCACTCTACCGAGTATAAACAAGATGCGGGATTCCGCGCACACACTGGTGTTGTCACCACGCGTACTCCCCGGAGTATAAAGACGTGGTCGATGTTCCCACGCATCGCACGGAGACCCACCTCCGCATGAGCACCACATGGAGACTCACCTCCGCACACGCAGCATGGAAACCCACCGCACGAGCACCACATGGAGACTCACCTCCGCACACGCACTCCACGGAGGTCCGCCCCGCACGCACTCCACGGAGTATAAATAAGACGAGCGATGAGGTCTGCGCCGCACGCACTCTATGGAGTATAAATAAGACGAGCGATGAGGTCCGCCTCCGCACGCATTCTACGGAGTATAAATAAGACGTAGTGTCGAGGTCCGCCTCCGCACGCACTCTACGGAGTATAAATAAGACGTAGCGATGAGGTCCGCCGCACGCACTTCACGGAGTATAAATAAGACCCGGGGGGACGCCGCGCACTCGCGGAGTATAAATAAGACGTGGATGTTTTCCTCGCGCACTCTAATCGAGTCTAAACAAGACGCAGGTTCCGCGCACGCGAGGGCGCATCTCCGAATTTAAATAAGTCGTGGTTGATAGTCCCACGCATTCTCCGAGTACAAACAAAGACGCAGATGTTTTCCCACGCACTCTATCGAGTCTAAACAAGACATGGAAGTTCCGCGACGTGAGGGCGCATCTCCGAACTTAAGTAAGTTGTGGTTGATAGTCCCACGCATTCTCCGAGTACAAAAAGAAGCGGATGTTTTCCCGCGCACTCTCATCGAGTCTAAACAAGACGCGGAAGTTCCACGCACGCGAGGGCGTACCCTCCGGAACTTAAGTAAGTCGTGGTTGATAGTCCCACGCATTCTCCGGAGTACAAACAAAGACGTGGATGTTTTCCTTGCGCACTCTATTGAGTCTAAACAAGACGCGGAAGTTCCACGCACGCGACGGCGTACCCTCCGGAACTTAAGTAAGTTGTGGTTGATAGTCCCACGCATTCTCTGGAGTACAAACAAAGACGCAGATGTTTTCCCTGTGCACTCTACTGAGTCTAAACAAGACACAGAAGTTCCGCACACGCGAGGGCGTACCCTCCAGAATTTAAATAAGTCGTGGTTGATAGTCCCACGCATTCTCCGGAGTACAAACAAAGACGCGGATGTTTTTCCTGCGCACTCTACTGAGTCTAAACAAGACGCGGAAGTTCCACGCACGTGAGGGTGTACCCTCCGGAACTTAAGTAAGTCGTGGTTGATAGTCCCACGCATTCTCCGGAGTACAAACAAAGACGCGGATGTTTTCCCTGCGCACTCTACTGAGTCTAAACAAGACGCGGATGTCCCGTGCATGCGCCGGTGTCCTCGCCGCGCGTACTCTCCGGAGTATAAATAAGACGTGGACGATATTCCCACGCACTTGCCGGAGTCCACATACAATGGCGCACGGACCCTCGAGGTGCCACGCGACCTCGGTAAGCCGTGCGAGCCGCACGGACGGGTGGCCGCGAGTGCAGGAGCGATGCATCGGAGCTCAACGTGGGGCCCGCGCTTCGCGCTTCTGCATGCCGATCAAGCAGGCGGCACAGGAGCTCGATGGCCAGCGCCTCCACAGCAGGGCCGAGCAACCAAACGCTCCCGGTAAAGGCGCCGCGACCTGCACTCAAGACGGGAGCACCTGTGGCCGCGCCGCCCTCGGCAGCGTGGCTCCTCAAAGCACCACAAGCCGGCCCCCCTCCTCCTTTCCTCACCCCAAGCGTCCACTAGCTAGGGGAGGAGACGGGGGGAGAACAGGTGCCTGTGCGGGACAGCAGGACAAGACGAAGCCTCGCCGACGCGCCATAACAATCTACTCCTAAAGTTAGGAGCGGCCGGATGAAGTACAAGTGAATTGCCCACTATCTCGCACCACCCGCGCTCTTCGCGCGCAGTGGGGAAACACATCGTGGCGACGATCTCCCAACAGAGGCCGGACACCCGACCTGCGACCGCCTAGGCGGCATCACCGCCTGCGAGCCCCTACACTATTGAGCGGTTGGAACAAAATGAGTATAGGGTGCGGCGATGGAAGGCGAGTGCCGCCCATTTGGCCACCCGCCTTTTAAAGAGCCCTGTGGCCAAGACCACGGCAGAGCCGAAGAGTCCCATCGACGCCCAGGCACGTGGTGCGGCAAGGCTACCCCATTCCATGCGCCCCCATTTTGCGGGGCCCGAGCGAGGTACGATGGCCAAGAGACACCTCCATTGCAGCTGCATCGCACCATGTGTGGACCTCGGTGATCTCGCTCACCGTCCCATCGGCGCCGAGAATATAGCGAAACAAACGCTCGTGAGGTCCTCCATTGACCACCAAGGAGTCGGGATAGGACCTATGAGGCTAGGCCCCAATCCTCCTCGTGTACCCCGCCCTACCCAATACAGAAGCGCCTAAGCGCCACTACACGGCTAAGGCGCCAGCTGCGCTGCCACCACTTCGGAGGGTAGGGGATGGAGCGCTTGCGCCACTACATCGACTAAGGCGCCAGCTCCGCTGCCACCACTTCGGAGGGTAGGGAACGGAGCGCTTGCGCGTCTACATCGACTAAGGCGCCAGCTCCGCTGCCACCACTTCGGAGGGTAGGGGACGGAGCGCTCGCGCCACTACAACGACTAAGGCGCCAGCTCCGCTGCCACCACTTCGGAGGGTAGGGGACGGAGCGCTCGCGCCACTACATCGACTAAGGCGCTAGCTCCGCTGCCACCACTTCGGAGGGTAGAGGACGGAGCGCTCGCGCTACTACATCGACTAAGGCGCCACCCGCGCCACCACTCGAGGGTAGGGGACGGAGCGCTCGCGCATCTACATCGACTAAGGCGCCAGCTCCGCTGCCACCACTTCAGAGGGTAGGGGACGGAGCGCTCGCGCCACTACAACGACTAAGGCACCAGCTTCGCTGCCACCACTTCGGAAGGTAGCGGACGGAGCGCTCGCGCCACTACAAGGACTAAGACGCCAGCTCCGCTGCCACCACTTCGGAGGGTAGGGGACGGAGCGCTCGCGCCACTACATCGACTAAGGTGCCAGCTTCGCTGCCACCACTTTGGAGGGTAGGGGACGGAGCGTTCGCACGTAACAGCAGCCACGCCCCACCTCCACCTCTACCCTAGGCGTCTGCCCCAACCAGCAAACTCCACCACGAAGAAGAAGCAAAGCAGGCGCATCCATAAACAGCAGAAGGATGCATTTCCCAACTCGTCCACTACAACGCTGCTATATTTTTATAAAATCCGCCGGGCCGGCACTACTCGTCTGGCTTCGCTGGGATGGCCCTTCACGCCGAAGTTTCGCCTGCCGAGGATCGATTCGCCCAGAAGTCAAGGGAGTCTTCGGCCCGCCACCAGCGACGTAAGCGGCGCCGAGTTACAATGTCAGAAACCAGCAGCAGGTCCCCATCAGCACCGCCGCAGCAAAGTGGCAAGATCGATCAACAAAGCAAAGCGGTTTGCAATTCATTCCCGGCATGGCGTACGTAAGGTTACAACACACACCAAGCGTACAAGAGCCCGGAGTCACACCTACTTTGGGCCGTTGGTCCCGCCATCGCCGCGCCACAAGCAACTTCATCAAGCCACTCACCTGTGTTCCTCGCCATACATGTTCCGCCGCAGCTCCACCTTCGCCGCGCCTCCCGATATACTCCCGATCCGCTCGTGAAAAACCGAACGGTGGGCCTTACGGCACGCGACGGCGCCGACATTACCCCGCCTCCAGCTGGCATCTCCACTGGGTCGCCTATTCATCAAATGGCGGCAGCCCGTGCCGAGCAGAGCGCATACCAGCGTGCAACACGTAGGAGCAGTGGTTGCCAAAGGACGCCGCAGCCGGCCGAGCGAGATCGCCGCTCGCAATCCGCCGGAGAGTTCGGGAAGCTCTTCGGTCCGGCGAGCGGGCGGCACCCGCAACAAGATTCTCAAGGGCACCTCCGTGGCCAGATAGCCTCCCATGCCGCTGCCGGCGGCACCAGCGCCTCATCCCGCCTCCTCAAGGCTGCAGAAGGCGCCGTTCTCTTCCTCCGTGGAGGCAACTCTGGGAGCAGCCCGCCACGCTCCACCACCGCCGCCGCCACGCCCATGCCACATGCTCCGCGGCATATGAGACAGCCGCCAGACGCTCCGCTTCCAAAGAACGCGACGCGGTCATCCTTAGCGGAGTGTGCCTCCTCGATGCACGAAGGCCCTTCGGCAGCAAGCTGCACCGGCTTTCCAAGGCCTCCTGCTCCGCGCATGGGCCACCAGAGCGCCCACCGAGGCGAAAGTCTACACAAGGAAGCAATCAAGACACCTCCAAGAAGGCCACGGGCTGCTCGGGTCGCACTTACCCTCGCTTGAGAGACCTCGAGCACCCTTCAAGCAAATCAGCCCGCCGACCGCAGCGCCGCGATCTAAGCTCGCGTCGCATCATCGACGCCCCGCCATGCCGCCAACACCGCCGAGGAACGGTCCAGACATCGGCGCTTCGCAAAGAATAGCCTCGGGGCGCCAGACGCCCCTCCCAACAAGCCACCTTCGGGCTCCGTAGGCCCCCCGTGCTCGAGAAACGCCGTTGCTGTCAAGGCACATGAGGGTCAGCTCTGTGAATATCTACCAGGTCACAATCAAGGAAATTCTACCTTCAGCCCCGCCCGAATCCGCGAGGACCTTCGCGTCCTCGCCCGCCTCGCCACCGGGAGCTTTGTCGGAGCTCGCCCATCAAGCCCTCGCCGGCAGGCCGTGAGACTCGGCCGGGCCGCGAGGGCACCGACGCACTCGGTCTCGGAGTCGGAGTCCCATAGGGCTCCGACCCGGCTCGCTACAACAAAACCCCCACCCGACCGAAGCAGCGACCGTGTGCGGGGTCGCTTTGCCTTCGGGGAGCAGGAAGACGGTCCCGCATCGGAAACCACCGCAGACGGAGGTCCCACGGCCGCGAGCACTAGCTCCGCCCCAACATCCTCCGGGAGTACTGGTTCCGTCCCAACACTGGCTGGTAGCGACGCGGCACTCACTCTTACCTCCAACTCTGCATGCTCCACCGAACGGGAACCCGCCTCCGCTACAACCCCTTCCCCCGCGGCATTCCGTCGAGGTGGGCTGGGGGCTGGAACAACGCGCGCTGGCACCCTAATACCCAAGGCCTCGCACACGCGATTCAACCACCCTAGACCCGCCTCCGCGGTCGCGACCACGCGCAGTGTGTGCTCCCTGGCCGTGTACGGTCCAAGGAACGCACTCACCGCACGCTCCGCGTCCTCCAGCGAAATACCTGCGAAGGGCACCGGGGCACATTGTAAAACCAACAGCCTCGACGAGCACCACACGAAAACAAGCTTCAACACAACTTACGTGGACCGGAGGGCCCTGGCAGCGAAGACACGGAGGGACGGACGTTGTCATGTCGAAGCCCCCCAGGAGCCAGGCGCCACTCCGCAGCAAGCGGCACTACGCCATACATGACGTACTCCTCAGCGAGGTCGCGCTTGTTGAAGCGGGCGGTGATTCCAACAAGTCTTCGTGCTACCCACTCGTCATCAGCATCTAGGGGCCTACTGGGCATGGCGCTAACTGCCACCGGTCGCCCCGAGCACTCAAGGTCGCTATCGCCGCCACGCGGTGATAAAACCACCGCCGTGTCCAATCGACTTCACTTGGCCCGACCCGACTCGCAGAAAATATCTTCCGCATCGCGGCGCAAAGACGAGGTCGACGCATCGGGCGGCAGCGCCCGTTTCCCAATCCTCTGCCGCGCATCGGACATCATGAAGAAACGCGAGCAGCGACGCGGTCGGCCAACGCACGCCTCCGTACGCGCAGCCCAACTATACACGGCAAGCCGGGCAATCACATTCGGCGCACTACGCCACCAAGTCCAAAGGCCCGTGGGACGCCCCGACAAGCTCGGGCGGCCGGATGCGCAACCCGACCTCCGTAGGCGACGAACACAATCGCCTTCGGCGCCGGTGCGGTTCGATTCGCTGCCGCGGCAGCCGCACATCCCGGCGGTCCGACAACTTCCCCTCTTGAAGAAGGCCGCGGATCGTCTTTTCCGTCACCAGCGTCGAGCCCAGGACGTGGGAGGGCCGCCCCCCTCCTCTCTCCAGCGCCGTCCACCACTCGCTCACCGCCGCGGGGCAGCACCCCTCGAGGGTGTACCTCACCTCGAGCGGCGATGCCCGCTGGAAGACGGCGCCGTCGTCAGCCGCCCGCGTGCGTGCCCTGTGATGTGCCGCTATTCTTCTGGAACTCCGGGATGACAAAGGAAGCAAGGACGTTAAGAGATAAGAGATGGGGATGCGCGGTTGGGAGATAGAGGATAAGGCGGTGAAAAGTCAAGTGACCTAATGCAAGGGGTACTTAATACCCCTCTGCCCCCCACGCCATTGATAAGCGTAACTGCCGGGAGGCGAACCGTCCACACCCCCACGATCGCTGCCGTACCAGCACACACATGTGTGCACGGAGCCCAGTCAAGCGGCGGTCACACTAAGGGCCCCGGCAGGGCACGGCGCGCCAATCGCGCCTCGCTGCATGTGTGCTCGGTAGTTTAGGCAGTATAACCGGCGGCATCTCGCGCCGTGGTGCGCCTCGCCTACCCCGGCACCGACACGCACCCGCGCGAGACCTCCCGCACGTCCAGAAGCCCAATCGCCAGAGGTCGACGCGTCGCCCACGCGTCCGGGGGCGCACCCGGAGGAATCCGACGCAGCCCGACCGCTCACATGCGTACGGCATCCCCACCGAGCTACACGTGCGCGCATGGCTGTGCCGGCCAAGTCTCCACCCGCGCAGGCCACATGCGACACTGCCAATGGCCCGCCGACCCGCCTTTTGTGAAGCCTTCATCTCAGCGGAACGACTCGACTCCGCCCTCGACGCCATTTTCGTCGCCACAGCGCAGTCACGCCTCCACAAGCCGCGCCACAAGGGCGCCCCTTTTGCTCCAATGGCTCGGGACAACCCCGGAGCTTCCTGCACTCTATACCTCTTCGATCTTACTACAACCGTTTTGCTATTCTAATGTGTCCCATACCTTTCCACGGACGCCAGGTTGCACACAGCACTGACGCGGCAAGTCACTTGGTCGAAGCACGCGCCGGTCACGGCATGGCAAACCGGCGGCTGTCGAGGCGACACGGGAAAAATGCGCACGCGGTGCACTCACCAGGATGCGGGACAACGCAGGACACGTCGGAGTCGACCACCCGTGCTGCCACCGCACATTCGTGGCCCAAAGAAGCATGACCGCCCCAACATGCACCGGTACCACGCCCCTACAAGCATATTGCTCCAAGCTCGGAGACGATCTTGTTCTCATAAACAGGCGTCGGAATCGACAAAGCCCTATTTATGAGAACAAGCCCATCGCAGAGCATGGAAGCACGGCGCGCAGGTCTGGGAAGCACAGTGCTTCACCACGGCCATCTATATACACCACCTTTCCCATCAGGAAACGCAACCGACGGGAGTCGAACCGGCGCAATCATCGCGTGTGCGCGCGCCGTTTCAACTTGCCACCCCCGCATATCCTCCCGCAATGGCAAGATCCTCGCCGGAAGCGCTCACCGCGCCTTCGGGCGAGGTCTTCGCACTCCTGAGCGGCTCGGCCCGCCTCGGCGAGGTTGCGCGGCATCGGGCTGCTCATCGGAGGAGGGCGCCCACACCGACCACCGCAAGGCCAGCCGCCGACACGCGCCAAGGACGCGAACACGGCCCCGGCCGAGGACGCTGCGGATGCCTCAAGCGTCCCACCACCACGCCCGGTGGTCCACCCCGCTCACGCCAAGAGCCGCAAATCTTCTCGCCACCAAGAATATACCTTCTTCCTTCCACAAACATGCACAGAGCCGCCAACCGACGCCACCCTACCGCATGTTCGTGAGAGGAAGAGGCACATTCTTGAGACGAGCCGCCCCAAAGAATGGTTCATCGCCTTCGCGCGGTTGTATGTATATAGCCGCTTCGGGAAGTGCAATCGACGGGAGTCCAACCGACGCGGTCGCATCGACGGGAGTCCAACCGACGCGGTCGCATCGATGGGAGTCCAACCGACACGGTCACTCACGTGCATGAGACGTCCCAACCTCCAATGCCCACCTGATCCTCCCGCATTGACGAGGCCCTTGCCTCCGCAGCACAATTGTCGAGCTCTTCGCCTTCAGCGCAGCAGATGTGACTCGCCGCACTGCTCAGCGCAAGACTCGGCAGCTGGCTTCATCATGAACCCCGGCCGACTCCGCCGCCCACAAACACACGACATCACAGGCCGCAGGGACGGAGGGGGCCAAAGGGCTCGGCAACATGGTTTCAGCCTGTGAAGCCCTTCACCATGAGAGGCTCCTGTTGTAGGGGTGGCCCCCACCTAAGCCCAGCTAGCTTGTTGAGAACTATGTACTAAGAAAGGCTTCGGTGCGAAGCCACAGTTGTAAAGACACTCTTACGAGTGTACGTATATATATATGATATCGAGTCTTGGGAAAGACCCAAGAGGTCATTTGTTTACCTAACTCTCCACCACCATACTCTCTCTGTTTGGTCTGTAGCCACAACAGGGTGAAATAAATAAATTAGAATGATTAAGCTTGATTGTATGAGGATAAAATGTCATTAATGTTTTCATATTACATAAGTTACAAGGATATCTGGATCCGACTGAATTAAGTAGATATTCGATTCGAATTCGTACTCGTTATAATATTTGATTCGTATTCGAGAATATTCATATTCACGTATTCATTTACAAATACAAATATGGTTTTGGCACTATTCAATCCATATCCGGTCCATTTTCACCTCTATCGACAAGGCTCCAGAGTTCCTGCATCAGAGACCCGGTCTCCCAAACTCCGCCGTCCCCTGAAGACCCAAGGAGGGGTATGCAGTTGCGTGGAGGAGGGAGCTGGATTGTTGTTGCCGCTGCCCACCGTGAGCCCATGGTAACATAGTTCCAAACAGACCGGAAAAAAACAATGCAATCAGTGGAATGGGAAGATTGTAGGAGGAATAAGTTGTCGGCTGTGTGGAAGAAGATTGTAGGATGAATAAGTTCTCGGCTGTGTAGAAGACGGGCGCAAGCACATGGAATAAGAAGAGGTATAGCCTAGTGACTCTGTTGAATAACCAATGCCGAAATCGCGAGCGGATCGCGTGGGAATCGAAATGATCCTCACGTTCACCACAAGAACGTGACTGAGCCATCGGTTGCAGACACCGAAGCCAATAGCCTCCAGGCTAGGGCTGTAAACGAGCCGAGCTCGAGCGAGCTTGACCTGGCTCGGCTCGAGCTCGGTAGAAACTCGAGCCGAGCTTGAGCGAGCTTGAGATTGCGTCGAGCTTCAAGCTAGGCTCGAGCTCGGCTCGGACAGCTTGTGTAGGCTCGGCACGGCTCGGTGCCGAGGGTCGGAGGGCGTACCTACTGGCGGTTGCCGGTTAGGGGAGACGTTGGGCTGGCCGGCGAGGAGGGGCGCCGGCGGCGGGGGAGAGCAGATCTGGCTGGATCCGAGTCGAGGAGGGGCGCCGGTGGTGGGGGAGAGGAGGGGCGCCGAGCGGTGGTGGCATCGGGCGGCCGGGCGCAGAGGGGGGAGAGGAGGGGCGGCGGGGGGGTGGGGGGAGTGGAGGGGGACGGGGGGGCGAGGAGCCGAGGAGGGGCGGTGGCGGGGGGGTGAGCCGGCAAGGAGGGGCGGCGGGGAGAGGAGGGGCCTGCGGCGGGTTGGGGGCGGGGCGGGGGGCGAGGAGGGGGACGGGGGGAGAGTCGGAGAGGAGGGGGACGGGGGCGAGAGAGGGGGACGGGGGGAGAGGAGGGCGGCGACGGGGGCGATGAGGGCGGCGCCGCGAGGAGCGGATGGGGTGGGGACTGGGGAGAGGGAGGGAGAGGGACGAGGGGGCGGGGGCACGAGGAGCGGTCGGGACTGCGCCGCGGGATGGGGAGGGCGCAGGAGTGAGGAGCAGGCGGGATTGGGAACGCGCGTGTGGGGGGGCCGGCGGGATTTGGGGATTGGGGCGGGATCTGGGAAACGGGCGCAAGGAAGGCGCGGGATAAAGAAAAACATCAAGCTCGCGAATAGCTCATTAGGCTCGATGAAAGCTCGCGAGTCTGAGGATAGGCTCGAGTTCGGCTCGTTTGGAGCTCGAGTCGAGCTCGAATCGAGTCTAAAGCGAGCCGAGTTTGAGTAGTTCGCGAGCCTCGAGCTTTTTTTACAGCCCTACTCCAGGCATTATCCCTTCTTATTCCCTATGACATATGGGTCCCGCTAAACACCACCTCTCTCTCCCTTTTGTATTTTTTCAGAAACCAGAATTTGGGAAATTCCCAAAATAGCCTTTGAACTGCAATCGCAATAAGTTAAATTAGCTGAAGAATTCCATCATTCGTAGGAGCTTCTGAAACAGAAATGATGCTGCTACTGATTGTAGCACGATTTGGTGTTTCTACTAGCTAGAGCTCGATTAGTTGGACACAGATACAGACAGCGGATACGGCACATTGTACTGGATGGTCACTGTGACATTGTTTGCCCTGTTCGTGCAGCACGCGGTGGGGTACGTGACCGGAGGGCAGTTCTACGGCGCCAAGGCGAGCCTGAACGTGTGGCCGGCGCAGGTGGCGTCGCCGGCGGAGTTCAGCCTGTCGCAGATCTGGGTCATCTCCGGCTCCTTCGGCAACGACCTCAACACCATCGAAGCCGGATGGCAGGTGATGAATACACATGCTTAGCTCTTCACTGAACTTCTCTGCAATTCTGAAACTAGTGCAACGAGCAATACTGTTGCAGTAATACGTATGAAAGTTCAGTCTTAGTTTCACATGATTAGTCCAGATCACGATTACTCTCGAATGATCATATCTATGTAATTAATCTCGGAGCAATGTCAACTAGGCCAGTTTTGGAACTACTGATCTATATGTTTCTCACAGGAGTATATTTTGATTTAGCATCAAATTATCATGTCACTGTAATCTCGAACGATCGGTATCAATAAAATCTCTCTCATTTATCTTCAGGTAAGTCCTCAGCTGTACGGGGACAACAACCCAAGGTTCTTCACATACTGGACCGTAAGTTCGCTGATCTTCAGACTAGTAGCATAATCACCAAGCATCTCTGTTAAAGTGTTCATCCATGAAAGGAAAAACAAGTGAGTAGATAAAAAAAAAGGGCGAAGGGAAGGTTGACTCCATTGCAAATGTGATGCAGAATGATGCGTACCAGGAGACCGGCTGCTACAACCTGCATTGCTCAGGCTTCGTGCAGACGAATAACCGAATCGCGATCGGAGCTGCCATCTCGCCGATCTCGGCCTACAGTGGCAGGCAGTTCGACATCAACCTCCTAATATGGAAGGTAAAATTACCCTTCAACAAATTGGAATTGGTCAACTTGTTAGATACTTCAACATTATTTGGAGCATTTTGGTCTTATGTGCATAATTAAATATCCAAATAATGAATTGTTGGGCAATGTTAATTTGTGGGTGTCCCCTAGTTTTAAAAGTGGCAGACATGTGGAAGCTAGTAAATAATTCAGCTGAAAGTTGTTGTATACTGGTAAGAAGTTGTTCGAAGAACCTATTGCAATACTATGAAAACAAGCTCCAGAGAATCTTTTAAGGCCCTATTTGGAACACGAGAATTTTCCCTCACTCCTGAAATTGAACTATTTTTATGAAATTCCTATAAAATCCCTATGTTTCAAATAGGACCTAAGAGTTTAAAATGATAAAATGATTTATAAAGCATAATTCACCTTAAAAATATAACTTTATGCAAACATATAATAACTTCTAACTGAACTAGCCAAAATGCCTGTGCAATTGCGCTGCTAGATTTAATTTGACATGTTTGATTTTCATAACAAGACACTTTAACGTTCTAAGTCCAAATTTTAGGAGATTATAATAGTCATCTGGTTATTCTAAATTGCTGTAATATCCCAACTATAACTAGGAGCATTCATATTTTCTCTATATATTTGAACTAAGTTAAATCTATTGTGTTATTAATATATGGTTCATCAAGAATCAAAACTAACAGCATATTTACACCATTAGGGAATCGTTGTTAGCTATGAGATGTATATATACTCTGTTAAGGTATGTACAATAGGATGATATGAACTATTTATAAGAGGTGCCACATAAGATTTTTTTTTACTGAGGTGGATGAAAGAGAAAGAGGTGAGAGAATGAGGTCGACTATAATTCTATAAATGGTAGCATGTTATAGATAGTACCAATATTGTCTATATTTTATAGACAACTCATTATAGAAAACTTATAGATAATCTATTATAGAATGTGTTTTTAATATTATCTATAGATAGCATAGAATGGTATTATAGGTAGTAGTTATATCTATCACTGCACATACCCTTCGTGTCTTTGTATCCATCTCTTGGTTGGAGATCGATTCCGGCCGAGCGTCCGTTTCCTTTTCAAACTCTCCAACGTATGGGGTGGGGCCAACTTTTTTGGACGTTTTTTTACATAGATAAGGATTTTCTTCTATATGCTTATATCTCCATGTATTTGTATTTTAAATAGATTTTGTAGTAACAATAGTTGACTGTGATTTAATCATAATTAGGTTTCACCGAATAACTGGACGTTTTTCTTTTTATAAAAATTTCTAGCATATTTTCTTTTTTTAGTAACTCTAAATCTTTTGTCATCGACTTTTAATATATATGGTAGATTAGTTTTTTTTTTTTGCAATTATATAGTAGATTAACTTGTACTCATCCACAACTTACTAAACTAGCAGGCGTTAGCCAATTAGCAACTTTGTTACCTCTTTGTAAATTAAAGGATTAAATGAAGTTAAATTAAATTGTTGTGAATGCATGTGCAGGACCCGAAGCAGGGGCACTGGTGGCTGCAGCTGGGGTCGGGCGCGCTGGTGGGCTACTGGCCGACGTTCCTGTTCAGTCACCTGGGCGCGCGGGCCGACATGGTGCAGTTCGGCGGCGAGGTGGTGAACACGCGGCCGTCGGGGTCGCACACGCCGACGCAGATGGGTAGCGGCCGCTTCCCCGGCGAGGGCTACGGCCGCGCCGCCTACTTCCGCAACGTGCAGGTCGTTGATCGGGACAACAACCTCATCCCGGCCGCCGGCCTCCGGCTCTCGCTGACCACCCGGGCTGCTACGACATTGCCGGCGGCCGGGCGGCGCCTGGGCAGCTACTTCTACTACGGCGGGCCCGGCAGGAACGTCCGATGCCCGTAGAACGCAACGGAGCGGATGTTATTGTGACTTTCTCTGCGGATTCTAAAAACTTCTTTTTCGGTTTTTTTTAAGTAATTAACTTTTAGATGAAATATTTTTCAGGATAAAATCTGCAAGTTGATTATAGTACATACTATAACAATTTTATTTATATCGGTTAAAATCGTGTGTGAGTTTCTGTTAATCCGTACCATTCCTTACCAATAGTTTAAAAATTTATAAGCCACAATTAAAAACTATAAACCGAAATAAAAAATAGATCCACATACATATGATGAACAACAGATGCTAATTAATTCCAACAAATATACAACAAAAAGCTTTTTAACTTCTTTCTTTGCATGCGTGATTCTTGGTGTGCATATGTTCGTCGAGTTTTGTTCGATTTGATTCATGTATATGTTTGCATTGCGAGTTCTCCGTCTCTGCGTGCATGTATATGCAGGGGTGGATCGATCATGGAGTTCGTGGATTTCACATTGTTTATGAACTTAGTTCATAAAGGGGTAAAGGCCGCCGAGAAGATGGTCAGACGGTATTGGTGTAGAGAGAGACGGAGAGATTATAGATGAGGATAATTTTGTTATTTCTTATTTGCTTGGTTACAATAGCATGCGGTAGCCTTTTATATAGATGGGCTCCTCTAACAAATATAATCTAATCTTAATCATATCTCTAACAATTAGCAACTAATATCACATCTTTAATAGATAGAAACTAATCGTTAATTTCCTAATAAACCGACTGGGCCTAGGGGGCTACACCTATGACATTATATCCCTCCCGGATATGTAGCTCGTCCTCAAGGTGCTGGCCATGGTTACAGTCCCAGGAGATCCTTGTTGATGACAAGGTTCGCGTCTGACTTATTTTGCTGCCCCAACACGCCTGTAGTTGGACCCCACCCTTAAAATCTTTCTTGACTGAAGATCCCAGAGGTAGACACACTTGTCCTCCGAGCCACTGACAATATACTTGCCATTGGTGATTGTTGATGCTGCTGGAGTGCAGTATTTTGTGTTCACATGGCCAGCGTATGTCTTTAGAAACTTTCTAGCTGAGAAATTCTAGAGCCTCAAGGTGCTACCAAGGGTGGCGGCAAGTACAAACTTGCTGTTGGGTGAGAACTTGGCAAAGGACACGGGCGGGCTCTCATCATCGATGAGGGTCTTGACGTCATGGCCGGTGGCGGAGTCCCAAATGCGGCACATCCTATCATAGCTCCCCAAAACAATCATGGTGTCATCGCGGTCAAAATTGATGGCGGTGAGTGGCTCAGAGTGGGCTGGCAACACCTGGAGGCAACGGCCTGACCTAGCCTCCTACACGCACACCATCTCATTGAAGGAGCACGAGGCGAGCACGTTGCTGTGGGGGCTGAAGGCTACACAGGAGAAGGAGAAGTCAGATACACCCTCGCCGTGGCTGGCGAGCTCAGCGATGGTGGAGAGGTCGGAGGAGGATCAGATGTGGAGGAGCTTGTCGACGGAGCCAGAGGTGAGGAGGCAGGCGAAAGATCTGAAGAAGGTGGTGGCGATGGCATCTAGTGACGGATGGAGGCGATCGACTGGATCTAAGCAAAACCAGGCCGACAGGGTCCAGATCTCGCGGATCCAAGGCGCGGGCATGGAGACGACGAGGGGAGAAAGCTGGAGGCGGCCTGATCTAGGCATGAGTGATGATGCTTCGGGCGGTGAGCGTTGGATCTGGCTTGGAAAATGCTCCAGCGATGGCGGCACGAGACGGGGTGACCCAACGGCAGAAAGCGCTGGATCTGGCGGTAGCAACAATGGGATGGGATGGGCTCGCGCAGCTACGGTCCAAGATGGTGGAGACGGTCGGCAACGAGATACAGTGGCGGATGGAGGTGGCCGGCTGGGTCCAACGCAGAGAGGAGGGTGGAGAGGGAAACATCCGTGTGAGAGGAGAGCGTGGAGGAGGAGAAGGCCGGGTGTAGGATCAAGGATAACCGACTAGAGGAAGAGTGAATAGAAGGTTTCTAAAAATTCTTATCTTCTAAAATTAATTACCACAAAATGTAGCTAGGCAAGATTTCAATGCAATTTTAAACCTACACAATTTTAGAAAGACTGAAACACCACAAGCAATAATCTCTAATAATTTATTTCTAGCACAAGTAAATATGACAATCTTAACGATCACACAGCTAGAATCATAAGTGTGAAAAGTAGAGAGAAACAAGTAACCAAATGACACACGATGTTTTATCGTGATGTTCGAAAACTTACCGCTTTCCCTAATCGACATTAAGGAAAGCCCAAATGACTTGGATCGGCTCCACGAATTAAGCCTCAACTCCTCAATTTACTAGTGGTTATCCTTCCTCCACTCCGGAGATGGTGAACACCAAACCACTCACAAATCAAGACCGACCTCTTCACAATCTTCTTGAAGAGGTCACTTCGCAATCTCCAGTTAAGCCGTCTAGGTGCTGGCAAATACTAAGAATAACGAATCACAGCTTCTTTTGACGGCGATAAAGTGCCAAGGATCAATCTAGAGATAAAATGCACTCGATTTGGTTCAACTACCTCAAATAAATGTGCAATGTAAAAATGAGGTGTGGAGATAATGCTCAGTACTCAAGGATATTCAATAGAGTCTCTAACTTCAGTCCTTAAGCTGGTGGGGAAGTATTTATACACCCACCAACCAAATATAGCCATTGCAAATAACAATCCTTAAAAATCAGAGTGAGTGGTAGTACCGCTGTACAATTTATGGAACTACCACATATATACTGTAGCAACATAATGGCTATATCAGAGTGTCAGAACTAGCCATTTAAATTCAGCATAGTACTACCGTCGTTATAGGTGTGGTAGTTCTGATCTTCGGAAGTTCTGAAGTTTTGGCGTGATACTTTTGTTTGCTTCGAGGCCGAAAGTTGGCGCTCTCTGTAAAAACCATAATGGCCGGATTTTCGGAGCTTCTATGTTCTGTTAGTTCTGCTCAAGATGTGTGTACTTTCGCTCTACAAGAGTTTGCCGTTGAAACTTGGTATTTCGCTTTCCAAAGAGACGATGCTCTCGAAAATGATTCCGAGGGTGCTCTCGGAAAAAGTGTACCACCCAGATTTTTGGAGCTTCAGGATATGGAAGTACCATCGGTTTTACATCGGTACTTTTGAAATGTGGAAATATCACGATTTCACTCTAACACTTTCGATATTCTTGTCAATGCACGCTTGGCTATCAATTTTAGTTTTAAGCACATATATGATCCTAAATTGATCCAATGGCACAAGAATATTCTATCAAGTTACTATCCATAATCCTCTTAATAGTATGGTTTTTATCCTATAATCTGATCTACCACCTTTCTCCTTAAACCGGTAAAAGCAAAAAGGAAAAGGACCCTAGACTAATTATAACATTTGTCATGAGACACATTGATCTTCATGTTGATCCTTAACATGCATCTCACATTTATCTTTGGGGCTAAATCTTTTAAACACTCAAGAAACATGTTAGTGCCATATTCACATGATATCATTAATTACTAATACTATTTTTAGGGGTCTAGATGCTTTTAATCTCCCTCTTTTTGGTAACTGATGACAACACAAACATTATGTGAGAAGAATTAAGTTTTGAATATACCACTAATTTGAAAACGAGTTGTATATTCTTTTGTGACTTTGAAAACAATTAATTCTTGCAATGAGCTTAGATGAGTTTAAAGAATCAATTGCTTTTAAAGTCAATTCAAAGAGAGCTCCCTAAATATGTGCATATAGATGACAAGATACATCGCAAGCACATGTTAAGACTTAAAAAAAAAATTTGATGGAGTTTCCTTTGTTTGTTGAACTTTGAGGGAATAGACAATTGCAATGATACAAATTATGAACAAATGAGCACAAGTTGCAATTGTATAGAATAACCACGACTTCAAGTTCAACATAATCATAACATAGAGCATTTACAATAAGCATAAATATTCCAAAGCATTACCATGATCCATACTGTAATGACAAAGTGCACAAGTTCAATACATCACAATACAAATATATATATATATATATATATATATATATATATATATATATATATATATATATATATATATATATATATAGTAGCCATAGATATATAGGCTTCTTGATTCTTCTCCATATCTTTTCCATGCCTCTAAACTTTCTTCTCCATGTCTTTCTCTCCCTTAGCATCAAAATACCAAAAAGGCTACTCCGAGGTACTTGATAAGAGGGGTCTGCACGATGATGGCCATAGCGGATGTGGAGGATGGATGAGCTATTGCATGCTCGAGAGAAGATTCCCATCCCCAAGAGAAGAGACAGTGATAGTCAAAGATGCAAGTTGAGCGGAAGTCTCTATCCGATGCTCCCTAAGCTCAAGACAAGAGAGTATATTTGAGAAAGAGTGACAAGCTTCTCTTCTGCTTGTGCGTCTGTAGCCTCTGCCTGTTGAGCTCGAGGACGGGGAGCTCCAAGGATGGGAGGATCTGCTCGTGGCATATAAGCCTTGTGAGCTCCACCCAAGCCACCACGATATTCAGTCTTTTTAAGGATCAAGGCCATGATGTATGAAGCATAATTAATTCTTTTGATCCTATCATTCTTGGATGAAGCTATTTCCCAGATAATCAGATCAACCATATCAAACTTCCGACCTTGCATAACATAGTCAATTAGGTTCCATGCATAGCCTCTGATAGCATCACAGTTCCCACTCTTAGGAAGAATGGTACGGTTAATAATCTAGTTTACCAGGCTTGGAATAGGGAGAAGTCCAACAAGCTTGCCTAGGATGAATCTAGTACTCTGATCATAATACTCAGATGTGGCAGGGAGTTCAAGTGTAGGCCTGTCATATACCTTTTCATGCGCACTTGACTCTGTCTTGAGAGCTAGCTCAAACTCATGTTTGTTAGAGTCCAAGTACTGATAGCTAGTCATCCAAGAAATATATTGAAAATTAGGAGAGATATAGAGAGTAGCATAAAACTACCTGATTATGTCTTCATTATAATCTGATTAGAGAGCCACAAGGTTTTGTATTCCTGCCCTCCGAAACAGCCTATAAGTCCCATCATATTTGTCAATTGAGTTCAGGTGGTCCCAATCAACATACTTGTGATAGCAAACTGCCTATTTGGACCAGACAATTGCTCATATAGCTGCTCCTGAAATTTGGTATGAGACCTTGGGTTGATGGAATTGTTTGGGAGCACAAACTGGTTCCCATAGCGTAGGCATGCATACTCTTCTGCTGTGATTGTTTTGAGATCTATTTGAGGCTCTTCTTACTCATGCATCTTCGCATCCGATTATTCAAGAGGTGAGATCTTTTGTCAGGCCGACTGGTCTTAGACTCGGATGCAATTGTCTTGCCTCTATCTTCTCTAAGCTTCGAGTGGACTCTGCTGCATTGGGAGGGAACTAGAGTTGAATGAGAGTCTTGATGAGAGGAAGCTTGTCCTGAAGATATGGATGAAGAGGTGTTTCTGGCATAAATTTTGCGACCAACATTCCTTGTCCTTGGTATCTTTAAACAAGGAGAAAAGATACTAGTGATAAGCTGGGAAACATCCTCAATAGGCTTAAAAATATTGGAATAAAGTTGCTATCTTTATCAGGGAAATCGGAAGTACCCACATGAAACGGGCAGTAGTTTCTGGATCCGCTAGTACTACGTGTGTCGAGTGGTAGTTCTGCTTTCTCTGAACCGTTTCTATGGCAAATTAAATAGTGAGGGTTTTGGTGGTTTTCTTGTATTGAATCCATGGAATTGATGCGCAAACATCATTAGACACCGATGTACCAAGTTTCCTAAGAATACATTAACAAATCGCTTACATTATCAATCAAAACTTAGAGGAGACCTAGGATTCTAGGACAAGGTAAAAACAAGGATTTTGATCCTATTTACCTTTGAATCAAAAGAGTCAAACCCTTAAGAGTCAAGGAATCACCATGGGGAGAAGAAATCTGAGAAAATTTGAAGATTTGAGGATTGGATTTGAGAGACTTTGGAAGAAGGAGAGCGAGGGAGGTACTCGCACGACCATGGAGAGGATCAAAACTTTCGCTTGGTGAGAGAGAGGGGAGGAAAAAGAAGGTTAAGGACTGCGGCTAATGCGAAAATTAGCGAAACCAGTAGTTCGCAATTAACACACCGGTAATTCCACAAAATGGAAGTATCACAAAATCAATGTCAGTAGTTCCAATTTTTCTAGGACTTTTCAGATAGAGAACTTAGATTAGGGAAATATACAAATGAACCCTAGTTTTGCATTCAAATAAGGATCAGTCAAGATCATTATGCATTAGGAAGACTAAAGAAAACCTTTGAATATAGTTTTTATGAACATAGAGATTTTTCACCCTTTTGAATACATTTCAAAATATCACAAACGACACCAAATGAGCATGAAAACATGGGGTAAGAGTTCAAGAAATATTTGAAAAGTCTATGATATTTAATTCATTCCTCAACTTGCAAAAACGGCTTTCATCTATTAGTTTGTTGAAAATATCCACTAATTGATCTTCGGTCCAGATGTGGTGAATTTTGATATCTCCCTTGTTCACATGATCTCTCAAGAACTAGTGGCGTGTGTGTGTGTGTGTGTATATATATATATATATATATATATATATATATATTTGGTTCTTGAGTGTTGGGCTAGATTATTGGCTATTTTTACCACACTATCATTATCACATAAAAGAGGTATTTTATCAAATTTGATCCCATAATTCATCAAAGTTTATCTCATCCATAGCAATTGAGCACAACAACTACTCATAGAAATATATTTGGCTTCAGCAGCGGAAAGTGCTATGAAATTTTATTTCTTAGAAGACCATGACACTAAAAACCTTCCTAGTAATTAACAACTTTTCGAGGTGCTCTTTTTATCCACTTCATAACCTACATAATCAGAATCCGAATATTCAATTAAGTTAAAATTAGTACCTTTAGGATACCAAAGCCCTATGCTAGAGGAATGCTTGAAATATTTTAGAATTCTCTTTATGACTGTTAGATGGCACTCTTTTGGAGATACTTGAAACCGTGCACATATACAAACACTAAATATAATATCGGACCTAGATGTGGTAAGATAAAGCAAACTTTCAATTATTGATCTATAAAACTTTAAATCCACAGATTTACCTCATTCATTAAGATCAAAATGCCCGTTCATTGTCATGGGAGTCTTGATGATTTTTGCATCGTCCATGCCAAACTTCTTGAGTAAATCTCTCACGTACTTTGTTTGGCTTATCAAAGTCCCATCCTTGTGTTACTTGATTTGAACTCCAAGGAAATATCTCAATTCTCCTATCATGGACATCTCAAATTTACTAGACATTATATCACCAAATTCCTTGTAAAAATCTTGATTAGTTGAACCAATATAATATCATCAACATAAATTTGGCATACAAAGAAATCATCATCAATAATTTTTGTAAATAGTGTTGTGTTCACTTCTCTATTTTGAATCCTTTAGAAAGTAGAAAATCTTGACGGTGCTCATATCATATGCTCTAGGAGTTTGTTTTAAGCCATATAGCACCTTAGAGAGTTTATACATATGATTAGAATTTTTCTTACAATATCAACATCCGTTAATAATGTGACAAGACTCTTGAGCTCATTCACAATGTTGTTGAGGTGAGAATATATTTTATTTATACTCTCATAAGGCAAAATTGTAAATGTCTCATATTTGATCCGAAGCCTATACAATTTAGCTTCTTTAACCATTGATATTCCCTCATGAATTTCTGAGAGGGTGGTTCAAATATTGTGAGTAGTTTCCAAATTGCTCACTCTATTAAACTCATCCGCGTTTAAAGCGCCAAATAGAGCATTCATAGCTTGAGCATCTAAATGAACTATACACCCCTCTTGTTCCGTAGGATGTAGTGGATCAAGAGGCATGACATAACTCTCATTTATAATTTTTCATATGCTCGCACACGTGACCTTAAGATAGATAGATATTCTAATATTCTAATAAAAATAATTTGAGCCATCAAAAAAGATGCCTTCCTATAGTAATCTCCTCACTAGCCATCCTTTTTTTCACTAGACGATTAAGTCTAAAACAACAAGAGACCAAGCTCTGATACCACTTGTAGGATTAAGGATAATCGACTAGAGGGGGTGAAAAAGAGATCTAAAATTCTTTTCTACTTATATCGTTGTCTTGAGCCATATTGATCTTCATGTTGACCCTTAGCATGCATCTTACATTTATCGTTGGGACTAAACGTTTTTAACACTCAGTAAACATATTAGCCCCATAGTCACCTAATGTTATTAATGACCAAAACCATTTTTAGGGGTCTAGATGCTTTCATAGGGGTGGAGGAGGGAGGCGGCGAGGTCGGGTCGGTGGAGGAACACGAAGCGGGAGGGGAGAAGAGGGGCTGTGAGGTGTGGAGGTGCGAGAGGGCGGGTCAAAGAGCACGGAGGTGATGAGTGAGTGGATGTGGGCTAGGTTGGTGCCTTCTGCTGCCGTCGGCATCGTATACATGTCCTTCTTGGCCGGGAGGCATACTGGAACAATGCCTTTCGCTGTCGATGCAGATCGTGCAATAACTGCATGTGCCTCCTTCTTCTCCATCATCTTGGCCACCATAGTCGTCATGTCAACCAAGATGGCTTTCATGTCATCTACGTTGACACTCATCTCGTTGAGGGTGGCCCTCATGGTCTTGACATTCTCGATAGTAGAAGCCATGGAGTTGGCTCTGATACTAAATTGTTATGAACTTTAGTTCATAAGGGGGTAAACACCGCCAAGAAGATGGTCGGATGGCATCAGTGTAGAGGGAGACAAAGAGACTATAGATGAGAATGAATTCGTTATTTTTTGCTTGCTTGGTTCCAATAGCACGTGGAAGCCCACTTATATAGATGGACACCCCCTAACAAATAGAATCTAATTTTAATCATATCTCTAATAATTAGAAACTAATATCATATCTCTAATAGATAGAAACTAATCATTAACTTCTTAATGAACCGACTGGGCAAGGGGGCTACACCCATGACACACATGGTTTTCCACCTTTTGTTGTGCGAAACAGGTGAATTTGGTGTGGAGTTTCTTCTTGATTACATGTGTGTATCAGAGAAGAGAGGGAGAAAGAAACGCAAACGTCTTGCTTTTGCTTTCTACCTCTAACCAACAGGAACAAGGGGGAATCTTGTGACATGGGTTGCAATTTGCAAATGAATTAAGGAGGAACATAGCCCTTGGGATTTGTACTGTTGAACCCTATTGGCACTCACCTACGGAGATTAACAAGGCACACTGCCTAAGCCCAACTCAAATGATATGAAGCCCATTGACCTTCTTTTAATTTTTTTTACAAAGAGATTAGCCTTTTTAAGCTTTTAGAAAACAAACTTGTTACCAGTAACATTTGACAACAGTACTACAACAAATGCTCATATTACATGATGGAGTGGTGGGAGTAAGCAAATCCAAGTGCCTACTTTTACGCACATACAAGTGCATCTCAACGGGAAAGCACGTGCGAACTTTTGTATCATCATGGATTTATCTTTGACCTATGTAATTATAAGTGTGTGTGGCTCTGGTGTGCATTGCTAAAAACATATTTCTGATGATAGTTTTTCTGTATTGATAAGTACAACTAGCGCATCCTTTTTAAAATTTGTGCACAAGATTCAAAATTTGAGTGCAAATATTGATTGATTGCAATGTCATAGAAAAAAATCATTATGATTGATTGCTAAATTTTACATGATCATGCTTTTTGAAAATGGTTTGATCATTGATGCATTGCTTTCTTATGAATGTCCCCATGTTGCTTGCTAGAAGGGCCCTATGCATTAGATGGTTCAATCCCAAACGTAGGTCCCTTTTATACAAACTAATCCCCAACTTCTGTAAGAGCATCTGGCTCATGTACCACAAACCAAGATTGGACCATAGACAAAAACAAAAGAAATGAGACAATAGGAATAAGAGGGGCATGTGCTCCCTTTGACAAACATCTTCACTGATCACATAGGCAATTATTATTATTTGGATAATTTAAACTAACTTTCATTGCATTATACTCCCTCCGTTCTTTTTTACTTGATGTTTCTGACTTTTCACGGTCTTCGAGATGCGATTTTGACCGCTACTTTTTATAACTTTACATTAAGATATACTAATAAAATTATATTATTATAAAAATATTTGTAACGACAAATCTAATGGTATAATTTTTGTATAGCTAATCTAGATAGTTTTAAATCTATTGGCAGTCAAATTTTAAAAAATTTGATAGCACGGATTTTAGGACGTTAAGTAAAAAAGAGCGAAGGGAGTACCCTGTTTATGGTACAAAAAGTTAGTGTCATTACTCATGAAACCTCTAGGAATATCTATGATCACTAAATCCTTACTGCATTTGTAGCGAGAAAGTGTGCCCCTAACAAAACGACGCAGCCCCAACACTAACTGTTAACTCAACTCAGTAGTGAACAGTAATCTATCTTTTCTATGAGTCCCCCAAGGTATACCCTCGGTTGCTTGGTCAACATCACAATGCTAGTAGGCCCAGTCACCTTAGACTATTGCTTTGTTCATATTATCTTCTGCTTAGAAAAGACAAAAGTCAATATGAACACTCGACTTCTCGAAGCGACTCCTCACTTCTCTGGGTACCATCTTCGTTAGCGCACACTTCTATTGCGCTCCACCTTCAACTCGCATGCGCACGCCTGTGTCTTGGCTCCTTCACGTCCCGCACATGCGCTATGGCTTGCTGTCCTTCTCGATCTAGTCTTCCGTTCTCAGATAGGATTCTGAGTTTTCGTTCTCAGACCGGTTACGTATAGTACTTGTACTTGGTCTTGTACAGTCCTATATATAGGACTACATGCTGTAGCATGAGATATCAAGCAATATAGAATCAATTGCATACGATTTCATGGTATCAGAGGCAGGATCTCCTGCACGCTTCCGCCTTTCCCATCTCCGGCGAACCTAGTCGCTGTTCTTCTCTTCAATGGCCTCCCCCATCGACGTCGCCGCCGAGGCTACAGCTGCCGCGGTCCGCGCCTCCCTTGCGCCCGCGCCTGACGGCACCGACGCCACAGCCCCCACTCTCAACGCCGCCGCTCTTGATGCTATCGCCTCAGCCGCAGCTGCTGCCGTGCGTTCGGCCCTCTCCAGCACTTCTTCTTTGACCTTGACCGGTGCTGCTTCAATGACGCCTGTCATGCCTCTGGCCACTCCTGCCATTGCTGCCCAGCTTGGACCGTCTTCCTTGACTCCCGATGCGATCGCCGCCATACACGCTCAGGCGATGACCATCCTCAACGTCAAGGCGCTCGTCCCTGTTACCCTCGACCTGGCGGCCTCCAACTACTCCAAGTGGCGCGGTCTGATGCTCGTGGTACTTGGCAAATATGCCCTCACTGATCATGTCCTCATCGACACTCCAGAGCCTGGCCGTCCGGACTAGGCACGCATGGACTGCGTTGTCCTCTCTTGGTTCATGACACTATTTCCACAGAGCTTCTCGAACTCGTCGTGGGTGCTACGGTCACCGCGCGCATTGTATGGCAGGGGCTCGAGCACCAATTCCTCGGCAACATGGAGAGCCGCACGCTGCACTTGGAAGCTGAATTTCGCACATTCAGTCAAGGCGCCCTCTCCATCTCTGATTACTGTCGTTGCCTCAAAGGGATGGCTGATGCTCTTGCCGATCTCGGCGAGACCATCAGCGATAGGACGTTGGTACTCACCACCCTTCGTGGCCTCAACAAACAATACTCTCATATGGCCACCTTCCTCCACATGCAACGCCCCTTTCCCACCTTCATCGAAGCACGATCCCAACTTTTGCTCGAAGAAATCAACCGCTCCAAGTGCTCTCATCGAGTAGCAAAGAATACCGCCAATCGCGTTGTCTCGCCACCGCCACCGCCACGGTGGTGGCTTCGGCGGCTCAACAAGTGGAGGCAATTCTTCCAACAACAACAACAACTATCGTCGTGGTCGACGTCACGGTGGCCAGAACGCCGAAGGCAATAGCAATTTCTCCGACGACACCGGCGGCCAAGGCTTCTCCAACACCAGCCGCCACCTGGCACCGTGGCCTTCCCCCCACAATCCCTGGGCCAAGACAATTCAGATGTGGCTCGGCCCACGTGCCGGCGCGCCTGCTCCTAGTCTGCTGGGCCCCGGTCCAGGGGCTCCCTTCACTGGTGCAACGAGCCACCTTCCGCCAAAGACTTCCGCCAAAGACTCATGCTACACCGACTTGACACCCCTTGGCGGCACAATGCACCGACCAGCAGCTTTGGTCAACGATTCAACACGGCGACGCTACATCCACCACTGTCGGGTGAATGGTATATGGATACGGGTGCCACTTCTCATATGACTTCGGATGCCGGTATTCTCTCCGTTGCCCACCCTCCTAACCACCATACTCCCTCCTCTATTGTTGTCGGCAATGGCCATTTACTCCCTGTTACACATACTAGTGTAGCTAGCTTTGTTACTCCTACTTCTAACTTTCAACTTCACAATGTCCTAGTTACTCCCAAGCTTATTAAAAACCTTATCTCAGTTCGACAATTTACTATTGATAACTCTTGTTCTGTCGAGTTTGACCCATTTGGCTTCTCTATGAAGGATCTTCAAACCAAGAACGAGATCGCCAGGTGCAATAGCTCCGGACTTCTCTACCCCTTTTGCTCTCGCCGCGCGTGTTCAAGCCCTTGTCGTCCACACCTCCAACAACACCCTGTGGCACCGCCGCCTCGGCCATCCCGGTCGAGAGGCCCTTTCACATCTCTCTAGCTATTACGGTCTATCTTTAAACAAAGGCGAGACCGGGTCCATTTGTCATGCTTGTCAACTCGGCCGCCATGTTAGATTGCCTTTTTCTTCTTCTAGCTCTCGAGCCACTGCAAATTTTGATCTTATTCATTGTGATCTTTGGACCTCCCTCATTGTCAGTGTATCGGGCTACAAATACTATTTAGTCATTCTTGATGATTGCTCTCACTTCCTGTGGACCTTTCCCTTACGTCTTAAGTCTGACACTTTTACTACCCTTTCTCATTTTTTCTCTTATGTTCGCACCCAGTTTGCCACCACCATCAATGTTGTTCAGTGCGACAACGGCCGCGAGTTCAACAACTCCGCCTCCAGCTCCTTCTTCCTCTCCAATGGTGTCTACCTTCACATGTCATGTCCCTACACTTCTTCCCAAAATGGACGCGCTGAATGCATCATCCGCACTACCAACAACATCGTACGCTCCCTACCTTTTCAAGCCAGTCTTCCCGCCGCCTATTGGGTAGAAGCCTTACACACTGCCACCTACCTCCTAAATCGACACCCGACAAAAACCTTGAACTTTCAGACACCCCACTTTTCCCTCCATGGCACGCACCCATCCTACGATCACCTCCGAGTTTTTGGTTGCACTTGTTACCCCAACCTTTTTGCCACTGCCTCTCACAAATTGTCCCCACGCTCCACTTTATGTGTCTTCTTGGGCTACTCTTCTGAGCACAAGGGTTATCGCTATCTAGACATCTCCACCAACCGCCTCATTGTTTCCCGGCACGTCGTCTTTGAGGAACACACGTTTCCTTTTGCCCTTTTACCAACGGCTAACACTGAGGCTACTAATCTTGATTTTTTGGAGATTGATTGTGCAGACTTGCCTCCCCCCATAAGCACTCTTCGGCCCCCTTCGGCGGTGGCGCCAACACCCACCGACACGACTAACGCGCCAAAGATCCCACTGTGCATCTCCTTGGTCAATCGCGCATACCGGGTAGCCGATGGACCAGGCCGAGCACGCTTCTCTGGCTGTCTTCCACCCCGCTTGGGCCTCCTCCAACTACACACCCAGCTTGCCCTCCGACGGGGTCCTCCCGACCTCCGCCGAGCCGCCGACTCACGGCCGTCCACCGAGCGCGACTCCTCTACCGACTACGGCTGTCCAATCGAGCATGACTCCTCTACCAAGAGAGCTTCCAGCCTCTGCTGTACCCGCCACTCCAGTTGTGAACACTCACGGCATGACTACTCGTGGCAAGCTTGATTTTCGACAGCCCAAGCAGCACTTCGACCTCCATACTGAGGTGCTCTCTCCAGTGCCACGCACTTACCGTGCCGCCCTGGCTGATCCTCATTGGAGGGCGGCCATGGAGGAGTACTCTACCCTCCGCTCCAACAATACATGGGAGCTTGTCCCTCGTCCGCCCAACACCAACCTCGTTACTGGCAAGTGGATCTACAAGCACAAATTTCATGCCGACGGGACTCTTGAGCGATACAAGGCACGGTGGGTTCTTCGGGGCTTCATTCGACGCTCCGGTATTGATTTTTCTGAGACATTCAGTCCAGTGGTCAAGCCTGCTACCGTCCGTACCGTCCTCAGCCTAGCACTCTCCCGCAATTGGCCCATTCACCAACTAGATGTCAAGAATGCCTTCCTTCACGGCACGTTGCAAGAGACAGTCTACTGCAGTTAGCCTTCCGGGTTTGTAGATCCTTCTCATCCGGACTATGTCTGCCATCTAAACAAATCTTTATATGGGCTCAAGCAGGCACCTCGGGCGTGGTTCAGTTGTTTTGCCACCTATCTTCAGTCTATTGGTTTTGTGGAGACTAAATCAGATGCTTCCCTATTTGTTTGGCGTCGTGGGACTAACCTGATATAGCTACTCCTGTACGTCGACGACATCGTTGTCACAGCGTCCACCCTGGCTCTTCTTCAATGGGTCATCTCCTCCCTTCAGTCAGAGTTCTCTATGAAGGATCTCAGTGAGCTGCATCATTTTTTGGGTGTTTCCGTCTCGCACCATCCCGAGGGCCTTTTTCTCTCCCAGCGCTAGTATTGTCTTGACATTTTGCACCGTGTTGGTATGACTCAGTGCAAGCTGTGCAGCACTCTGGTCGACACTCAAGGGAAACTCTCTGCTGATGGCAATCCGGTCGATGACCCCACTGATTATTGCAGCATCGCTGGTGCTCTACAGTATCTCACATTCACTTGGCCAGACATCACCTACGCCGTTCAGCAGATTTGCTTGTTTATGCATGATCCACGCGCTCCACATATGGCGGCCATAAAAAGGATTCTACGCTAGATCTCTGGGACCCTAGATCATGGCTTACTGCTTCACCGTTCCTCCTCTGCGGATATGGTTGTCTACTCTAATGCGGATTGGGATGGCTGCCCTGATACACACCGGTCTACCTCAGGCTATGCTGTCTACCTCGGCGATAATCTCGTGTCATGGTCATCCAAACGTCAGCTCACCATCTCCTGATCATGCGCTGAGGCAGAGTACCGTGCAGTTGCAAATGCTGTTGCAGAAGTTTGCTGGCTATGACAACTTCGCCTTGAGTTACATCTTCCTCCTCGTCTACTGCGACAACATCAGCACTGTCTACCTCTCCACCAACCTAGTGCAACATCAACGGACCAAGCACATTGAGATCGATTTGCACTTCGTTCGCGAACGTGTCGGCCTTGGCGAGGTCCGCGTCCTGCATGTGCCTACCGCCTCCCAGTACGCCGATATCTTCACCAAGGGGCTACCCGCGTCCGTCTTCACCGACTTTCGTTCCAGCCTGAACGTGCGGCCAGCCGCAGCTCCATCTGCCGGGGGGGTGGTAGTGCACGCTTCTACTACGCCTCCACCTTCAACCTGCATGCGCATCGCCCAAGTCTTCAGCTTCTTCAAGTCCGGCACATGCGCTGTGGCTTGCTGTCCTTCTCGGTCTGGTCTTCCTTTCTCAGATAGGATTCCGAGTTTCCGTTCTTAGACCCGGTTACGTATAGTACTTGTACTCGGTCTTGTATAGTCCTATATATAGGACTACATGCTGTAACCTGAGATATCAAGCAATACAGAATCAATTACATACGATTTCAGTCTTGCTCTAGGGATAAGGTAGAAAGTCATGGGTTCATCACGCACCCCACTCATTTCACTCCTATCACGTGCATGTATCTCTCCCTCACTTTTTCCACCGCTCACTCCTTTCCTAAAAGTCACTTTTTCAATCATTACTATTTATTTTTAGCCAAAAACCATAAATCATAACCAAAAGCCATCAGCAAAAGCCAATACAAATACCCATGTCACTCCTATTTTTTGAGTAGGCACAATTGGGCTTGGGCCTGGGCCTGGACTAGTCTAGTGAGAGCCATCAGTTTGGTCAGTGAGATGGACTACTTTGGTTTGGCCTATTTCCTCGCCTCTGTTTCGATTTCAGCTCCATTTCCAGCTTTTCGTGCCTTGCACCATCGTCATGGCGGATGCCATGTAGCAATGCCGCCACATCCTTCATGGTCGACCGGTCCTCGGGGCGTGGGCTGGCACATAATAGTACAATGGCAGCAACCCATCCCAGCAGTTGGACAATGTTGCGGTGGCGCACTCAAGGGAGCACGCTGACCTCGCAGGTGAACACGTCAACGGACACCTCGTCGCATGACCGAAATTTCTTCACGGCGATCGTGACGCCAGTGGATGGCATGCTTGCACGGTACACTGCGCGGAACCACTTTTGGGTGATGATGTTCACCGGAGTGAGTCTGCGAGCCACATCGGCGACGCTAATCTCCAGTTTCTGGTACAGGGTGATGTCCCACGGTGGCGACATCTTGGTGTCCTTGTCCTCACTGGGGTGCTCACTGCGCCAGCACCACTCGAATAGAATGAGCGCCATGGCTACGGCGAGGACGATGAGGGCAAAGGCAGCATGGCCATCACGGCATGAGCGGCATGGCGCGCCTCGAGCTCGTGGTCACCAGCGTTGCCCTCGACGTCACTCGTCGGCAGCTTCGTGAAGAACGCAATCTCCGGCAGCTAGCCGGAGAAGCTATTGAAGGCGATGTTGAGCGCCATGAGGTTTTGTAGCACAGACAGTAGCTCAAGATTGCCAGAGAGTTGGTTATGCGACATGTCAAGCACCCCGAGCCTTACAAGCCCTCCCTCACGATCGTGCGGACAAGCTATTACAGCTGAGGTTAAGAACAGTATCCAACCCCAGAATCTTGTAGATGCTTCCCGTTATGTGGCCAGACAACAAGTTATGTTGCTGCCAATGTCAAGGAGCTGGAGGTGGGAGCATGAGCCGATCTCCGACAGTATCGGCCCGGACAGCGGTTGCCGTTGAGAATGAGCTTTGTCGACAAAGTGAGCACGCTGATGTCCGAAGGGATCGCACCGCCGATGGCTTTTTAGGAGATGTTAAGGTACTGGAGGGAGACCAAGTCCTCGAATAGCCCTTACGGAAGCACGCCGGCGATGGCATTGTCGTGGAGGTCGATGAACATGAGGTTTCGACACCCTAATATCTCTGTGGGGAGGGCGTCGGACAGCCAGTTTTGTTAGTAATATGCCCTAAAGGCAATCATAGAGATGATTGTATCACTTCTATATTTATGATCTTTTGAATAATATGTTATTTTATCCTTTGAATAAATATCTTTCATATTGATTAACAAGTATGTGACTTATTCATGGAACTCTTTATTTATGTTTTGATGTTATTCTAAATTATCTCTGATCTTCTATCATTATGTGGGATAATTATGATTTACAGATCAACATATGTATGATTGATGATCATGTTTTATAGATCATGGATATAGGACATCAAATCAATAATGTGAATGTATGTTAGAGAACATGATGTTGGATTGACCCACCATGAGATACTGCGGGAATTGTTATATTCTTAAGTGTCATCAGTTGGTCTCATATATAGTGCATGTGGGATCCTTAGACCTAAGATCGTTATTATTTCATACATGTGTAATAGTTTACTTAGGAGTTTTCAAACACTACTTCGTGACTGGGTGATCATAAAGATAGCTTTTAGGTTTACTATGAAATATGCAAAGAATTATGAGTGATCAAGATGGAATTTGCTCCTTCTATATAACAGGAGTGATATCTCTTGACCCATCGATGTGGTTGGATTAAGAATGTGCATGGACATGCCGAATGTGGTTAAGGAGGAGTCAATCACAGCTGAGTAATCTACTACAGGTATTGTAGGATAGCACGCTTCTCGCCTTGAGTTCGATCTAGTATCATGAGGCAAAGGGATCGGTATAAAAGCACTATATAGGTTTGTCCGATATGATCTTTATGTATGTTTCGGGGTCATGTCCTGCTAAGGACCGCTACCGACTTATGGACCAGAAAAGAGCTTTTGGCTTATGACCAAATATACATAAACTTACAGGGTCACCCAATAGGATAGAGCGATAAGAGTTCAGATAATAGTCTCTGAGTGGGATACGATTTCTACTCGTATTGGATAAAGATCTGATTGGAGGCTATATAAGGAGAGGTGCAGGGCTAAGTGAGGTATTCCGAAACACACCCATCAAAACTCTAACCGCCACCTCTGATAACCCCTACCGTATGTGCTGGTGCTAGCACAACGACGCACGGTGTTCCCCCTAGACGTGTGGACCTTGGTAGAGGCATTGCTATAATTGCAGCGCTGATCGAGATGATCATGAGGAGGAGACGGTTGGCGGAGGATGATTGACTACATCCACTACACCGACGCGCTCTTCGTTGAATCAGCTACTTCAACTCTTCTTCTGTTACACTGTGCGTCTAGTAGTAACGATATATGATGTCTTACTCGTATGATTTTCTAGTTTACGTAGTAAAAAATTTTAATTTATGCTAGTGCAGTCTACCTGTATCCCAATAGGTTTGAGCCTAGATCAAGGAAGCCAAGGTTTCCAAGCATACTGATTTTGTCCAATATTGCGCCGGTGATGTGTTTGCCACTTGCCTGGAACTGGATGAGGGACGTGCAGTTGCCAATCTCCGACGACAACTTACCGAGCAGCTTGGACACCTGCGGTGGCCAAAAACGCAGCCACGGGATCGGCCTAGCCAGAGCATTGTTTGGCAAGTTGAGAGCCCTGAGACTCGTGCACTGGTCAAGCTCCGGCGGGATGGTACCTGTCAGCTACTTGGCCCACAGGTGAAGCATGTGCAATGCCGAGGTTGGTCCGTTGGTGAGGTTGCTACACCTACCGAGCTCCAAAGAAGATCGCACTGCAGATCTTTTCACATCGAGCTATAGACAAGGTTAACTCTTTTGGTTTGGGAAAATTCAAAAGGTGAAAAAAGAACCGAAATGGATGAAATTTCAAAATTTTGTCCAAAATTTTGGGCGAAATTTTCAAATACTGTTTGAATTCTACGATGGAATCTAGGTGAAACCAGAACAAAATCCACCCAAAATCTAGACGAAAAATGTCCGAAAAATCCACCGGAAACAACTTTTCCATCGCTAAGTCAGAACATCCTAAAATTTTATTTCCTTTTTATTTGATTTTATTTGAATTATTTTGGATTTTATTTCAAAGCTCTGGAGTGAGAAAACTTAATTTATCTATTTTCCAAAAGTCAAACATAATTTATTTTATTTATCTAGAGCTCCTCTAGATTTATAGTATTTTCTAGAATTTTGGGAGTTATTTGCTATTTCTAGAGTTTTTAGAAGCTTCCTAGTATTTTTGAAAATTAAAAACAAAATTTAAAGCTAACTCTCTCTCCCTCCGACATGTGTCATGTCAGAATTCAATCTCGGTTGGCCGATCTAATCTCGGCCGTCCGTCTTCACTTAAACGGCGTTGACGGTCGGGATCTCCTTGAACGCCACATGTCGCTCATCTATAACACCCCACCCGTCCCACTCTCTCTCTCTTCTCCTTCTCTCTTCGACAGGTGGGACCCACTTGTCAGGCCCTTCTCCTTCCTCTCTTTCTTCTTCCTCCGCCACCGCCATTGATGACCACCGAAGCTCTTTAAAACTTCCGTTACCACCCGTTGCCTCGAGTAATCATGGACATTAGTAGCCCTAATTCACCCTTTAAATGTTCCGATGGTTTTTCCCTCCTTAAAACCCCGTTAAATCTCACCGTTAATCACCACTACACCGGCCTTAAATCAGTGAGCCGCTTCCCGACCATTACCCTTCCCCACGCCTATAAAAACCCTCCCCAAGCTCTCACTCTGCACACCACCCCTCTTCCTCTCCTCAACTCACTTTTCTGTGCACTCGAGCTTTCTCGCACCCTACTTCTTCCCCGCCAGCTTAGGATGAACTCCGGCGAGCAATTCCGGTGAGGTCGGTCCTCCCTACGCCTCGCTATCGCCGCCTTCGCCTTCGCCAGACGTGTACAAACCCCCGCCACCCCTCCACCAAGCAAAAATGTCATTGGAGTCCCTCCCCCACTGTGAGCTCTCACCGACCGCCGCCAAACCTCGTCGCTGGCCAACACCAAGCCCCTCCAAACACTGTGCTAGGGTGAGTTGAGATTCGGGTCACCCCGTCTTGCCATTTTTGGACTCACCGGCCTCCGTCGAGCGCCGGAGCTCCAACGACCTTCGGGTCCTGAGCTCCACCCGGCCGACTAAGCCACATCAGCGACTCGAGCCCACGTGGTAGCCACGTGGCCGCCATGTGGTGAGCCACATCGGTTTCAATTGGCCTCGTTAGCAAAATCTTACCATATTAGCATTTCTCATTGAAAAATAAATTGGTCAAAAATATAAAACTGACGCTAACATCATAATTGATTTCTCTTTACAAAAATAATTCCATCAATTCCCTGCTGATATCATAATTCCATTTTTAGTTCAACAATAACTCCAGAAATCAGCCTTTTTCTTTTTCTTTAGTTTTAAACTTCCAAGAGCCCGTTCTTCTTCATCTTAGCTCCAATTGGACCGTTCAAATTTCTAAATTCTTCTAAAGTCCTAAATAACCTATTTGTAGACTCTTTTTTAATTTTGAATTTTAGTTGAATTTTGTTTGAATTTATTTGCTTTGGTTCTTCACGTATAAATTACAACGACTTCGAAGAGTACGATTTCGATGATTCGCAACACCAATACTCCGAGCAAGACAAGTTACTCCTTTAATCATGTTGCTCCTAATAATTTATATTATTTATGTTGTTTTTAAATTATTATGCATGTGTACTTTTATTCAAACATAGTTTAAATCTGATTTAAATTCTAATTATGCCCAATTCCTTTGTGTAAAGCCAAATTTGACCTTAAACAGTCATGTCTTATCACCTTAGATAAAAACTTTGTTAGTACAATAGTATTAACTAGAAATTTTATAGAATTGTTTAGCCATGCCTAGATTAATTTAGGTGGGAATATTTATTTTACATGAAATGTTGAATTCTAAAATCTATTCTTGACTTTGGTGAGTCAAGATGGTCTATAAAATTTTAGTAAAAATAAAATTATTAAAATCTAGTTTAGACCTAGGTTAATGGTTAGGTGATAGGTGCATGCATTGTTGTTTGGTGACACAATGTTGATTGTCAGGCACAAGGGGTATGTGGTTTGAGACTAAGTCAATTAAGGATCGGTCTGTGAGCTACTGTTACAAAGTCACACTGTACTATCACAAGTCTAGTATGAGACAAACCCGACTAAATAATTTGTGATGGCGTGGCGTGGTGTAGGCTACGACAAACCCTAAACTTTGTTTCGCTATAGGTTGAATGTGAGCATGGCGTAGGCTACGAGAAGTCTCACATGGCACAAGAGGGCTCCAACTTATAGATTTAAGTTGTAGTGAAACCTTAGTGGCGGTGTAACTAATTTGGTAACATAACATTGTAACAACCTTATCATGAACTCTCAACCGCACACCTAAGGCAGTGTGCTAATCGCGTGGCATAGTGAGAAGACATGTCTAGTGGGTAAAGTTGTACAGCTCTGCAGAATAACAAACTATCCTGGATAGCCATATCCATGGTCATGGACAAGCTGAGTAACAAACTATTGTAAATGAAATTTGCTTCATACTGAAAACAACTTAGCATAAAGTCTCATCTTTTGACAACCTTGCATATATGTATAATTTTGCGATACACTATAAGTCTTGCTGAGTACACAATATACCCAATCTTGCTTAAATTATTGTTGATCAGAGAATGAAGAAGGATACGTGCCAGACGACGCATACTTTGCCCCTGACACTAGAGAATTCAACAATAGGTTTTTCTAGAGCCTAATCTCCAGTCGGTTTCTTGTGAGATATGGTGGCATACCACTAGGATCTTTTGCTTATTTACTAGTCTTCCGATGTAATTGACCTTTGACTCTAACATTTTACTTGGCTGGTCAGCCCTATGTTGTAACCTCTACTATGCATCTCTTATATATCACTCTTTCATTGTAAATTAATTATGTACGATATGTATGGATGTGATCTCGATGTTATAAATATATGTAATAGCCACTGATCATAGAACTAGTACAGAACATATTCAATGACTATGGGTATTCTCGCCCGGGGTCCCCACAGGTTTCTTGGTGCAGGTGGGCGCTGGTTGTTGGTAATAATCAAGTCTTTGCTGGAAAACTGAGTTTTATCGGAAGACCAAGTCCCTCCAGAAGACCGAGTTTGGCGCTTGAAGTTTGAAGCCGTTGGTACCCCTCTCAAGCTTCGCCGCGCATGTCGGTGAATAAGTCTCGCTGAAATCTGCATCTCCGATTCAAGTGGATCGAGTTAGTTATGGCGGAAGTCGAGAGCCGTTAAGAGTTAGTTAGTTTATCGTAAGACTTTAAATTTCCATTGTAATCTGTTGTTTCGTTACTCTGAAGTTCAGTTTATGTTTTATCTTTACTACTTTAAAAGAAGGAGTTGGTGGTTGATGAGTCCTCCTCATTTTTAGTCATTCGATCCGATTATGAGATAGAATCTGAACCGCTCTCCCCACCACCCCTCCTCCTCCGCACTCCGCCGCCCGATCCGCCTCCTCGCTCTCCCCTGCCCCGATCCGCTCTCCCTGCCGCCCGATCCGCTCCCCTCGCCCCCTCCCGCTGCCCCGATCCGCTCCCTCGCTCTCCCCGCCCTCCCTTGCTCTCCCACACGCGCCCCACCCCGCCGCCTCCCCTCGCTCCCCGTCCTCCCTCTCCCCTCCTCCGCACGTCCGCCGCCGCCTCCCCTGGCTCCCCCGCGCCTCCTGGTCCTCTGTCCTCCTCTCCTCTCGCCTCCGCACGGCCGCCCCCCGCCGCCGCCTCCTCTCGCTCTCCCCGCCTCCGCAGATCTCGCTCTCCCGCCGCCCACCGCCCCCTCGCTCTCCCCGCCTCCCCTCGCTCTCCTCGCCTCCGCAGATCCGCCTCTCCCCGCGCCGCGGCTCCTCCCCACCCCGCGCCGCCACCCTCTCCTCCGTAGCGCTGACCTCCCCACCCCGTGTCGCCGCCTCCTCCTCCTCCTCCCCCCCGCGCCTGTGCCGAGCCTTGTACAAGGCGGCGACTGGTGGTGCTGCTATTATTGCGGTGGTGTTGATTTGCAACTTTGGATTGAAAGTTCTCGGGAGACTCTTGTTGTGCCTTAGGTTTTGTAGCGCTCAAATCCATAGCGAGGAAGATGCTCAAGGACAAGGAGATGGCTGCCGACGGTGAGAACTACGACTATGATCTCTTCGTGATCGGCGCGGGAGCGCGGCGTCATGCACTCGCACCTCCGCGTCTTTCGGAGCTAAAGTTGCTTTTTCCTCTTTCTTTTTTCTTTTTTGGTCCTACCACGCGTATGTAAGCAATCGTGTTTGCCGTATGAGTATATTGGGTTTGTTTGCGTGCAATTTGATTGGTTGTGAGATGTGGTGCAGGTTGCGATTTGCGAGCCCTGCTCCACCCCATTAGCTCGGATTGGCAAGGAGGGCATGGCGGGACGTAAGAATCTCCCGTTAATTTTGTGCATTTCTGGTGTTGAATACTTGAACGTCTAGCTATTCATGCTTGGGGATGTTGTTACATTCTAAATCTATGAGCTCATTGTTATACTAGGTGTGTCATTCGTGGTTGTGTCCCTAAAAAGATACTTGTGTATGGTGCATCTTTCCGGGGAGAATTTGAGGCAAGTGGTCTTATCGCCCTATGCAACCCAACCGTTGTTGATACCAAAAATGGGTTGGAAACATCATTGTTTACGCTCTGTGAATGAAATTTGACTCGCTAGATAGCATTCCTTCCTCAATTCATCGACTCGCTATACAACTTTTGATCCATAATCCATCGCTTTATCTATGTACTTGAATTCAGATAACCTATTCATTTCAAAGCTTGTCTGTGCCTTCATAAAAGCCATCCTTCTAAGGAATATGCTGGTTTGTTGTATTTTAACTGCAGTTTTGTTACAAATGCAGGATTCAAAGAATTTCGGGTGGGAGATTAACGGGGATATTAACTTCAATTGGAAAAAGCTGGTGGAAAATAAGGTCAGGCCAAAACCTCATTTTGTTTTTTCTCAGCACATTCTTTGTGAGTTGTGAGCACTTTATAGATGTCGTACTGCCCAAGATCCTCAAAATTTTCTTCCATGCAGACTCAAGAAATTGTTAGATTAAATGAAGTGCACCAGAGGATCCTCACCAAGGCTGGTGTGACGATGATTGAAGGGACAGGCAGTTTAGTTGATGCCCATACTGTTGAGGTTAGCCAGCCAGATGGTTTAAAGCAAAGGTACACAGCAAACACATTTTGATAGCAACGGCAGTCGAGCTCAACGTGTCAACATACCCGAAAGGTTAGTTAAGTTCTCCGATACTTTTGTAATCTTGTTTATTGTGTTGGCCAATGTTACTAATACTTGTTTGTTACCTCCTTCACATTCATCAACCTGTCTGTCTGAAGCCTTTGGATTGACCTCGAGATGTGGAATTCTGCATGATCTGCTTTATGACTGGATTTGACATTACAAGTTTGAAAACTTATTAGTTTGGTACAATGGTACCTTTCATCTTCGTTTGAGCCTGTTTGTGAGGCACAAGCATTACCGCCATTTATGTGCTGCTTCAAGTTGTTGATTTCATTTTCAGTTAGTCTTTTATGTGTCTTGGTGGATTATTCAGTTAGTCTTTTATGTCTTTTGGTGGATTATTCTTACATTAGTGAGAACCCTCTTTTGCAGGAGTTGGCTATTACCTCAGATGAGGCCTTGAGTTTGGAAGAGCTACCAAAACGTGCTGTAATCCTTGGTGGCGGGTATGGTGCTACAATATATTTAAGTATCATGCATGGTGCTTCCATACCAATTCTTTCTGTTCTAACTTATCTCTGTTCATGTGCTGATATTAATGTTTTACAATGAAATGTCTGTTACTGTTAGTGTTTCTGGGATTTCGGTATTAACTTGTACCTCTGGTACCCTCTTACAGCTTCGACCTGGCCATATATTTAACATTGGAGCAGGAAAACAAGTTCTGAAAAATATAAATTCGCTCGCTTTATTCTCCAATATAGAAGTGAATCCACGCCCAGATGAGACAAAAGAAGGGGGTATAGTAGTTGAAATTAAGTTGAAGGAACTAGAACCAAAGTCAGCTGAAGTAAGTACCGAGTGGAGTGTTGTACCTGGGCGTCAAGGCCGACCAACTCTGGTAATGTACCTACTGATTTGCAACCTTTTGTTCTTTGTGGAATCTGTATTTAAAATTGTCAGATAACATTATAACAGCATGAATAAACCACGCAGCATTGTAATCCTGTTGTGCAACCTAATATCTGATGGAAAATTCCTTTTAGGCATCCATTCAACCTAGAGGAACTGTGTCATTTGAGCACCGCAACATCTATGGTCTAAACAGATCTATTGTTGGTTCTTACATCCAAAGAACCCGCTCAACCCTCGTGTTAGTTGCTAATGAGTGTTTTTCCCCAGATCTGTGTTGTTTGTTGCTTTTGATTCTTGTTAAACCAGTCATTTGGTGCTATCTACATGTAAGAGGAATGATGTTTAGGAAGAATTCACAGGGTGAGTTTAGTGTGGTATTATTGATTGCATGTTAGTTTGTTTATTTCATTACACTACCATATTAGTTTGTTTAGTGTGGTAATGATGTTTATTTCATTACTAGAGAATCCACTTTTGGATTTTCGTGAGCTTCACACGACAGAGCAAATTCACTTATGGCCTTGTGGTGGAAGAGATTACATCACGTGATGAAACTAATAGTATCTGTACACATGGTTCTCGAGCAATGCAAAGTGGCGGCTTGAGCATGGATGGACCTCCCACAACTCTCAGTGGTACTGGCGTAGATCGAATGGCATTTCTACAAGCAAATATTACTCGGGACAATACTGAGTTTGTAAATGGTGCAGTTATTGGCGACAGATGCATTTTCTAGGTATGCTGATATGTACCTTTGTGGTTCCCAAAACACACAGTATACCTTCAATTGTTGCCTGCTTTTGTTTGATTGATCTTTTGCTTCGCATGAGTTAGTATAGTTTATTTGGTTTTCCGTTGCAACGCACGGGCACCTTACTAGTCCCAGTTTACTGTTCACCGTAAGATAATTGCAATACTCTGAAGCAGTTTAGCCTTCAGTCTGTATTCTGATCTTCAATCTCATTCTTCCGTGTATTGTCTACCTCCTCCAAAACATTGAGCGATACTCTTTATCCGTGAGATAGTGTCACAATTGGGCGTATTTTCATCACTGGTGAAGAACCGTGAGGTGGCGAAGAAGATGGTCTACTTCGTCGTCCGGAGCACCATCGGACTCGCAGCTCCACGCCGCCAAGATCCTCGTCGTGGTCTCCGACGCCTACAACGACTTTGACGTGCTCTCGTCCTCGCAGCTCCGCCTCTTCCACTTCGCGCGGCGGCACATGGCAGCGCGCTGGTGGGCCCTGCACGCCGCCGTGGCGGCCTCCGGCGCCTTCAGCCTGCCGGAGGAGACCTCCGACCACTACAACTTCACCAAGTAAACAATGACAGCTTACCCTGGTAATGTAATTAACTACACTCGCCATTGTTATATCCTATAAGAGATGCTTGTAATCAAGTTGATCTGATTTTCATTGTATGAAACTCTGAATTCTCTTTCGATTTTATTGTAGCATTCGAGTGGCTGCGCTGCGAGAATGAAGGCGTCGATGATCAGCATTTGGGTTCTGCTTGCCACAAGATCGTGGCTCGGTGACGGGAGCAGTTCGGAGGAGACGCGAGGTGCGATAGGGTGAATATGCTGGACAGGGACAGAGTGTTTGAGACTCCTCTATAACATGAGAAGGGTATTGTACATTTGCACTGTACACTTGAGCTCGTTCTAGATTGTGGGAGTCAGAATTCATGGGAACTTTGCATCAAGTGAATCAAAGAATAAAATGAACGGAGAGGATTTAATTTGATGTAATTTTCTGATCCTTCTTTTTCAATGTTCAGTCTCTTCATTTTTGGTAGAGATCGATGTGAGTTTTCCCATTTATTTATGCATGCAGTCTAGGCTGAATATTGTCAATCACTGAAGTAGAATTAGCAATCATACTAATTTCACATACTCTAGGCTTGTGAATGCTGATGGCGGACTACAAATTGGTGAAAGGAGTGTGTTGTGTTTGACGATAAGCGCACAATGAATCCTGAATTTTTTTGATAATTATGAAGCAAAAATCTACATTACTGTGGGTTTTTGAAAACATGTGACGGAATCATGTGCACTTAGTTTGTTTTGGCCATTACTTCATTTAGTTGCATGGGAATGCAATGCAAGGAATAAATGCATAAGTTATTTTCAATCTGTTCAGTGCTGCACATCAATGCATAAACGCCTCCACCACTACTATCGTTTCCACGTTTGGGGTTGTAAGTTACTGCATGTACTTTCTATATATTAAGCAATGCAATGCAAGAAAAGCTGCAGCTTTCGCAGCACCAAAAATCGTTCTGTGTTCCATTGATCGTGTGAGTTTCTAGTGCGTTTGTTTAGCGCCGTTCTCTGACGAAAATCTGGCACATTGGAGTTTCTGCTCAGGCGGCTGAACTGCTATCATTTGGTATCAGAGCCAAGTTGACGCAATTCCGGCGATGTCGCTGCCGGCAGGAGATCGGAGCAAGACCTCGCAATGCCGCTATCGAGGGCGTTTACCATCGCCGGTGGGGCACCGGTGCCAACAACAACGGAAGGTCGTTGTGCTGCTCACAGTGAGGGAGGTCGGAGGATCGGCGTCATTCTTGACCCTGACATGCACGAACTACGCAGAATGGAGCCCGATGATGAAGGTGATGCTGCATGCGTGTGGCCTTTAGAACACCGTTCAGCACAGCATTGACGACGAGCAAGAGGATCAAATGGCGATGGAGGCCATACTGAAGGCCGTCCCTCACGAGATGATCCAGACGCTGTCGGTCAAGTCGAGCACCAAACACGCGTGGGACGCGGTCAGGGCGATGAGAATTGGCAGTGACCGCGCACAGAAGGCCAAGGCGCAATCTCTGCGCAAGGAGTATGAGGCAATTGCGTTCCACGACGGCGAGACGATCGATGACTTCACGCTTCGACTCACCAATTTGGTGACTAACCTCTGGGAGTTCGGGGACGACATCGACGAGGTCAAGGTAGTAGAGAAGTATCTACGGGTTGTTCCATCTAAACACTCGCATATAGCTCTATCTATCGAGACCTTGCTCAACCTCTCCACCATCACCGTCGAGGAGGTCACTGGGAGGTTGGAGGCGGTGGACGATCGGGATCTGGATATGTCAGCGAGCGGCAACCTCTACCTCACCGAGGACACGCTTGGAGAGGCGTTGGAGCGCCTCAAGTTGCGGCACCATGGCGAGTCATCCTCAAAACCGCAACGTGGCGGTGGTGGAGGACGACATCGTGGGTGTGGAGCGCGCAGGAAACCAGGCGGTGGATCGGGCGCGCCAGAAGGCAAAGGAGGTGCCCGGGATCTCTCGGATGACAAGTGCAAAAATTGTGGTCGCCTTAGCCATTGGGCTAGGGACTACAGGCAACCCAAGAAATAGCAGCTACACCTTGCTCAGGATGATGACAACGATGATGAGCCGGTGCTGATGATGGCGCAAGTGTGCGCACTCACGACGACGAGGCAAAGCAGTGCCTCCCTGCTTCACCTGGAGGAGCCATGAGCCCAAGTGCATGCGGGCGCTGAAAACGACAGAGTGCACCAAGAAGGTTGGTACCTCGACACGGGGGCGTCAAACCACATGACGGGGCAAAGAGAATTCTTCACCGAGCTCGACATCGGAGTTGTCAGCACCGTCAAGTTTGGTGACGACTCCGTCGTGGAGATCCGTGGTCTTGGCACCGTTGTTTATGTCGGGCACAGTGGCGAACATCGAGCACTCACTGGTGTCTACTTCATTCCGAGGTTGAAGAACAACATCATGAGTATTGGCCAACTCGATTAAAGGAATACGCGTAGGCTACGGAAGCAGAAAACAAAACTTTTCTATCGCGCACCCAAGAACATCATGCTAAGGAAGGATCATGGATTGTTACCACTTACGGCCAGCGCGTGAAGAAGAATTGAAACCGATCCAATCACGCGTCGAGGTAGTAGTGGAAGTAGCCGATCGTCCCGACAGATCGTCTCTCCACGCACCGATCAACATCGCAACGAGCAGCGCCTCCACCGTATCCACACGTCCGGGGCGAACGCCGATCGCGAGTGTACTAGCACTCGTGAGCAGCTAGGGTTTGGCTCGGGAGGTGGCGGCTAAGGTTTTGCTAGATGTTAACAGGGACGAATCCCCTCAGCCCATCGCCTCCATATATATAGACCTCCTCACGTGGGCCTTGCGGACCGAGGCCCATTAGGAATCTATTCGGATCTTTATCCGAATTGAGCCCATATCCGAATCATATTCGAATCAGTGTTCCAACCCGTTAAGCGTGCAACCACAGAGGTTCACGTATACTTGGTCGTGACCGAGCGCCTTCCGGTCACCACGTTAATAGCGGCCTCTAGTAAGACATATTAACCTCAAAGTATATGTAAAGATCATATCGGCTGAACCTGTAATGTTCTCTCATGTACGAATCCCTTTGCCTCACGATATAGATTGAGCTCAAGGCGAGACCTGTGTCATCCTCTTAATAGCTCAATCACTCTCTCGATTCCGTGATGGATTATAAACTTGTGATTGACTCCTCAATCACCTTGGCATGGCCATGCACTTTCATAATCCATTACATCGAGGGGCCCAGAGATATCTCTCCCATAAGGAGGGGCAAATTCTATCTTGATCATTCACATCCCACTACATGTTTCATGGCAAATCCGAAGACTACTTTTATGACTACCCGATTCACGGAGTAGTGTTTAGTAGTCCCAAAATAAGCTACTACTCATGTTGGGAACCATGATGATCTCAAGTCTAAGGATTCTACATAAAAACTACTCGAGACCAGCGATGACACATGGAATCTCTGCGGTGTCTCATGGCAGGTCTATCCAACATATGTTCACTAACACATATCCATATTATTGATTTGGTATCACCATACCATGATCCATGAGACATGATCATCAATCAATACATATGCTGATTTTTGTCTTTGAATCATATTTGTTCCTCATATGATATACGATCAGAGATCATTTAGAAATAGCAACATTTTAGTATTTAAGAGTCTCATGAATAAGTCACATACTCATTGATCAATAATGATGATGTCTATTCCAAGGAACAAAGTAATGTATCATAAACATAGTATGTGATATATACAACATCTCCATGTTGCCTCTAGGGCATATCACTAACATCGATGAAAATGGCTCACGGGTGTTGATTGAGATGGTGTGCTGCGCATTTGGGACCGACAGCAACGGCTTCTCGCGAAGGTGGTGCGAGGCAATAATCGGTTGTACATGCTACACATCAATGTGGCGTGGCGCAGCCAATCTGCCTTGCCGCCTGACGCGAGGACGTGGCCTGGCGCTGGCATGAGCGTTATGGTCATGTCAGCTTCGAGGCGCTCCGGCAATTGGCGCGAAGCGACATGGTGAGAGGTCTTCCCCAGCTAGACCACATCGACCAGTTGTACGACACCTACATCATCACCAAGCAACGATAGGCGAGCTTCCTGGTCGGTAAACATCTGCGCATCTGATCTCCTTGAACTTGTTCATGGTGACCTGTGCGGACCAATTGCTCCGACGACTCTGGTGGGAAGAGGTATTTTTGTTGCTCGTAGATGATTGCGATCGATACATGTGGATCATCTTTGCTTGCATCCAAGACGACGCACTACGGCGATCAATAGGTTCGTGCCAAGATCGAGCTCAAGAGTGGCGGCGGTGCACGTTCTTTGGGTGACAATGGTGGCGAAGTTCACTCTCGCTGAATTCGTAGCCTACTGCGCCGACAAAGGAGTACGTCGCCATCTGCCTGCACCATACTCACTGCAATAAAATGGCGTCGTGAAGCGGTGCAATCAGACGGTGATCGCGATGGCGCGCAGCTTCTTCGGGCGGCGAGGTGTGTCGACGATGTTCTAGGGCGGTGCTGTGCACCGCGGTGTACCTGCTGAACCGTGCACCGACCAAGAGCCTTGCCGGGATGACGCCGTTCGAGGCCTGGCATGGACGGACGCGATGACATCGACCGCACTGCCAGGCGTGCCCGCCACCCCATCTACGCCCGCCACGGAGAATGCCCTGCTGGCGGCCCTTGGCACGCTCCAACGGGAATTGGCGGATCTCAGGGGGGCCGTGAGGAGCATGCAAGAGGCTCGGGCTCCGCCACCCCACGGTGGTCGCGCGAGCTCGTGCGAGAGAGCGGACAGCCGCGACGCCCCAACTTCCAGCCGCGCTTCACTACGACGCGTGGACCCGGAATCCCCATTATCGCCGGGCCTACAACAAGTACCGTGGCCGGAGGATTTCAAATTTCCCAGCTCTGTTACACCGTACAAGGGCGACACGGACCCCCGAGAGTTCGTGCGCGTGTACGAAACCGCCATCGAGGCGGCAGGCGGGGACGACACCACCAAGGCGAAGGGGCTCCCGCTCGCGTTACAAGGAGTGGTGCTTTCATGGTTCTCTACCATAGAGCCGAACTCCATATATGCATGGTAGCAGGTACGTGACCGCCTCTATAACAACTTCTAGGGGAACTACATTGAGCGCGTCGACGCGGACCAACTCTTCGCCATCAAGCAACATCCATCGGAAAGGCTCCACGAGTATTTCAAACGCTTCGCGAAGGTCCGCTGCCAGGTCAAAGACGTCAACGAAACAACAATAATCAACGCAGCAGTGCAGGGTCTTCGCCCAGGGCCAATGGCCACATACAACGCGCGCAAGCCGATTATGACAGTGGCAAAACTCTTCGACAAGATGGAGGAATATGCTCGGGCGGAAGAAGATGCGAAGCGGCGCCAGGACAACGACGCTGACGTCAACCCAGCGGGAAGCGTCGCGAAGAGCGCCGACCCATCACAAGCAAGTTCCTCGCGGAGCAAGCGCCGACAGGAGATGTCGAAGACACCTCCCGGCATAATGACACGCCGGCTGACAAGGCCCACTGCGGCCGTCAGACGTCCCGGCGAACCCAGCACGTCTTTGACATTGAGGCCGGCTCCGAGGACAACGCCCCTGCCAACCGCGGGGCTAGGGCCCGACGAGGCCGGGGGCGAGGCCGAGGACGGGGCCGCGACGGTTGGGCCCGAGCGGAGTACGGCGACCAACAGTGCCCGCAGTGGTGCGAGGTGCATAGTCAAGGCAACCATGATACCCGCTCCTGCACCACCATCGTAGCACTTCGCCAAAGCGTCGCCAGGGACAGGGATCTCGAAACGCGATCACCCGTCGTTGCGCACGTTCAGCAGCCATCGGTCGGCCCCCTGAGGATTTGCGACCGAGAGCGCGGCCTCGGGAGGGCCCCGGCGGGCGCAAGCCAGTGTACGGCGGCCCGGCAAAGTCCCTGCGGATCCATATACTGGAGGGCACCCCGCGTAGGGTCATCAACGTCATCTCCAACGGTTCCTCCTTGGAGTTTGCCTCGGAGCGACAGCGCAAAGCATACGTGCGGAGGCTACACCACGTGGCGGCATACCCAGCCCAGCCGCCGCCAGAGTGGGCGCGATTTAAATCACCTTCACGTCGGCCGGCGTCGAAGGTGTGGAGTTCCCATCGGATCCCCTAGTCATCCGGTCGCGGTCGGCTGGAGTGCGATGTCGGCGCATCACGGTCGGCGGGGGCTGCTCCGCGAACGTCCTGTTCGCACAGGCCTTCGACCAGATGGCGATCCCTCGGAGTCGCCTAGGCCCCTCACGAATCCCGTTGCAGGGCTTCGGAGGCCAGCCCCTATTGGTGTTGGGTCAAATATGTTTACAGGTCTCCTTCGGCCAAGACGACAACGTGGTGACCAGGGACGTCACCTTTGATGTCGTCGACATCCAGTACCCCTACAATGCCATCCTGGGGCGACCAACTCTTAACTCCTTTGGGGCAATACCGCACCATGGCTTCCTATGTGTAAAGCTTCCGGGCCCGCGAGGTGTCATCACCATTTTCGGCGATCAGCACGTGGCCCGGCACCTGGAGCATGGAACCCGAAGCCCAAGCCTGGGAACCCACCGCGATCCTTAGGCCAGACGCGCCCGTACACACCCTACGGCAGCCCAAGCACAAGAGGCTTCGTATCTCATCGCCACGGCAACGAGTCCGGTGGTTAGTTCATATCCCGTTTGTACTCACTCACCCGCGCAAACGGGAATTTAATAAAGTTCACCGTTTGCGAGGTTATTCGTGGTTCCCCCACCGCCACAAATGTGCGGAGGCTCGCCCCCGCACGCACTCCACGGAGTATAAATAAGACGCGGATGTTTTCACTGCGCACTCTACTGAGTATAAACAAGATGCGGGATTCCGCGCACACACTGGTGTTGTCACCACGCGTACTCCCCGGAGTATAAAGACGTGGTCGATGTTCCCACGCATCGCACGGAGACCCACCTCCGCATGAGCACCACATGGAGACTCACCTCCGCACACGCAGGCATGGAAACCCACCTCTGCACGAGCACCACATGGAGACTCACCTCCGCACACGCACTCCACGGAGGTCGCCTCGCACGCACTCTGGAGTATAAATAAGGCGTAGCGATGAGGTCTGCCTTCGCACGCACTCTATGGAGTATAAATAAGGCGTGGCGATGAGGTCGCCTCCGCACGCATTCTACGGAGTATAAATAAGGCGTAGTGTCGAGTCCGCCTCCGCACGCACTCTCACGGAGTATAAATAAGGCGTGCGATGAGGTCCGCCGCACGCACTCTACGGAGTATAAATAAGACCCAGCGAGGGACGCCCGCGCACTGCGGAGTATAAATAAGGCGTGGATGTTTTCCTGCGCACTCTCACGAGTCTAAACAAGGCGAAGTTCCGCGCGACGCGAGGGCGTACCCTCCGAATTTAAATAAGTCGTGGTTGATAGTCCCACGCATTCTCGGAGTACAAACAAAGACGCAGATGTTTTCCTCGCACTCTATCGAGTCTAAACAAGACATGGAAGTTCCGCGCGCGTGAGGGCGTACCCTCCGAACTTAAGTAAGTTGTGGTTGATAGTCCCACGCATTCTCGGAGTACAAAAAAAGAAGCGGATGTTTTCCCTGCGCACTCTACTGAGTCTAAACAAGGCGCGGAAGTTCCACGCACGCGGCGTACCCTCGGAACTTAAGTAAGTCATGGTTGATAGTCCCACGCATTCTCCGGAGTACAAACAAAGGCGTGGATGTTTTCCTGCGCACTCTATTGAGTCTAAACAAGGCGCGAAGTTCGCGCGCGCGACGGCGTACCCTCGGAACTTAAGTAAGTTGTGGTTGATAGTCCCACGCATTCTGCGGAGTACAAACAAAGGCGCGATGTTTTCCTGTGCACTCTCACGAGTCTAAATAAGACACGGAAGTTCCGCGCGCGCGGCGTACCCTCGAGAATTTAAATAAGTCATGGTTGATAGTCCCACGCATTCTCGGAGTACAAACAAAGACGCGGATGTTTTTCTGTGCACTCTCATCGAGTCTAAACAAGGCGCGGAAGTTCCACGCATGTGAGTGTACCCTCGGAACTTAAGTAAGTCTTGGTTGATAGTTCCACGCATTCTCCGAGTACAAACAAAGACGCGGATGTTTTCCTGCGCACTCTCATCGAGTCTAAATAAGGCGCGGATGTCCGTGCATGCGCCGTGTCCTCGCCGCGCTGCGTACTCTCGGAGTATAAATAAGGCGTGAGCGATATTCCCACGCGCTTGCCGGAGTCCATACACAGGCGCCGCGGACCCGAGGTGCCACGCGACCTCGGTGGCCGTCGCGAGCCGCGACGGACGGGTGGCTGCGAGTGCGAGAGCGATGCATCGGAGCTCAACGTGGGGCCGCGCCGCGCTTCTGCATGCCGATCAAGCAGGCGGCACGGAGCTCGATGGCGGCGCCTCCACAGCAGGCCGAGCAACCGCGCTCCGGTAAAGGCGCCCTGCGGACCTAGACCCTCAAGACGGGGAGCACCCAGGGCCAGCGCCCGCCCTCGAAGCAGCGTGGCTCCCTGCAGCACCACAAGCCGGCCCCCCTCCCCTCCTTTCCTCACCCCAAGCGTCCACTAGCTAGGGGAGGAGACGGGGGGAGAACAGGTGCCTGTGCGGGACAGCAGGACAAGACGAAGCCTCGCCGACGCGCCATAACAATCTACTCCTAAAGTTAGGAGCGGCCCGGATGAAGTACAAGTGAATTGCCCACTATCCCGCACCACCCGCGGCTCTTCGGCGCGCAGGTGGGGGGAAAACACATCGTGGCGACGCATCTCCCAGCAGAGGCTGGACACCCGACCTCGCGACCGCCTAGGCGGCATCAGCCGCCTTCTGGAGCCCCCTACACTATTGAGCGAAGTTGGAACAAAATGAGTATAGGGTGCGGCGTATGGAAGGCGAGTGCCGCTCCATTTGGCCACCCGCCCCTTTTAAAGAGCCCCAGGGCCAAGACCACGGGCAGTAGCCGAAGAGTCCCATCGACGCCCCAGGGGCACGTGGTGCGGCAAGGCTACCCCATTCCATGCGTCCCCCATTTTGCGGGGCCCGGAGCGAGGTACGATGGCCAAGAGACACCTCCATTGCAGCTGTACCGCACCATGTGTGGACCTCGGGTGATCCTGCCTCAGCTGTCCCATCGGCGCTCGAGAATATAGCGAAACAGCGCCGCTCGTGAGGTCCTCCATTGACCACCAAGGAGTCGGGGATAGGACCTATGAGGCTAGGCCCCAATCCCTCCTCAGGTGTACCCTGCCCTACCCAGCGCAAGCGTCTAAGCGCCACTACAACGGCTAAGGCGCCAGCTGCGCTGCCACCACTTCGGAGGGTAGGGGATGGAGCGCTTGCGCCACTACATCGACTAAGGCGCCAGCTCCGCTGCCACCACTTCGGAGGGTAGGGAACGGAGCGCTGCGCGTCTACATCGACTAAGCGCCCGCTCGCCGCCACCACTTGGGTAGGGGCGGGCGCTCGCGCCACTACAACGACTAAAGCGCCAGCTCGCTGCCACCACTCGGTAGGGGACGGGCGCTCGCGCCACTACATCGACTAAGCGCTAGCTCCGCTGCCACCACCGGGGTAGAGGCGGGCGCTCGCGCTACTACATCGACTAAAGCGCCAGCTCGCCGCCACCACCCGGGGTAGGGGCGGGCGCTCGCGCATCTACATCGACTAGGCGCTAGCTCCGCCACCACCACTTGGGTAGGGGCGGGCGCTCGCGCCACTACAATGACTAAGGCACCAGCCGCTGCCACCGCCGGAAGGTAGCGGGCGGAGCGCTCGCGCCACTACAAGGACTAAGGCGCCACCTCCGCCACCGCCGGGGTAGGGGACGGGCGCTAGCGCCACTACATCGACTAAGGTGCGGCCAGCTGCCACCACTTTGGAGGTAGGGGATGGAGCGTTACGCGCGTGCCAGCGACCACGCCCCACCTCCACCTCTACCTGGCGTGCCCCAACCACAAACTCCACCACGAAGAAGAAGCAAGCGAGCGCATCCATAAACAGCGAGAGGATGCATTTCCCAACTCGTCCACTACAACGCTGCTATATTTTTATAAAATCCGCCGGGCGGCACTACTCGTCTGCCGGCTGATGGCCCTTCACGCCGGTTTCGCCGCCGAGATCGGTTCGCCAAGTCAAGGGAGTCTTGACCCACCACGGCGTAAGCGGCGCCGAGTTACAATGTCGAAACCAGCAGGTCCCCATCAGCGGTTGCGCCGCGGCAAAGTGGCAAGATCGATCAACAAAGCAAAGCGGTTTGCAATTCATTCGGCATGGCGTCGTGGGTTACAACACACACCAAGCGTACAAGAGCCGAGTCACACCTACTTTGGGCGTTGGTCCCGCCATCGTCGCGCCGCGCAACTTCATCAAGCCACTCACCCGAGTTCCCCTCGCCATACATGTTCCGCGCAGCTCCACCTTCGCTGCGGCCTCCCGACATCTCCCGGATCCGCTCGTGAAAAAACGAGCGGTGGGCCTTACAGCGCGCCGCAGCGCGGACATTACCCCAGCTCGGTAGGCATCTCCACCGGGGTCGCCCGATTCATCAAAATGGTGGCAGCCCGATGGTCGAGCGAGCGCATACGAGCGGCGATCACGTAGGAGGCGATGGTTGCCAAGGACGTCGCGGCCGGTGGCGAGATCGGCGCTTCGCAATCCGTCGGAGAGTTCGGGAAGCTCTTCGGTCCGGAGCGGGCGCACCCGGCAACAAGATTCTCAAGGGCACCCTCCAGGGCCAGCATAGCCTCCCATGCCGTTGCCGAAGCGGCACCCAGCGCCTCATCCCGCTCCCTCAAGGCTGCAGAAAGGCCGTTGCTCGCTTCGGCTCCGTGGGCCCCGTGCTCGGCGCCGTTCTTTGTCAAGGCACATGAGGGTCACTCTGTGAATATCTACGAGTCACATCAAAAAATTCTACCTTCACCCGCCTGAATCCGCGAGGACTGTTAGTGATATGCCCTAGAGGCAACATGGAGATGTTGTATATATCACATACTATGTTTATGATACATTACTTTGTTCCTTGGAATAGACATCATCATTATTGATCAATGAGTATGTGACTTATTCATGAGACTCTTAAATACTAAGATGTTGCTATTTCTAAATGATCCTCGATCGTATATCATATGAGGAACAAATATGATTCAAAGACAAAGATCGACATATGTATTGATTGATGATCATGTCTCATGGATCATGGTATGGTGATACCAAATCAATAATATGGACATGTGTTAGTGAACATATGTTGGATAGACTCTGCCATGAGACAACTGCGAGAGATTCCATGTGTCATCGGTTGGTCTCAAGTAGTGTTTATGTAGAGTCCTTAGACTTGAGATCATCATGGTTCCCAACATGAGTAGTAGCTTATTTTGGGACTACTAAACACTACTCCGTGAATCGGTAGTCATAAAAGTAGTCTTCGGGTTTGCCATGAAACATGTAGTGGGATGTGAATGATCAAGATAGAATTTGCCCCTCCTTATGGGAGAGATATCTGGGCCCTCGATGTAATGGATTATGAAAGTGCATGGCCATGCCAAGGTGATTGAGGAGTCAATCACGAGTTTATAATCCATCACGGAATCGAGAGAGTGATTGAGCTATTAAGAGGATGACACAGTCTCGCCTTGAGCTCAATCTATATCGTGAGGCAAAGGGATTAGTACATGAGAGAACATTACGAGTTCAAATTATATGATCTTTACATATACTTTGGGGTTAATATGTCTTACTAGAGGCCGCTATTAACATAGTAGCTGGAAAGGCGTTTCGGGTCACGACCAAGTATCGTGAACCTCGGTGGTCGCACGCTTAACGAGTTGGAACACTAATTCGAATATGATTCAGATATGGGCTCAATTCGGATAGAGATCCAATAGACTCCTATTGGGCCTCGGTCCACGAGGCCCACGTGAAGAGGTCTATATATGGAGGCGGGCGGAGGATTCGTCCCGCTAACATCTAGCAAAACCCTAGCCGCCACCTCCCGAGCCAAACCCTAGGCGCTCACGAGTGCTAGTACACTCGCGATCGGCGTTCGGCCGACGTGTGGATACGGTGGAGGCGCTTTCGTTGCAATCTTGATCGGCGTGCGTGGAGAGACGATCTGTTCGGACGATCGGCTACTTCCACTACTACCTCGGCGCGAGATTGGATCGGTTTCCAATTCTTCTTCACGCGGCTGCGGCGTCTAAGTGGTAACGATCCATGATCCTTCCTTAGCATGATGTTCTTGGAGTGCGCGGTAGAAAAGTTTTGTTTCTGCTTCCGTAGCCTCACGCGTATTCCAATAAGGACCTTCGCGTCCTCGCCCGCGCGCCGGTGGGGAGCCGGTGTCGGAGCTCGGCTCCATCAAGCCCTCGCCGGCAGCGTGAGACTTCGGTCGGGCCGCGAGGGCACCGACGCCTCGGTCTCGGTCGAGTCCCATAGGGCTCCGACCGGCTCGCACAACAAAACCCCACCCGACCGGCGGCGGCCGTGTGCGGTCGCTTTGCCCGGGAAGCGGGAAGACGGTCCCGCGCCGGAAACCACAGACGGAGGTCCCACGGCGCGAGCATCGGCTCCGCCCCAACATCCTCGGGAGTCTTGGTTCCGTCCCAACAACGGTGGTAGCGGCGCGGCACTCACTCTTACCTCCAACTCGCATGCTCCACGAGCGGAACCGCCTCCGCTACAACCCCTCCCGCGGCATTCCGTCGAGGTGGGCTGCGCAGCGTTAGCCAATTAGCAACGTTATTACCTCTTTGTAAATTAAAGTTAAATGAAGCTAAATTAAATTGTTGTGAATGCATGTGCGGGACCCGCGAGGGCACCGTGGTTGTTGCACTGGGGTGGGCGCGTTGGTGGGCTCTCGGCGGCGTTCTGTTCGATCCACTGGGCGCGCGGCCGACATGGTGCAATCGGCGGCGAGATGGTGAACACGCGGTCGTCGGTCGCTGCGCCGGCGCAGATGGGTAGCGGCGCTTCCGGCGAGGGCTACGGCGCGCCGCCTACTTCCGCAACGCGGGTTGTTGGCCGGACAACAACCTCATCCCGGCCGCCGACCTCGGCTCGCGCGACCACCCGGCTGCTCACGACATCGCGGCGCCGGCGGCGCTGGGCAGCTACTTCTACTACGGCGGGCGGCGAGAACGTCCGATGCCCGTAGAAGCATAGCGGAGCGGATGTTATTGTGACTTTCTCTGCGGATTCTAAAAACTTCTTTTTCGGTTTTTTTTAAGTAATTAACTTTTAGATGAAATATTTTTCAGGATAAAATCTGCAAGTTGATTATAGTACATACTATAACAATTTTATTTATATCGGTTAAAATCGTGTGTGAGTTTCTGTTAATCCGTACCATTCCTTACCAATAGTTTAAAAATTTATAAGCCACAATTAAAAACTATAAACCGAAATAAAAATAGATCCACATACATATGATGAACAACGGATGCTAATTAATTCCAACAAATATACAACAAAAAGCTTTTAACTTCTTTCTTTGCATGCGTGATTCTTGGTGTGCATATGTTAATCGAGTTTTGTTCGATTTGATTCATGTATATGTTTGCATTGCGAGTTCTCCGTCTCTGCGTGCATGTATATGCGAGGGAGGATCGATCATGGAGTTCGTGGATTTCACATTGTTTATGAACTTAGTTCATAAAGGGGTAAAGGCCGCCGAGAAGATGGTCAGACGGTATTGGTGTAGAGAGAGACGGAGAGATTATAGATGAGAATAATTTTGTTATTTCTTATTTGCTTGGTTACAATAGCATACGGTAGCCTTTTTATATAGATGGGCTCCTCTAACAAATATAATCTAATCTTAATCATATCTCTAACAATTAGTAACTAATATCACATCTTTAATAGATAGAAACTAATCGTTAATTTCCTAATAAACCGACTGGGCCTAGGGGGCTACACCTATGACATTATATCCCTCCCGGATATGTAGCTCGTCCTCAAGGTGCTGGCCATGGTTACAGTCCCAGGAGATCCTTGTTGATGACAAGGTTCACGTCTGACTTATTTTGCTGCCCCAACACGCCTGTAGTTGGACCCCACCCTTAAAATCTTTCTTGACTGAAGATCCCAGAGGTAGACACACTTGTCCTCCGAGCGACTGACAATATACTTGCCATTGGTGATTGTTGATGCTGCTGGAGTGCAGTATTTTGTGTTCACATGGCCAGCGTATGTCTTCAGAAACTTTCTAGCTGAGAAATTCTAGAGCCTCAAGGTGCTACCAAGGGTGGCGGCAAGTACAAACTTGCTGTTGGGTGAGAACTTGGCAAAGGACACGGGCGGGCTCTCATCATCGATGAGGGTCTTGACGTCATGGCCGGTGGCGGAGTCCCAAACGCGGCACATCCTATCATAGCTCCCCAAAACAATCATGGTGTCATCGCGGTCAAAATTGATGGCAGTGACTGGCTCAGAGTGGGCTGGCAACACCTGGAGGCAACGGCCTGACCTAGCCTCCTACACGCACACCATCTCATTGAAGGAGCACGAGGCGAGCACGTTGCTGTGGGGGCTAAAGGCTACACAGGAGAAGGAGAAGTCAGATACACCCTTGCCGTGGCTGGCGAGCTCAGCGATGGGGGAGAGGTCGGAGGAGGATCAGATGTGGAGGAGCTTGTCGACGGAGCCAGAGGTGAGGAGGTAGGCGAAAGATCCGAAGAAGGTGGTGGCGATGGCATCTAGTGACGGATGGAGGCGATCGACCGGATCTAAGCAAAACCAAGCCGACAGGGTCTAGATCTCGCGGATCCAAGGCGCGGGCATGGAGACAACGAGGGGAGAAAGCTGGAGGCGGCCTGATCTAGGCATGAGTGATGATGCTTCGGGCGGTGAGCGTTGGATTCGGCTTGGAAAATGCTCCAGCGATGGCGGCACGAGACGGGGTGACCCAATGGCGTAAAGCTACTGGATCCGCGGTAGCAACAATGGGATGGGATGGGCTCGCGCAGCTACGGTCCAACATGGTGGAGACGGTCGGCAGCGAGATACAGTGGCGGATGGAGGTGGCCGGCTGGGTCCAACGCAGAGAGGAGGGTGGAGAGGGAAACATCCGTGTGAGAGGAGAGCGTGGAGGAGGAGAAGGCCGGGTGTAGGATCAAGGATAACCGACTATAGGAAGAGTGAATAGAAGGTTTCTAAAAATTCTTATCTTCTAAAATTAATTACCACAAAATGTAGCTAGGCAAAATTTCAATGCAATTTTAAACCTACACAATTTTAGAAAGATCAAACACCACAAGCAATAATTCTAATAATTTATTTCTAGCACAAGTAAATATGACAATCTTAACGATCACACGGCTAGAATCATAAGTGTGAAAAGTAGAGAGAAACAAGTAACCAAATGACACACGATGTTTTACCGTGATGTACGAAAACTTACCAGTTTCCCCTAATCGACATTAAGGAAAGCCCAAATGACTTGGATCGGCTCCACGAATTAAGCCTCAACTCCTCAATTCACTAGTGGTTATCTTTCCTCCACTCCGAGATGGTGAACACCAAACCACTCACAATCGGCACTGGACCTCTTCACAATCTTCTTGAAGAGGTCATATAATCTCCGCTAAGCCGTCTAGGTGCTGGCAAATACTAAGAATAACGAATCACAGCTTCTTTTGACGGCGATAAAGTGCCAAGGATCAATCTAGAGATAAAATGCACTCGATTTGGTTCAACTACCTCAAATAAATGTGCAATGTAAAAATGAGGTGTGGAGATAATGCTCAGTACTCAAGGATATTCAATAGAGTCTCTAACTTGATCCTTAAGCTGGTGGGGAAGTATTTATACACCCACCAACCAAATATAGCCATTGCAAATAACAATCCTTAAAAATCAGAGTGAGTGGTAGTACCGCTGTACAATTTATGGAACTACCACATATATACTGTAGCAACATAATGGCTATATCAGAGTGTCAGAACTAGCCATTTAAATTAGCACAGATACTACACGCGTTATAGGTGCGTAGTTACGATCTTCGAAGTTCTCAAGTTTTGGCGTGATACTTTGTTTGCTTCAAGGCGAAAGTTGGCGCTCAGAAAAACCATAATGGCCGGATTTTGGAGCTTCTATGTTCTCGTAGTTCTGCTCAAGATGTGCGATGCTTGCGGGACCGGAACAACAACTCCGAGCCCCTCATGTAAATCGCACTATCCCAGAAAAGCTAGTGCACACAAAGTTTAATAAAGAATGTACATCATGCAAAAATGACCACGAGATATTATTAAACGAAAATACAGCCTTAAGGCCAAGTCTTACAATAAGGGCACAAGGCCAACAAAATAAACAAAAACAGCGGAAAGATAGTAAAGGTGGCAAAGACGACCCATCCAGACCTCCACGGTGAATGATCGTAAGACGCGTCCTACTACCAAGTAGTCCTCACCGTCGTGAGTCGCCCTCGAAGTCCGGCAACAGATTTAGCAAGGTGAGTACTGTAGTACTCCCAAGGTAAGCAAGTAAATGCTTACGCAAGTTACACTGAGAATCATAACGAGTTGATGCATGCATAAGGGATTTCAAAGGAAAGCTTAATAGGGCAATGTGCGGAAAGCAATACTTGAATGTAAATACAACAATGTAAGTACGAAAAGCTGGACTTTTAATACGGTATATGAAACATTATTTTTAACAAGTATTATCGTTAGTGTAGGCTCCAACCCACACTAACCTATCCACGGGAATCCACCCGGCCTGGAACCAAACCATCTTGTGTTTGCTCAAAACCAGTTTATAAAATCCAAGTCTAATCTATGACAACTTTACTCAGCATGTCCATGACCGTGGACACGGCTATCTAGATAGGTTTTTAACTCTGCAGAGGTGTACAACTTTACCCACAAGACATTCCCTCTCACTTGAGCCACGCGATAAACACACCGCCTTAGGTGTGCAATGAGAGTTCATGACAAGGCTGTTCCGATGATCCATAGCCAAAATAATCACGCCGCCACTAAGGTTTCACCACAACTCGAATCCACGAGTTGGAGCCCCCTCTGGTGCCATGTGAGACTTCCCACAGCCTACGCCGCGCTCACATTCAACCTATAGCGAGACTATGTTTGGAACTTCACAAATTACTTAGCCAGGTCCGTCCCATACCGGACTTGTGGTAGTCTGAAGTGACCGTAAAATGAATCACGAAACGGTCCTTATGTTGGTTTAGGCCCAACCACATTTCCCCCGTGTACGATAATCAACCAGGTGTCACCAAACACGAGGCATACCGGCACCCACCACCTAACCAGTAGCCTAAGTCCAAATCATAAGTTTCTATTTTCATTTTTAAATAATTTTCATAAGCCATTAGCGGACGGCTCGGAGCGGAGCGGGCGGTGCGGCGTAGGGCAGTGCGTGCACACGAGGCTGGGCGAGGGCACTTGCAAGGCAGATGACTGTCGCGTGGCAGGCGGGTGGATCGAGTGGCGTGGAGCGGTGCAAGGTGGAAGGAGGCGGGCGCAGGCGCTGGGCCGGGCCGAGGCCGGTGGTAACGCGCAGCGCGGGGTACGACCGACGCGTGGCAGCGGCCTGGGCCGGTGAACAGTGTTGGGCTCAGCCCGACACTGTTCACCAGGTTTTTCCCGAATTTTCTTTTTCTAAATTTAGAAAAAATAAAAATGAGCTCCAAAAATAGCAGAAAAATTCTGAAATTTTACCAAAAATACTAGAAAATTCCTTGAGACCTGAGAGACTCAAATAAAATATTTTCAAATTATGTTAATATTAATTTTAATTATATTAAATTATTTTAATTTCTAAAAATTCTTTTGAAGCTTGATTTAATTCCAGAAAATTTCAGAAAATTTATTTTTGCATCAAGGATTTTATAAACTCTAGAAAAATAGGATGTTACAAAAAACCTTCTGCTTCAATCGTGAAGAGCTTTTCTAGATCCAATTGAAGGCCTTTGGGGTTGGGATTAATTGCGCCTATCATGACGTTATATGCTTTGGCCGATGGGTAAAATCCATTATTTCAAATGTAAGTCCAAGTGTCTTCATTTGAGTTGTTACTAGCTCATTGAATACGACGAGCATTTCATTGAACTCAGTGGCATACTAGGAAAAATCCAAGCGTAGATAGGCAGGTGGACAGGGACAAATACACAACAAACAAGTCCGTACACGATATAGACGAATACGCAACGAACAAGTCCGTACACGATATAGATGAATACGCAATGAACAAGTCCATACACACATGCTAAATTGACAACCACACTAAATTTAAAAAAAAACTGACACAATTGACGAATGGAGCAAGGCGGCAACTACATATCATTTATCATAAATATCACAGTTTCTGGTTTACATGGTTAATCAATTCAGAGATCACGCCATAACAGGTAATTCACAATTATCAATCAATTCACAAAAGTAGTACTTCCATTAGTTCCATCACTTCCTAGAGTTCCCTTTATAGGCATAGGAGGGGTAGAGTAGGCTACGCTAGCGTGCAATAAAATTTCTACTACAAAATCACGAGGTGAAGTGCAACTGAAGAAGAGTTGGTGCAGCCTGATGAGGACATCAACCCTAAGGATGCAATCACTACTTCGACCCGCTACACTGCATCCTCTACTTCAACCACATCTTCTCCAATAGGACTTTCGGCTACTGCACTACCATATTCTCCTATTGGACCGAGCTACTTATACTCATACGAGCTGAGCTATGTCTATATGCCATAGTGTTGCGTCTTCATGCCATGGTGTTGCATTACCAATTGTTGGTCCTTGGGTTTTGTAATGAATGGGCTGATTTGGCCCATATGGCCGGCCACCTAGGGGTTTTGGTACTGTTCATGTAGCACTATTCATGCATGAATAGTACCCATGGCCACCCCTCCCTTCTCCTATACATAGTGGACGCCAACCCTCTAGTTTGATTGGGTTTTGTTGACTGAAGTTTAGCTTTGCTACTTATTACCTTGTCCTCTTGTTCGGCGAGATCAACAACGACATTGTTCTTCGGAACCCCACTTATCAACACAGCTTTAAGTCATATTCACAATTTCAGATTGCTTATCTTGTTCTTGTGTGCTTCTTCGGTGTATGCATGAATTGATTTTCGTGATTAGGTCATCCGGGTATATGTGCATGGTTGATAACGATTTGTCAAGTACTTCAGCGATTGTGTGGTTTTGAGTCTAGTGAGTTCATAGCCAGGATCGTGAGAGTTGAGCGACTACTACCAAATTTACCTTCTTATCGAAAGATCGAGCTAGAATAGGACCTTCGTGGTTCATCAAGTGGTATCAGAGCTATAGTTGATCGGTGAGAGTTTCTAGTTTTCTAATAGCAGATTCATTTTGATTTCATACCTGGAGTCCAAAAAATTGCCCAAAAATATTGCATCTATCATCCATACCGAGCTCTTTTCAATCATTGCAATTTGTTTATTTTATTTTGTGTTGTTGAATTTTCGTTGCATCGTCGTGTCTTTGTGCTGGTTTCTGTCTAGAGTGGTCTAGTTTAGAGTCTCTCACAAGTCGTCTAGTTCTTCCATAGCAATTGTTTTTTGTCCACCACAGTGCTGCCATGACAACTCCTCGCTGCCACACTCCTGCCACCGTTCCCTACCGCGGTCACCAACTCGCCTGCCACCACTATGCCTCCCCTGCCATAGCAAATGAAGTAGCCACCTTGGTTCCTGCCACCGTCAATCTATGGTAGATTGGGTTCTGAAAAAAAACCCTAGGGTAGATTGGGTTTCAAAAAGGAGAGGAAGAGTTGGTTTTGGATTCAACAAAAAAGAGAAAAAAAGAGAGGAAGAGTTGGTTTCGAGTCCACCATCCCAAAAATTGAAAAGGGCATCAAACTTTTGCCAAAACCGGCAAAACTTGTTGGTGACCTTCTACATATAGCCACAAGCTTGCACAAAAAAATCAGAAAGTTTGGCCCATGGGACTGAAAGATATATCAATTTCAAGTTAAGTCTGAGTCGGTTTCTAGACTGAATAGGAATCTGATTCGGAGACACGTTCAGTAAAATGGGCATAACTTTTGCATAAGAAGTCCGTTTTCAACATTCTTATACTTGTTGGAAAGCAAACGACGAGACCGATCTAGAAAATAACCCACTTCTGCTAGTCACTCTCGAAGACCTCCAAAAGCGACCATCTTTGGACCCAAATTTATATCACAAGTTTTTGGTTTCTGTTTTTGCCCTTTTTCTTGGTCTTCCTTTGAGAATTTGGTTTCACCTCAACTTCAAAGTTGTAGATCTTGTCAAAATCTTTTAAGCAAGTATATATAAGCCATATAAAACTTTATTTCTTTCATCTTTGAGAATAGCTATTGTTTTCTACTCAAATTATAGGGTTGTTTACATTGCATGTTATTCTTGTTTTTGTGCTCTAAATCTTGTGAACAATCTTGTGCTCTTAGACAAAAGTTTGAGTAGCTTGGTTAGCATCTCTCCTAGCACCTGGTGTGAGATTTTTCTTTGCATACATCAAGTCACACTGATCTTTGCATGTGCACCCGTTCTTTGTGTTCTCCCTTTGGCTTGCTCTAGCTAGGCTTGGTTTAGACTAGGACCAACACTTGTGACTAGTACTTTGAACTACTTTTCAACTTTGCATCCTAAATTGAACAATTACTAATCATAAACTAGCCACCAGTTGTACCACTTCTTTGCTGCATTGGTAAGAGCTTGTAAGAACTTGGTATAAACTCGAGTCTGAGCGACTTCTAAACCTCCAGAACCTAGTTGTTGATTGGGACATATACACTATGTTTTGTTCTTTGTTTTCTAATAACAATGGCAGGGTCACGTGGATCTACACATGGTGGAAGCAACAAGGACCACTCTTTGGAGCATGCGGGTGAGGGATATCTCACACCTCGCACGAGAGAACTTGCACAACACATTGAGCACTCGCTTGGTGAGAGCATTCGCAATGCCTTAGATAAGATCAACGACCACCTCACGACGCTCCACACATGCATTGCGCTCCTCGAACATTAGCCACTTGCTAAAACCAGGACCCATGATCATGAGCCAAGAATGGAGGACCCTCCTGCTAGCCGCACACCACCTCCTATTCGCTGCTTGGGCAGATGAGGTGGAAGAAGAGGAAATGAACAACTACACTGCTGATATAGAGACAGATGGATTCAATGTTCACAATGATCATCATCGGCTTCGTTATAATCATCAAGGTATGGGACAAAATTAGCGAGAGGTACGTGATCATCAGGATACATTAGGTAAAATTAAATTCACTATGCCTTCTTTTGCTGGAAAATATGATCCTGATGCTTTCTCTTTATTTTAGCGTGTGTATAGTTGTGATTACATCTATGTTTGACTATGTGCACTAGCGTGATTTTGGACTAGTGCAGTTTACACAGAGAATCCGAATTTGCATATTCGGGTCTCGACAAAAGCATAGACAAGATATAGAGAATACTATGGCTCAGACTGACTCTCATCTACCCCATATGATTCTAGAACTATCAACTAGTCTTCCAACACACCAGGGAGTAAACACGTTCTCTGTCTACCCAAGGGTGCCCCAACCCTCGCTAGACCTATAAGAAGTGAGTGAACTCAACCTAGAGAGAAGAGAGACAGATAATAAGCACCACCTAGGATCATAAGATAAGAATCAGAAGTTTAAGCAACTAGACAGGAGAACCACTCTAATCTATGCTAGAAAGACTAACCTAAATGCACCCTTATGCAATGCAATTAAGAAGAACAGAAGCATGTAATCATGATAAAGCATAAAGCACAGAACTCCCCCTCACAACAGTCCATAAGGACAAACCACCCCAAGCTCTCCCCACAAGATTGAAAACCTAGAGCTATCCAAAGGCTTGGTGAAGATATCGGCCAACTGGTGGTCACTCTCCACAAACTGGAGCACTATATCACCCTTCTCCACATGGTCTCTAAGGAAGTGATTCCTGATATCAATGTGCTTGGTCCGAGAGTACTACACTGGGTTCTTAGCAAAGTTAATAGTAGAAGTGTTATTATAAAAGAGTGGAACACTGTCTATAACTAACCCAAAGTCCCGCAGAGTCGAAACCATCCAAAGTATCTGGCTACAGCAACTGACGGCAGCAACATACTTAGCCTCTGTGGTGGACTGTGCAACACCGGACTGCTTCCTAGAAGACCAAGAAACAAGAGAAGTGCCAATGAATTAGTAGGTGCCAGAAGTGCTCTTCCTATCTATCCTACAGCCAGCAAAGTCTGCGTCTGAGTAAGCTCTAAGGGAAAGACAGGAAGAGAAAGAGTACCAGATACCATAGTCAATGGTAGCTCAAAGATACCGAAGGATGCGCTTCACCGCCTAGCAGTGAGATACGCGAGGAGAAGCCTGAAATCGAGCACATAGACACACAGCGAAGTGTATGTCCAATCTTGAGCTAGTGAAGTACAAGAGAGAGCCAATCATGCTTCTATACTCTTTTGATCAACTGGCTCGCCATCCTCATCTGGATCGAGTGAAGCTGATGATGCCATCGGAGTTGACACTGGCTTGCCATCACTCATGTCAAAGCGCATTAGGAGGTCTCAAGTGTACTTATCCTGATGCAAGAAAGTACCTTCCAAGTCTGCTTGATCTGGAATCTAAGAAAGAAGCTCAACTCGCCTATCATGCTCATCTTAAACTCTGTGCTCATGACATCGGAGAACTGGGAAACGAGAGCATGAGATGAGCTGCCAAAGATGATGTCATCCACATAAATCTGGAAAAGTAGAAGGTCATTGCCATACCTATGAATGAACAAGGTCTTGTCTACCTTACCCATCTCAAACCTATGACTCAACAGATAGGACTTAAGCCTCTCATACCAATCTCTAGAGGCTTGCTTAAATCCATACAGGGCTTTGAAAATCTTATAGACATAGTTAGGGTATTTGGGGTTCTCGAAACCTGGAGGCTGCCTAACATAGATCTCTTCCTCAATATACCCATTTAGGATGGCACTCTTGACATCTATCTGGTAAAGCTTGAAGCCTTTAGACGCCGCGAAAGCAAGCAATATTCTAATGACTTCTAGCCTAGCTACAGGGGCAAAGATCTTCTCAAAATCTAAACCCTCAACCCGGGAGAAACTCTGAGCTACCAATCTAGACTTGTTTTGAATGACTAACCCATCCTCACTCTGCTTGTTTTTGAACACACACATGCTACCTATAACATTATGACCTTTAGGGGGTTCGACAAGCGACCAGACCTTATTCCTCTCAAAATTTTTCAACTCCTCATGTATGGTATTGACCCAAGACTCATCAAAAAGAGCATGACTAACATCCTTGGGCTCGAACGAGGCAACAAAGGCAGAGTGAAGATAGAAGTCAGACAAGCCAGACTTTGAGCGTGTGACACGCTCAAAGAGATCTCCAATTATCTGCTCTGAAGGATGATGTTTTTGGATTTTACGGGGAGGTCCTTGATGAGAAGAAGTAGAAATGGGCTCTACCTCGTGAGTTGACGAGGTAGAAACAGAGTCACTAGCTCCAGAAGATGCGGAAGGAATGGGCTGATCTCCTTGAGATGCGGTGGAAGAGGCAGGCACCTCAAGGGGAGGAGAAACTGGATTGGGTAGACAACCCTTATCTTCATCCTCCTCATTATCCATAAAGATGGTCTCAGACTGCTCTACTAAACCTGAGATATCGGGGACTGGCCTCATCGAAAGTCACCCCGCAGGTCTCTACCATTTTGCTAGACTCGTAGTTCCAGACCCTATACGCCCGCAAAGAAGTCAGTAACCCAGAAAAATTCCATCACAAGATCGTGACTCAAACTTATCTAGGTTCTTAGACTTCAGAATAAAACACTTACAACTAAACACACGAAAATGAGAGACACTGGGCTTTCATCCGTATCTCAACTCATAAGAAGTGCGATGCAAGTGTGCCCTAAGAAAAACTCTATTTGAAATATGGCACGCGGTGGCTATCGCCTCAGCCCAAAACTTCCTAGGTCTAGAGTACTCATTAAGCATTGTCCTGGCCATCTCGACTAGAGTACGGTTCTTCCTCTCCACAACGCTAGTTAGCTGAGAGACGTATGGAGAAAAGAACTGGTACTCTACACCTGTCTCATCGCAAAAACTCTTAAAGTAGGAATTCTTGAACTCCGTGCTAATGTTATTGCGGATTGCTCGTAAGGCACCCGGGAGCTCAACAGAAAGCCTACTAAAAAGTTCCCGAAAATGGGTAAATGTCTCATCCTTCGAGGCTAAGAAAAACACTCAAGAGTACCTCGAGAAGTCATCGACCATGACAAGAACATACGACTTTCCTCCTGCTGACTGCACTCTAGCTAGTCCAACTGTGTCCATGTGGAGCAGCTGTCCCGGTGCATTGGTCATAGTCACTGTGACCGGAGGATGAGAAGCGGCAACCATCTTGCCGTGCCGGCAAGGAGCACAAACTAGATCTTTGACCATCTTGAGTTTAGGCAGACCACGAATGAGATCGTGACCGCTAACTCAGGTCAAATGGTCAAATCCGATATGACCAAGTCTCCTATGCCAGAAGTGAGGTCACAAGACTCAGAAGCAACTAAACACCTAAGAGGATCACCAGAAATCTCAACAAAATCAGCACGAAAAATCCTCCCATATCTAGAAATCCCGCAACCAGACTCCCTGAAGAATCAAGAATTTTACAATTATTTTTTTTAAAGCTCACCTCAAAATCGTCATCGATAAGCTGAGAAACTGAAAGCAAATTATACTGCAGCTTACTCACTAAGGCAACATCTTTCAAAATAAATGAATCATTAACACGCACAGTACCTTTAGCGATAACGCGTCCAGAAGAGGCGTCTTTGAAAGTGATCGTCTCATTACCTAGAGCTCGGGCTAGAGAAGAGAACCAACATGAGTCTCCGGTCATGTGTCAAGAACAACCGGAGTCAACAAGCCAAACCTCTCCCTTCCCTACTGTAACATCCCAATTTTTGCTTTTATTTTGAAGAATTAGTTTTAAATTAATAATTTCCAATTATCTGGAATTTTCCGAAGTTAAAGTTTCTGTTGAAAAGAAAATTTAATATCACAATAAGTTGGAAATATTTTTAATATGTTTAAAACATTATCAGTGAGTTATGTGAATTTTTCTGGAATTTTTGGAATTTATTTGGTATTTTTCTGAGTATTTTAAAGTCTCCTACTGATTTCTGAAATATATATAAAAGATTTACATATCAAAATCTCCCTCGGGCTGACACTTGGCATGCATCCGAGCCATTCCTTCCCGGCCCGAGCTAATCCCCGCCGTCTACGCCTCATCCCGCCTTCCCTCTCTCTCGCAGCGCCAAGTGTCGCGCATCCGACAGCAGCCCGGCCATCCCAGCGACTAATACTCAAAAGGGTTAATCGCCCTTATTGGGTAGGTTGATCCTCCCCGCCCGACTGGTTACCGCCGCCCGCTCTCTTCCCTCCCCGCTCCCTCGGCGCGCGTTCGAGCCCCGCTCCGCGCGCGAGGTTGAGTTTCTTTTTTTCGATTTGCGCTGACAGGCGGGCCCCACCTGTCATAGACCGGTCTGTGTGGACTCACTGCCAGCGGGTCCCACCTGTCAAAGCCGTCATTCCCGACGCGTGTCGTCATCTTGACCATTCATGATTGCCGTATTAAATCGCAGCCGCCCGTTGCCACTTAGTACACCCCATCGGCTCAGATTTAATCAAGGTTGCCGGATTGAATCTCAACCGCACCCTTTCACTTACCCCTTCACCCATCATCCTGCGGCCTTGATTACTTTCCTCTGCCACGCGTCGTGCATCCGAGCCGTAGCCGTCGCCTGCTCTCCTTTTCCTCTCTCACTGACATGCGGGGCCCATCGGCCAGTCGTCTTCCCCGCCACCTTCTTCCTCCCCGCGTCTCGCCGCTGCCGCCATTAAACAGAAAAACTGAAGCTTTAAAAGCTTTAGTTTCTTGGCCAATTATTTCCCCGCACTACTGCACATTCAAATAGCCGCATTCCCGCAACCGTTTCTGGCATTATTTCATTTAATTATGCACTGTGCGCCGTCGCCTCCGCTTTCCGGGCAGTTCCAAGTCCGGTGAACTTCGCGCGGCCGTTACAACCCTCCCCGGTCTATAAAACCCGCATCCCGAGGTCCTCTACCGCTGCCGCTCCTCCTCACCTCTCAAGCGAATCACCCGGCGCGAGCCCCCTACGGCCGATTTCTTCCCGCGGCTTCAAATACTCCGCGAGCAATTGCGGCGCCTCGGCTTCCTCACTCCTCGCCACGCCTCCCGACGTTGCCGGTGCCAAGGCGATTCGGCGACCCCTCCTCGAGCCGCTGCGCCACCGGAGCTCCTCCGTCGCCGTGAGGTTCCTCTCCGACCGCCGCCCCTCCTCGCCGATCCTTCCCTCCGGTCACTCTCGGCCTCCGCGCAAGGTCCCGATGCATTCTCTGCATCCTCCTCTTCATTTGGTACCCTTGGCCGGCGCGCCGATCACGGAGCTCCGCGACCCTCGGTCCCTCGTGCGCCACCACCGCCGCCCCGTCAGCCGTCGGGCTGAGGTGGCAGCAGGCGTGGCGGCGAGATCGGCGCCACGTCGGCGCCACCCGGCGCCTCCCGCCACCTCGCGCATGCGCGCCACGTCGGCAAAAAGCCGTGGCGTGGCGACCCACGCGGCGACCACGCGTCGCCCACGTGTATGCCACGTTGCCGCGGCCTCCTCGCAGATAACCCTCAAGAGGTTACCTACCCATTAGGGTAGGCGGTGCCTCCCGCTCACTTGGCTAGCGCCGCTCTCTTCCCCTCCCACTCCCCTGCGTTCGAGCCCGCTCCGCGCCGAGGTTGAGTTTTCTCCGTTTAATCCACGCCGATGTGTAGGCCCCACCGTCGTCGACCACCCTCTCAGCGCTAGCCACTGACAAGTGGGTCCTGAGTTCAGTGGGTCCCACATGTCAGAGACTTATTTTAAATGAAATTGCTGACCAGTGGACCCCACATGTCAGAGATTTCCGAATTTCTGGATTTATTCAAATCTGAGATTTTCAAATAGCCATATCTTTTCATTTTAGCTCCAAATTGGTCCATTCAAATTTCTAAATTCATCTAAAATTTCAATCTTTCATTTGGTATATTTATTTTCAATTTTTGAATTTTTATTTTATTTTATTTATTTGGAATTCTCGATTTACGTGTAGAGACCGATTTGTCCGAGCAACCTCAAGAGCAAGTTGTGGAAGATTTCAACCAGACCCAGGAAGGCAAGTCTCCTTTGAACATTTTGCTCCCATGTTTTGCAAGTTTCCTTTGATCAACTTGCTCAAATGATTTAGAAAAATGTTTAGGTAGTATTTTAAATTAATGCATGCTTATGTTATATCAAGTGATAATTTGATTTAGAAAACTTAGTTAAAGACCCAATTTGTTATACCTTCCATTGAAAATTTGTTTACCTTGTACCATTGTCAACTTAGGATATCCCTTTGATTCAATAATGAGTTAGTGTTACAATTGTTGAATGTTTAAATACTAGCAAATGCTTAGCGTAGCAAGTAAATATAATAATGTTCAAATGAGTAGCATGTTTATCAAATATTTTGATGAATGATTTGTTTGAACATTGGTAATGGATGTTACCATTGTTAAATATTTTGTTTGAACATTGGTAATGGATGTTACCATTGTTGAATATTTTGTTTGAAAAGTGGTAATGTATGTTACCACTGTTAATTTGAAAATAAAAAAATGAAATTCAAAGGGAAAAGTTGACAAGGGTGGATGGAAGGTTTGGTGGTGCGCTTAGCACGAGAATTGTTGGGTTTGTGAATGAGCCACCCCGGTCATTTAAGGACCGACGCTTGTGTTTGTCCAAACTAAGCAAAACAGTACAACCACAAGTCTATATGGGTACGACCTAGCTAACTACCCTATAATAGTGTAGTTTAGATATCACCAGTGGTGTATTGAGTGCCAGGGTGTACTGGTTACTCATAGTGAGGGACAGGGTTTACTGTACTCATATGGCGCAAGAGGGGGCTCCAACTCGTGGATTCGAGTTGTGGTGAAACCTTAGCGGGTGGTATTTAAACTATACTGGAGTAGGCGAAAGGCTTTGTGATAATTTATCTGGGTCTCATGCCAAAGGAAGCGTGTTGACTATTAAGATAATTTATCTCTTGTGGGTAAAGTGTACAACCTCTGCAGAGTAAAACTATTCGAATAGCCGTGCCCACGGTCAAGGGCGAGCAAAGAATGCATTCACATGGTAGAAGTTTTGGTTTTGATTTCAAAACAAAATGAATTGGAGAAAAACTCGGGAGTAGTATAACTCTCGTGATGTTCAGATCAGGGGGTGTAACCTGAGGTTTTGAAAATTGGTGTGATAGCTCGAGATATTAGTGTTGGCGTTTAACCTTCACTAAAGTACTTATCCAATTTCGATTATTAAAAACAAGTTGTTTTAAAAATGGCTTTTAAAGTAATTATGTAGATTTGAAATAAAATGCGATAGTTGCAAATAAACCATATAGCCTTCCTTTGTGAAACCCTACATCTATGCATTTTTCCCAAGACTTGCGAGTACATTTTGTACTCACCGTTGCTCTATAAATATAAAAGCAGAGAATGGAGAAGATCAAGCTGGAGAGTATGACTTCTGCGCGAATGTGGATGCGGTGGATTATTCCTGATGCCTAGGATTCGTCTCCCACCAATTGCCCGTGGCGATTGATGGGTCGATCAAGTTATCTTTTGCTTCCGCTGTGTTTATTTTTTTGCTTGAGGTTCTGTGAACCTTAGTAAGGCTATGGCCTTTGTAAAACTTCAGTTACTATTGTAATAAAGCGTGGTTGGCAATGTATCATCTTTTCTGTTTGAACTGTGTGTACTAGCATTGATCTCTGGGACTAGTACGGTAATACACAGGGGGATCAGGAGTTTCTACTCCGGGTCTCACAGAAGTGGTATCAGAGCCATCTTGACTATAGGACGAGCCCTAGGTTTTGGGAAGCTTTAAGGATTTATATTTAATAAAAATTTATGTACAAAAATATAAGTTTCTTTTGCTTCTACTCTCTTCTTACTTAGTATCTTGTTCTTGTCCTACTCCCACTATTTAAAAATCTTTACTGATCTCCCCTTATTTTCAAACTTATAGATGGCAGGTTCTTCATCGTCTTCAGCCCCATGGGATCACCATTCTCATGGCGAGAGTGAGGGAGCTTTTGCGACTCTTCTACGACAGTTAATGCAGCATCTGAAATATAATCAACAGCCCATTTTCAGAGGGCGGAACACTAGAGTGATGACTATGGATTCATGGACCATGGAAGTATTCATCTATGCTCCAGATGGGCAGCTTGACCCCGTCTACTGCAGTATTGAGCACCCTCGGACCCACTGTACGGACGCTATCCAAGATGCAGCCAAGATGGCGATAGCAGAGTTGTGCAGAGGCACAAGGGGAATTCTGACGATCGCCTTTTCGCTTCTTTCCGACTACCAGAGTGGGACAGACCCACCCCGAGGCTTTCCAGATCGTGGTGGATGACCCACGCCTGTCTCATCAGGTGCAGTTCACCCAAGCATCGACCGCGACTTACGCCAGAGCTCAGCAGGAGATAGGACTTCTCCGGATGCTTTTGACGTCGAGCTACGACCACTCCGACACTCTCCGAGCACAGTTGCTGCAGAGTCAGACCGCCCACGCCGACGCAGACAAAGCGAGGACAACCGCCGAGGCGGGTGGAGCGTCTTCGAGCTGCCACCACTACACCGACTCCACCAGCTCCTGTTGCTGCTCCAGTCAGACTATCAGGACCTCGCACTAGGCTCACGGCAAGGAAGAGTGTGCGACGCCCCAGTCCGCTACCCGACCTAGACATTGACGGATCCAGCCAAGGACGCCAGCATTTCCGTTCCAGATCACTTACTTTCAGCCAGAGCCGATCACGGTCGCGTTCGCCGAACAACTGCCGTGGTTGTGGACAGAGTCACTCGTCGGACTCAGAGGAGGATCCCGAGGAGGAGCCAGAGGAGCGTATCATCATTGAGGATAATTAGATGTTAGATAGGCTACCCTTTTTCAGTCGTTTATCGATACTAGAACGCTTTTATAATGATATGATGTAATAAAATGGATTGTACCGAGCCTTGTGCATTTGTGGTACAGCCATTTCAAAAGTTAATTTGAATTTCAAAAGTTGAGTTTTCTCATTCTGTTGTGTTAATCTTGTGTGTGGTTTTGGGATGATAAATTGCCCGCCTCTCATCTATGCTTTTCCTCTTTTCAGTACTTTTCTTGATGGAGCTTCAGATGGTGAACACGAGAAGCAACATCAACAACAACCCAGCGCCCAACAACAATGAGGCCCCAATTCCACCTCCGCCAGCCCAAGCTCCCAACATGGAACAAATGATGGCCATGCAACTACAACTTCTTCAGGCTTTGGCCCAAAATCAAGTCAATCAAGCTCAGCAAGTACCTATTCACCCACCGCAGTCTAAGCTCGGGGAATTTATGAGGACCCGACCCCCGACCTTCGCAGGATCTGCCGATCCGTTGGAAGCGGATGATTGGATTAAGGAAGTGGAAAGGAAGCTGAATCTAGCTCAATGTGCTGAACATGAGAAGGTTATATATGCTGCTCATCAACTCCAAGGAGTTGCTGCCAATTGGTGGGACAATTACTGCGCTGCACACCAGGATGCCCAGAACATTGGTTGGGCAGAATTTTTGGAAGCCTTCCGTAATGCCCATATTCCTATGAGTATTATGGAAATGAAGAGGAAGGAGTTCCATCATCTACAGCAGGAAACACAGCGTTTACGCTTATTTAAGCAAATTCATTCAGCTATCTAGATATGCCCTGAAGATGTGGCGATCGATGCCGCAAAGATTTGGAGGTTCATGGGAGGATAGACCCCAATCTTAAGGTTCAATTAGTCTCCAATGACTACCCTACTTTTCAACATCTAGTGAATAAAGCTTTATTGCAAGAAGATGCTCAACGCCAACTCTTCGACTCCTAAGAGGAAGTTCCAAGCTCAGCGATCATGAAAGCAGCTCACGATTCACGCCACCACAAGACAACCGACCTCCAAGACATAATCATACGAGGATACCAATTTCGCACCTCGCCCTTACCTCAAGCTCCTAGAACTGGAAATGCAGCCCAACTGCAAAAAAGCAAATGTAGCTGCAGGAGTGCAATGCTACAATTGCAAGAATATGGGACACTATGCCAAGAATCGTCCACGTAAACGTCAGCGGTAACCCGGTTCGTTTCAATCTTGACCCTACACCAAAGAAGAGCTCCAACCAATGGTCAAGGTCATGGAAGCCCTCAAACTCCCAAGACTCCACAAAACATTAATCGAGGGCGATCAACCATGTTACCGCAGAGGCAATGGAATATGCACCGATGTAGTTCGGTAAGTTTCTAGTGAACTCGCATCAAAGAATTATATTATTTGATTCTCGAGCTACACATTCTTTCGTAACAAAGGTTTTTGTTGAAAAGAATAATTGGAAAATTTGTTTGCTAAAGGACCTTATGATAGTCCAATCTCCTGGAAAAGAATTGAGGACTAATTTGGTTAGCCCTAGTGCAACCATAATTATAAATGGAGTAAAGTTCCTAGCGAACCTTATTATAATAGACTCCAATGGCATAGATATAATACTTGGTATGGATTGGTTGATCAAGTATAAAGGATGATAGATTGTGCCAATCGTGCCATTATCCTTACCAATTCAAGGAATTCGGATAAGACATGAGGCGCTTATGCACTCAAAGAAGGACAGTATGTTAACCAGCCTAAAAGGGAAAAGTTTGGAAGATGTATCGATAGTTCGGGAGTACCCCGATGTTTTTCCTGAAGATTTGCCGGGATTACCACCAGATCGAGAAGTTGAATTTGTTATAAATCTGGTGCCCGCATGCACCCAATATCAAAGAGACCTTATCGGATGTCACCGATGATTTAGCGTAAGTCAAGAGGCGATCCAAGAATTGTATGAGAAAGGATTCATCGCACCAAGTTCTTCGCCTTGGGAGCCCCAAAGCTTCTAGTAAAGAAGAAGGATGGTAGTCAACGGATGTGCGTTGATTATCGAGCTTTAAATGAAGTCACTATAAAGAATAAGTATCCCTTACCTCGGATCGATGATTTGTTTGACCAACTCATAGGATCAAGTGTCTTTTCCAAGATTGATCTTCGTCGATATCATCGCTGAAGATTAGACCAAGATATACCAAAGACAGCCTTCGCCACAAGATATGGATTATATGAGTATACGGTGATGTCTTTTGGTTTGACAAATGCACCGGCATACTTCATGAACTTGATGAATAAAGTCTTCATGGATTATTTAGATAAGTTTGTTGTTGTTTTCATAGATGACATTCTTATTTATTCAAAGAATAATAAAGAACATGAAGGTCATCTAAGGATAGTGTTGCAAAGACTCGTGAACACCGCTTATATGCCAAATTTAGCAAATGTGCATTTTGGTTAAAGGAAATTGAGTTTTTGGGACATGTGATATCAGCAGTAGGAGTATCCAGTAGATCCCGGAAAAGTTAAGGATGTATTAAATTGACTCCACCCAAGACAATGGCGAGATCCAAGTTTTCTGGGATTAGCTGTTACTATCGTCGATTTATTGAAGGCTTTTCCAAGATTGCGGACCTTTAACCCAAATTGTTAAAGAAGGAGAAGAAATTTGAATGGAGTAAATCCTGTGAGGATAGTTTTCAAGAGTTAAAGAAAAGGTTAACTTCAGACCGGTTCGAGGTTACCCGATATTCAAAAGATTTTGAGATATTTTGTGATGCTTCAAAACAAGGTCTTGGTTGTGTACTAATGCAAGAAGGAAGGGTGGTAGCTTATGCATCAAGGCGCTTAAGACCGCATGAAGAAAATTATCCCACTCATGATTTAGAACTAGTCTTTCACAGCATGCTCTAAAGTTATGGAGGCATTACTTAATCAAGAATCGTGTGAGATATATACAGATCATAAAAGTTTAAAGTATATATTCACTCACTGACCTTAATATGAGACAAAGAAGATGGCTCGAATTGATAAAGGATTATGATGTGGGAATACACTATCATCCCGGAAAAGCTAATGTGGTAGCCGATGCTTTGAGTCGAAAGAGTCATATGAATAATCACAATTCCAGATAAGCAGTTAACCCTCCATGAGGAATTCCAAAGATTAAATTTGGAAATAGTTAACGAAGGTATTCTGTCTGCATTGAAGGTTCATCCTACCTTGGAAGATCAAATCAAGGCAGCCCAACGAGAGGATGAATATGTTAAAGAAATTAAAGAGAATATGAAGAAAGGTAAAACGCTTGGATTTTCAGAAGATGAAGAAGGGACTCTTTGGTTTGGAAAGAGAATACTAGTACCCGAGAAAAAGGAAATAAAAGATTTAATCTTAAAAGAAGCTCATGAATCAGGATATTCAATTCATCCCGGAAGTACAAAAATGTATCAGGATTTAAAGGAAAGTTACTGGTGGAACAATATGAAAAGGGAAATTGCAGAATATGTAGCCTTGTGTGACATATGTCAAAGAGTTAAAGCAGAGCATCAAAGACCTGCTGGTCTTTTGCAACCTCTGCATATACCTGAATGGAAATGGGAGGAAATTGGAATGGATTTCATAACAGGACTACCAAGAACCAAGTTAGGTTATGACTCAATTTGGGTTATAGTTGACCGCTTAACAAAAGTCGCTCATTTCATACCAAAGAAGACTACATATTCGGAGATAGATTGGCGAGCTTTATATGTCAAAAATTGTGTGTTTGCATGGAGTTCCAAAGAGGATAGTGTCGATAGAGGAACACAATTTACCTCAAGATTTTGCGAAGCTTCATGAAGTTTTGGGCACCAATTTAAATTTCAAGATCGCTTATCATCCTCAAACAGATGGTCGATGGCACGGTAAATCGATATTGGAAGATATGTTGAGAGCATGTGCTTTAGCCAATAAAGCCACTGGGATAAAAGTTTGCCCTATGCGGAATTCTCATATAATAATAGTTATCAATCTAGTCTCAAGATGTCTCCGCTTGAAGCCTTGTATGGCGTAAAATGTAGAACACCGTTATATTGGTCGAGGCGAGAGAGAGTCAAGTATTCGGACCGATGTCTTAAAGGTAGCGGAAGATCAAGTTCGCTTAGTTCGAGACCGATTGAAAACAGCACGCACTGCATAAAAGAGTTATGCCGATAATCGCCGAAGAATGTTGGAATTTACGCCAGCGATCATGTGTATCCAAAGTGTCACCTATGAAAGGGATGCGTCGATTCAAAGTCGATGGTAAGCTTGCCCCAAGGTATATTGGACCATTTCTAATTATAGCAAGAAGAGGTGAAGTCGCTTATCAGCTAGAACTTCCTCCTCAGTTGTCAGGTGTACATGATGTATTTCATGTATCACAGTTGAAAAAGTGTTTGAGAGTACCAGAGGAGTTGATATCTTTTGAGGATGTTGATTTAAAAGAGGACTTGACATATTCAGAATTTCCTGTCAAGATTTTGGAAGAAGCAGAGCGCTGCACAAGAAACAAGACTATCAAATTCTGTAAAGTGCAATGGAACAACCGTCCAGAGTCAGAAGCAACCTGGGAACGAGAAGAGGATCTTCGAGCAGAGTTTCCTAATCTATTTCTCAGTTCATCCGAATCTCGGGGTCGAGATTCCTTCTAAGGGGGGTAGGTTTGTAACATCCCAATTTTTGCTTTTATTTTGAAGAATTAGTTTTAAATTAATAATTTCCAATTATCTGGAATTTTCTGAAGTTAAAGTTTCTGTTGAAAAGAAAATTTAATATCACAATAAGTTGGAAATATTTTTAATATGTTTAAAACATTATCAGTGAGTTATGTGAATTTTTCTGGAATTTTTGGAATTTATTTGGTATTTTTCTGAGTATTTTAAAGTCTCCTACTGATTTCTGAAATATATATAAAAGATTTACATATCAAAATCTCCCTCGGGCTGACACTTGGCATGCATCCGAGCCATTCCTCCCCGGCCCGAGCTAATCCCGCCGTCACGCCTCATCCCGCCTTCCCTCTCTCGCGGCGCCAAGTGTCGCGATCCGACAAAGAGCCCGGCCATCCCAAATGACTAATACTCAAAAGGGTTAATCGCCCTTATTGGGTAGGTTGATCCTCCCCGCCCGACTGGTTACCGCCGCCCGCTCTCTTCCCTCCCCGCTCCCTCGGCGCGCGTTCGAGCCCCGCTCCGCGCGCGAGGTTGAGTTTCTTTTTTTCGATTTGCGCTGACAGGCGGGCCCCACCTGTCATAGACCGGTCTGTGTGGACTCACTGCCAGCGGGTCCCACCTGTCAAAGCCGTCGTTCCCGACGCGTGTCGTCATCTTGACCATTCATGATTGCCGATTAAATCGCAGCCGCCGCTGCCACTTAGTACACCCCATCGGCTCAGATTTAATCAAGGTTGCCGGATTGAATCTCAACCGCATCCTTTCACTTACCCCTTCACCCATCATCCTGCGGCCTTGATTACTTTCCTCTGCCACGCGTCGTGCATCCGAGCCGTAGCCGTCGCCTGCTCTCCTTTTCCTCTCTCACTGACATGCGGGGCCCATCGGCCAGTCGTCTTCCCCGCCACCTTCTTCCTCCCCGCGTCTCGCCGCTGCCGCCATTAAACAGAAAAACTGAAGCTTTAAAAGCTTCAGTTTCTTGGCCAATTATTTCCCCGCACTACTGCACATTCAAATAGCCGCATTCCCGCAACCGTTTCTGGCATTATTTCATTTAATTATGCACTGTGCGCCGTCGCCTCCGCTTTCCGGGCAGTTCCAAGTCCGGCGAACTTCGCGCGGCCGTTACAACCCTCCCCGGTCTATAAAACCCGCATCCCGAGGTCCCTCTACCGCTGCCGCTCCTCCCTCACCTCTCAAGCGAATCACCCGAGCGCCAGAGCCCCCCTACGGCCGATTTCTTCCCCGCGGCTTCAAATACTCCGGCGAGCAATTGCGGCCGTCTCGGGCTTCCTCACTCCTCGCCGACGCCTCCCCGACGTTGCTGGTGCCAAGGCGATTCCCGGCGACCCCCTCCCTGAGCTGCTGCGCCACCGGAGCTCCTCCGTCGCCGTGAGGTCCCTCTCCGACCGCCGCCCCTCCTCGCCGATCCTTCCCTCCGGTCACTCTCGGCCTCCGCGCAAGGTACCGATGCATTCTCTGCATCCTCCTCTTCATTTTGGTACCCTTGGCCGGCGCCGCCGATCACCGGAGCTCCGGCGACCCTCGGTCCCCGTGCGCCACCACCGGCCGCCAGCCCCGTCAGCCGTCGGGCTGAGGTGGCAGCAGGCGTGGCGGCCAGATCGGCGCCACGTCAGCGCCACCCGAGCGCCTCCCCGCCACCTCGCGCGCATGCGCGGCCACGTCGGCAAAAAGCCGTGGCGTGGCGCCACGCGGCGACCACGCCGTCGCCCACGTGTATGCCACGTTGCCGGCGGCCTCCCGCAGATAACCTCAAGAGGGTTACCTACCCATTAGGGGTAGGCGGTGCCTCCCGCTCACTTGGCTAGCGCCGCTCTCTTCCCCCCCACTCCTGCTGCTCGAGTTCGAGCCCGCTCGTGGCGAGGTTGAGTTTTCTCCGCTTTAATCCACACGACGTGTAGGCCCCACCCGTCGGCCGACCACCCTCTCAGCGCTAGCCACCGACAAGTGGGTCCTGAGTTCAGTGGGTCCCACATGTCAGAGACTTATTTTAAATGAAATTGCTGACCAGTGGACCCCACATGTCAGAGATTTCCGAATTTCTGGATTTATTCAAATCTGAGATTTTCAAATAGCCATATCTTTTCATTTTAGCTCCAAATTGGTCCATTCAAATTTCTAAATTCATCTAAAATTTCAATCTTTCATTTGGTATATTTATTTTCAATTTTTGAATTTTTATTTTATTTTATTTATTTGGAATTCTCGATTTACGTGTAGAGACCGATTTGTCCGAGCAACCTCAAGAGCAAGTTGTGGAAGATTTCAACCAGACTGTGGAAGGCAAGTCTCCTTTGAACATTTTGCTCCCATGTTTTGCAAGTTTCTTTTGATCAACTTGCTCAAATGATTTAGAAAAATGTTTAGGTAGTATTTTAAATTAATGCATGCTTATGTTATATCAAGTGATAATTTGATTTAGAAAACTTAGTTAAAGACCCAATTTGTTATACCTTCCATTGAAAATTTGTTTACCTTGTACCATTGTCAACTTAGGATATCCCTTTGATTCAATAATGAGTTAGTGTTACAATTGTTGAATGTTTAAATACTAGCAAATGCTTAGCGTAGCAAGTAAATATAATAATGTTCAAATGAGTAGCATGTTTATCAAATATTTTGATGAATGATTTGTTTGAACATTGGTAATGGATGTTACCATTGTTAAATATTTTGTTTGAACATTGGTAATGGATGTTACCATTGTTGAATATTTTGTTTGAAAAGTGGTAATGTATGTTACCACTGTTAATTTGAAAATAAAAAAATGAAATTCAAAGGGAAAAGTTGACAAGGGTGGATGGAAGGTTTGGCTGGTGCAGTTAGCACGAGAATTGTTGGGTTTGTGAATGAGCCACCCTGGTCATTTAAGGACCGACGCTTGTGTTTGTCCAAACTAAGCAAAACAGTACAACCACAAGTCTATATGGGTACGACCTAGCTAACTACCCTATAATAGTGTAGTTTAGATATCACCAGTGGTGTATTGAGTGCCAGGGTGTACTGGTTACTCATAGTGAGGGACAGGGTTTCTTCAGACTCATATGGCGCAAGAGGGGGCTCCAACTCGTGGATTCGAGTTGTGGTGAAACCTTAGCGGGTGGTATTTAAACTATACTGGAGTAGGCGAAAGGCTTTGTGATAATTTATCTGGGTCTCATGCCAAAGGAAGCGTGTTGACTATTAAGATAATTTATCTCTTGTGGGTAAAGTGTACAACCTCTGCAGAGTAAAACTATTCGAATAGCCGTGCCCACGGTCAAGGGCGGGCAAAGAATGCATTCACATGGTAGAAGTTTTGGTTTTGATTTCAAAACAAAACGAATTGGAGAAAAACTCGAGTAGTATAACTCTCGTGATGTTCAGATCAGGGGGTGTAACTCGAGGTTTTGAAAATTGGTCGTGATAGCTCGAGATATTAGTGTTGGCGTTTAACTTTCACTAAGGTACTTATCCAATTTCGATTATTAAAAACAAGTTGTTTTAAAAATGGCTTTTAAAGTAATTATGTAGATTTGAAATAAAATGCTGATAGTTGCAAATAAACCATATAGCCTTCCTTTGTGAAACCCTACATCTATGCATTTTTCCCAAGACTTGCGGAGTACATTTTTGTACTCACCTGTTGCTCTATAAATATAAAAGCAGAGAATGGAGAAGATCAAGCCGAGAGTATGACTTCGCGCGAATGTGGATGCGGTGGATTATTCCCTGATGCCTAGGATTCGTCTCCCACCAATTGCCCGTGGCGCATTGATGGGTCGATCAAGTTATCTTTGCTTCCGCTGTGTTTATTTTTGCTTGAGGTTACGTGAACCTTAGTAAGGCTATGGCCTTTGTAAAACTTCGCTTACTATTGTAATAAAGCGTGGTTGGCAATGTATCATCTTTTCTGCTTGAACTGTGTACTAGCATTGATCTCTCGGGACTAGTACAAGAATACACAGGGTCCAGGAGTTTCTACTCCGGTCTCACGTATGGTATCGAGCCATCTTGACTCAGAGGACGAGCCCTAGGTTTTGGGAAGCTTTAAGGATTTATATTTAATAAAAATTTATGTACAAAAATATAAGTTTCTTTTGCTTCTACTCTTTCTTACTTAGTATCTTGTTCTTGTCCTACTCCCACTATTTAAAAATCTTTACTGATCTCCCTTATTTTCAAACTTATAGATGGCAGTGTTCTTCATCGTCTTCACCCATGGGATCACCATTCTCATGGCGAGAGTGAGGAGCTTTGCGACTCTTCTACGACGCTTAATGCAAGATCTCAAATATAATCAACACCCATTTTCAGAGGGCGGAACACTAGAGTGATGACTATGGATTCATGGACCATGGAAGTATTCATCTATGCTCCAGATGGGCAGCTTGACCCGCTTCATCGCAGATTGAGCACCCTCGACCCATCAGACGGACGCTATCCAAGATGCAGCCAAGATGGCGATAGCAGAGTTGTGCAGGAGGCACAAGGGGGAGTTACGACAGTCGCCTTTCTGCTTCTTTCCGACTACCAGAGTGGGACAGACCCACCCCGAGGCTTTCCAGATCGTGGTGGATGACCCACGCCTGTCTCATCAGGTGCAGTTCACCCAAGCATCGACCGCGACTTACGCCAGAGCTCAGCAGGAGATAGGACTTCTCCGGATGCTTTTGACGTCGAGCTACGACCACTCCGACACTCTCCGAGCACAGTTGCTGCAGAGTCAGACCGCCCACGCCGACGCCAGACAAAGCGAGGACACCGCCGAGGCGAGGTGGAGCGTCTTCGAGCTGCCACCACTACACCGACTCCACCAGCTCCTGTTGCTGCTCCAGTCAGACTATCAGGACCTCGCACTAGGCTCACGGCAAGGAAGAGTGTGCGACGCCCCAGTCCGCTACCCGACCTAGACATTGACGGATCCAGCCAAGGACGCCAGCATTTCCGTTCCAGATCACTTACTTTCAGCCAGAGCCGATCACGGTCGCGTTCGCGAACAACCGCTGCGTGGTTGTGGACGAGTCACTCGTCGGACTCAGAGGAGGATCCCGAGGAGGAGCCAGAGGAGCGATCATCATTGAGGATAATTAGATGTTAGATAGGCTACCCTTTTTCAGTCGTTTATCGATACTAGAACGCTTTTATAATGATATGATGTAATAAAATGGATTGTACCGAGCCTTGTGCATTTGTGGTACAGCCATTTCAAAAGTTAATTTGAATTTCAAAAGTTGAGTTTTCTCATTCTGTTGTGTTAATCTTGTGTGTGGTTTTGGGATGATAAATTGCCCCGTCTCTCATCTATGCTTTTCCCTCTTTTCTGTACTTTTCTTGATGGAGCTTCAGATGGTGAACACGAGAAGCAACATCAACAACAACCCAGCGCCCAACAACAATGAGGCCCCAATTCCACCTCCGCCAGCCCAAGCTCCCAACATGGAACAAATGATGGCCATGCAACTACAACTTCTTCAGGCTTTGGCCCAAAATCAAGTCAATCAAGCTCAGCAAGTACCTATTCACCCACCGCAGTCTAAGCTCGGGGAATTTATGAGGACCCGACCCCCGACCTTCGCAGGATCTGCCGATCCGTTGGAAGCGGATGATTGGATTAAGGAAGTGGAAAGGAAGCTGAATCTAGCTCAATGTGCTGAACATGAGAAGGTTATATATGCTGCTCATCAACTCCAAGGAGTTGCTGCCAATTGGTGGGACAATTACTGCGCTGCACACCAGGATGCCCAGAACATTGGTTGGGCAGAATTTTTGGAAGCCTTCCGTAATGCCCATATTCCTATGAGTATTATGGAAATGAAGAGGAAGGAGTTCCATCATCTACAGCAGGGAAACCTGAGCGTTTCTGCTTATTTAAGCAAATTCATTCAGCTATCTAGATATGCCCCAGAAGATGTGGCGACTGATGCTGCAAAGATTTGGAGGTTCATGGGAGGGATAGACCCCAATCTTAAGGTTCAATTAGTCTCCAATGACTACCCTACTTTTCAACATCTAGTGAATAAAGCTTTATTGCAAGAAGATGCTCAACGCCAACTCTTCGACTCCCGGAAGAGGAAGTTCCAAGCTCAAGATCATGAAAGCGCTCACGATTCACGCCACCACAAGACAACCGACCTCCAAGACATAATCATACGAGGATACCAATTTCTGCACTCGCCCTTACCTCAAGCTCCTAGAACTGGAAATGCAGCCCAACCGCAAAAAAGTAAATGTAGCCGCAGGAGTGCAATGCTACAATTGCAAGAATATGGGACACTATGCCAAGAATCGCCCACGTAAACGCTCAGCGGTAACCCCGTTCGCTTCAATCTTGACCCTACACCAAAGAAGAGCTCCAACCAATGGTCAAGGTCATGGAAGCCCTCAAACTCCCAAGACTCCACAAAACATTAATCGAGGGCGATCAACCATGTTACCGCAGAGGCGTGGAATATGCACCGATGTAGTTCGGGTAAGTTTCTAGTGAACTCGCATCAAAGAATTATATTATTTGATTCTGGAGCTACACATTCTTTCGTAACAAAGGTTTTTGTTGAAAAGAATAATTGGAAAATTTGTTTGCTAAAGGACCTTATGATAGTCCAATCTCCTGGAAAAGAATTGAGGACTAATTTGGTTAGCCCTAGTGCAACCATAATTATAAATGGAGTAAAGTTCCTAGCGAACCTTATTATAATAGACTCCAATGGCATAGATATAATACTTGGTATGGATTGGTTGATCAAGTATAAAGGATGATAGATTGTGCCAATCGTGCCATTATCCTTACCAATTCTGAAGGAATTCAGATAAGACATGAGGCAGTTATGCACTCAAAGAAGGACAGTATGTTAACCAGCCTAAAAGGGAAAAGTTTGGAAGATGTATCGATAGTTCGGGAGTACCCCGATGTTTTTCCTGAAGATTTGCCAGGATTACCACCAGATCGAGAAGTTGAATTTGTTATAAATCGTGCCCGCACACCCAATATCAAAGAGACCTTATCGGATGTCACCGATGATTTAGCGTAAGTCAAGAGGCGATCCAAGAATTGTATGAGAAAGGATTCATCGCACCAAGTTCTTCGCTTTGGGAGCCCCAAAGGTTCTAGTAAAGAAGAAGGATGGGAGTCAACGGATGTGCGTTGATTATCGAGCTTTAAATGAAGTCACTATAAAGAATAAGTATCCCTTACCTCGGATCGATGATTTGTTTGACCAACTCATAGGATCAAGTGTCTTTTCCAAGATTGATCTTCGGTCGATATCATCGCTGAAGATTAGACCGAAGATATACCAAAGACACCTTCGCCACAAGATATGGATTATATGAGTATACGGTGATGTCTTTTGGTTTGACAAATGCACCGCATACTTCATGAACTTGATGAATAAAGTCTTCATGGATTATTTAGATAAGTTTGTTGTTGTTTTCATAGATGACATTCTTATTTATTCAAGAATAATAAAGAACATGAAGGTCATCTAAGGATAGTGTTGCAAAGACTCGTGAACACCGCTTATATGCCAAATTTAGCAAATGTGCATTTTGGTTAAAGGAAATTGAGTTTTTGGGACATGTGATATCAGCAGTAAGGAGTATCTCAGAGATCCCGGAAAAGTTAAGGATGTATTAAATTGACTCCACCCAAGACAAGAATCGAGATCCAAGTTTTCGGGATTAGCTGGTTACTATCGTCGATTTATTGAAGGCTTTTCCAAGATTGCCGACCTTTAACCCAATTGTTAAAGAAGGAGAAGAAATTTGAATGGAGTAAATCCTGTGAGGATAGTTTTCAAGAGTTAAAGAAAAGGTTAACTTCAGCACCGGTTCGAGGTTACCCGATATTCAAAAGATTTTGAGATATTTTGTGATGCTTCAAAACAAGGTCTTGGTTGTGTACTAATGCAAGAAGGAAGGGTGGTAGCTTATGCATCAAGGCGCTTAAGACCGCATGAAGAAAATTATCCCACTCATGATTTAGAACTAGTCATTGTGCATGCTCTAAAGTTATGGAGGCATTACTTAATCAAGAATCGTGTGAGATATATACAGATCATAAAAGTTTAAAGTATATATTCACTCACTCGACCTTAATATGAGACAAAGAAGATGGCTCGAATTGATAAAGGATTATGATGTGGGAATACACTATCATCCCTAAAAGCTAATGTGGTAGCCGATGCTTTGAGTCGAAAGAGTCATATGAATAATCACAATTCCAGATAAGCAGTTAACCCTCCATGAGGAATTCCAAAGATTAAATTTGGAAATAGTTAACGAAGGTATTCTGTCTGCATTGAAGGTTCATCCTACCTTGGAAGATCAAATCAAGGCAGCCCAACGAGAGGATGAATATGTTAAAGAAATTAAAGAGAATATGAAGAAAGGTAAAACGCTTGGATTTTCAGAAGATGAAGAAGGGACTCTTTGGTTTGGAAAGAGAATACTAGTACCCGAGAAAAAGGAAATAAAAGATTTAATCTTAAAAGAAGCTCATGAATCAGGATATTCAATTCATCCTGGAAGTACAAAAATGTATCAGGATTTAAAGGAAAGTTACTGGTGGAACAATATGAAAAGGGAAATTGCAGAATATGTAGCCTTGTGTGACATATGTCAAAGAGTTAAAGCAGAGCATCAAAGACCTGCTGGTCTTTTGCAACCTCTGCATATACCTGAATGGAAATGGGAGGAAATTGGAATGGATTTCATAACAGGACTACCAAGAACCAAGTTAGGTTATGACTCAATTTGGGTTATAGTTGACCGCTTAACAAAAGTCGCTCATTTCATACCAAAGAAGACTACATATTCGGAGATAGATTGGCGAGCTTTATATGTCAAAAATTGTGTGTTTGCATGGAGTTCCAAAAGGATAGTGTCGATAGAGGAACACAATTTACCTCAAGATTTTGGCGAAGCTTCATGAAGTTTTGGGCACCAATTTAAATTTCAAGATCGCTTATCATCCTCAAACAGATGGTCGACAGAACGGTAAATCGATATTGAAGATATGCTTTGAGAGCATGTGCTTTAGCCAATAAAGCCAGCTGGGATAAAAGTTTGCCCTATGCGGAATTCTCATATAATAATAGTTATCAATCTAGTCCAAGATGTCTCCGCTTGAAGCCTTGTATGGCGTAAAATGTAGAACACCGTTATATTGGTCGAGGCGGAGAGAGTCAAGTATTCGACCAGATGTCTTAAAGGTAGCGGAAGATCAAGTTCGCTAGTTCGAGACCGATTGAAAACAAAGCACGCACTGCATAAAAGAGTTATGCCGATAATCGTCGAAGAATGTTGGAATTTACGCCAGCGATCATGTGTATCCAAAGTGTCACCTATGAAAGGGATGCGTCGATTCAAAGTCATGGTAAGCTTGCCCCAAGGTATATTGGACCATTTCTAATTATAGCAAGAAGAGGTGAAGTCGCTTATCGCCTAGAACTTCCTCCTCGCTTGTCGTGTACATGATGTATTTCATGTATCACATTGAAAAAGTGTTTGAGAGTACCAGAGGAGTTGATATCTTTTGAGGATGTTGATTTAAAAGAGGACTTGACATATTCTGCATTTCTGTCAAGATTTTGAAGAAGCAGAGCGCCGCACAAGAAACAAGACTATCAAATTCAGTAAAGTGCAATGGAACAACCGCCCGAGTCGAAGCAACTGGGGAACGAAGAGGATCTTCGAGCGAGTTTCCTAATCTATTTCTCGCTTCATCCGAATCTCGGGCCGAGATTCCTTCTAAGGGGGTAGGTTTGTAACATCCCAATTTTTGCTTTTATTTTGAAGAATTAGTTTTAAATTAATAATTTCCAATTATCTGAATTTTCAAGTTAAAGTTTCGTTGAAAAGAAAATTTAATATCACAATAAGTTGGAAATATTTTTAATATGTTTAAAACATTATCGTGAGTTATGTGAATTTTTCTGGAATTTTTGGAATTTATTTGGTATTTTTCTCGAGTATTTTAAAGTCTCCTACTGATTTAAATATATATAAAAGATTTACATATCAAAATCTCCTGGGTGACACTTGGCATGCATCCGAGCCATTCCTTCCCGGCCCGAGCTAATCCCGCCGCTCACGCCTCATCCCGCCTTCCTCTCTCTCGCGCGCCAAGTGTCGCGCATCCGACAAAGAGCCGGCCATCCCAAATACTAATACTCAAAAGGGTTAATCGCCCTTATTGGGTAGGTTGATCCTCCCGCCCGATCGTTACCGCCGCCCGCTCTCTTCCTCCCGCTCCTCGGCGCTGCTCGAGCCCGCCCGCGCGAGGTTGAGTTTCTTTTTCGATTTGCGCCGACAGCGGGCCCACTGCCATAGACCGGCCTGTGGACTCACCGCCGCGGGTCCCACTGTCAAAGCCGCCATTCCCGACGCGTGTCGTCATCTTGACCATTCATGATTGCCGATTAAATCGCAGCCGCCCGCTGCCACTTAGTACACCCCATCGGCCAGATTTAATCAAGGTTGCGGATTGAATCTCAACCGCACCCTTTCACTTACCCCTTCACCCATCATCCTGCGCCTTGATTACTTTCCTCCGCCACGCGCGTGCATCCGAGCCGTAGCCGCCGCCGCTCTCCTTTTCCTCTCTCACTGACATGCGGGGCCCATCGGCCAGTCGTCTTCCCCGCCACCTTCTTCCTCCCCGCGTCTCGCCGCTGCCGCCATTAAACAGAAAAACTGAAGCTTTAAAAGCTTTAGTTTCTTGGCCAATTATTTCCCCGCACTACTGCACATTCAAATAGCCGCATTCCCGCAACCGTTTCTGGCATTATTTCATTTAATTATGCACTGTGCGCCGTCGCCTCCGCTTTCCGGGCAGTTCCAAGTCCGGCGAACTTCGCGCGGCCGTTACAACCCTCCCCGGTCTATAAAACCCGCATCCCGAGGTCCCTCTACCGCTGCCGCTCCTCCCTCACCTCTCAAGCGAATCACCCGAGCGCCAGAGCCCCCCTACGGCCGATTTCTTCCCCGCGGCTTCAAATACTCCGGCGAGCAATTGCGGCCGCCTCGGCTTCCTCACTCGCCGACGCCTCCGACGTTGCCGGTGCCAAGGCGATTCCCGCGACCCTCCCGAAGCCGCTGCGCACCGAGCTCCTCCGCCGCCGTGAGGTCCTCTCCGACCGCCGCCTCCTCCTCGCCGATCCTTCCTCCGGTCACTCTCGGCCTCGCGCAAGGTACCGGCGCATTCTCTGCATCCTCCTCTTCATTTTGGTACCCTTGGCGGCGCCGCCGATCACGAGCTCGGCGACCTCGGTCCCCGTGGCGCCACCACCGCCGGCCCCGTCGGCGTCGGCCGAGGTGGCAGCAGCGTGGCGGCGGACGGCGCCACGCCGCCCACCCGAGCGCCTCGCCACCTCGCGCGCGCGCGCACGCCGGCAAAAGCCGTGACGTGGCGACCACGCGGCGACCACGCGCCGCCCACGTGTATGCCACGTTGCTTCGCGGCCTCCCGCAGATAACCTCAAGAGGGTTACCTACCCATTAGGGGTAGGCGGTGCCTCCCGCTCACTTGGCTAGCGCCGCTCTCTTCCCCCCACTCCTCGGCGCGCTCGAGCCCCGCCCGCTACCGAGGTTGAGTTTTCTCCGCTTTAATCCACGGCGACGGTAGGCCCCACCCGTCGACGACCACCTCTCATAGCTAGCCACCGACAAGTGGGTCCTGAGTTCAGTGGGTCCCACATGTCGAGACTTATTTTAAATGAAATTGCTGACCAAAGGACCCCACATGTCGAGATTTCCGAATTTCTGGATTTATTCAAATCTGAGATTTTCAAATAGCCATATCTTTTTCATTTTAGCTCCAAATTTGTCCATTCAAATTTCTAAATTCATCTAAAATTTCAATCTTTCATTTGGTATATTTATTTTCAATTTTTGAATTTTTATTTTATTTTATTTATTTGGAATTCTCGATTTACGTGTAGAGACCGATTTGTCCGAGCAACCTCAAGAGCAAGTTGTGGAAGATTTCAACCAGACCCAGGAAGGCAAGTCTCCTTTGAACATTTTGCTCCCATGTTTTGCAAGTTTCTTTTGATCAACTTGCTCAAATGATTTAGAAAAATGTTTAGGTAGTATTTTAAATTAATGCATGCTTATGTTATATCAAGTGATAATTTGATTTAGAAAACTTAGTTAAAGACCCAATTTGTTATACCTTCCATTGAAAATTTGTTTACCTTGTACCATTGTCAACTTAGGATATCCCTTTGATTCAATAATGAGTTAGTGTTACAATTGTTGAATGTTTAAATACTAGCAAATGCTTAGCGTAGCAAGTAAATATAATAATGTTCAAATGAGTAGCATGTTTATCAAATATTTTGATGAATGATTTGTTTGAACATTGGTAATGGATGTTACCATTGTTAAATATTTTGTTTGAACATTGGTAATGGATGTTACCATTGTTGAATATTTTGTTTGAAAAGTGGTAATGTATGTTACCACTGTTAATTTGAAAATAAAAATGAAATTCAAAGGGAAAAGTTGACAAGGGTGGATGGAAGGTTTGGCTGGTGCAGTTAGCACGAGAATTGTTGGGTTTGTGAATGAGCCACCCTGGTCGTTTAAGGACCGACGCTTGTGTTTGTCCAAACTAAGCAAAACAGTACAACCACAAGTCTATATGGGTACGACCTAGCTAACTACCCTATAATAGTGTAGTTTAGATATCACCAGTGGTGTATTGAGTGCCAGGGTGTACTGGTTACTCATAGTGAGGGACAGGGTTTACTGTACTCATATGGCGCAAGAGGGGGCTCCAACTCGTGGATTCGAGTTGTGGTGAAACCTTAGCGGGTGGTATTTAAACTATACTGAGTAGGCGAAAGGCTTTGTGATAATTTATCTGGGTCTCATGCCAAAGGAAGCGTGTTGACTATTAAGATAATTTATCTCTTGTGGGTAAAGTGTACGACCTCTGCAGAGTAAAACTATTCGAATAGCCGTGCCCACGGTCAAGGGCGGGCAAAGAATGCATTCACATGGTAGAAGTTTTGGTTTTGATTTCAAAACAAAACGAATTGGAGAAAAACTCGGGAGTAGTATAACTCTCGTGATGTTCAGATCAGGGGGTGTAACCTGAGGTTTTGAAAATTGGCTGTGATAGCCTGGGATATTAGTGTTGGCAGTTTAACCTTCACTAAGGTACTTATCCAATTTCGATTATTAAAAACAAGTTGTTTTAAAAATGGCTTTTAAAGTAATTATGTAGATTTGAAATAAAATGCTGATAGTTGCAAATAAACCATATAGCCTTCCTTTGTGAAACCCTACATCTATGCATTTTTCCCAAGACTTGCGGAGTACATTTTTGTACTCACCTGTTGCTCTATAAATATAAAAGCAGAGAATGGAGAAGACTGTCGAGAGTATGACTTCGCACGAATGTGGATGCGGTGGATTATTCCCGGATGCCTAGGATTCGTCTCCCCACTCAATTGCCTGTGGCAGATTGATGGGTCGATCAAGTTATCTTTTGCTTCCGCTGTGTTTATTTTTTTGCTTGAGGTTCTGTGAACCTTAGTAAGGCTATGGCCTTTGTAAAACTTCAGTTACTATTGTAATAAAGCGTGGTTGGCAATGTATCATCTTTTCTGTTTGAACTGTGTGTACTAGCATTGATCTCTGGGACTAGTACAGTAATACACAGGGGGTCTGGGAGTTTCTACTCCGGGTCTCACACCTACCCGGTGAACCTGAGTCAACAAAAGAGAGATGGCTCAGTACTAGGATAAATCAAAAGCGATTTTGGCACCCAATACTGAGTCACACGACGAGTAGAAGAAATAGTCACACACGACTAACCTCTAACTACCCTACGCTCTCCGTCGCTCAAAAAGCTAGAAGGTCCATGTGCAGACCTGAAGCTGTTGTTGGGCTTGACTGCTATGGAGGAGCGAGTCAAAGCACCAACAACATACTGATCTCGCCGTGGGTAGCTATCTCGATGGGAAAAATGAGATCTACCCTCAGGACAGCAAATATCACGATTAGAGGTAAACCGAGGATGAAAATCAGAAAGATCAGAAAAACCAAGTCCTCGATGCTGCCCAAACACATCAACATGATCAACTCTAGACCTTGTGTTGGTCTTAGGTGCACTCAAGGTCTGAGGCTGACCCTGAATACGCCTAAGAGCCTGAACATCGTCTCTCCGCACGATCTTGGCACGCCTGAAGCATCTCTCGATCATGTGTCCATCCTTCTGACACAAGGTACAATGATACTTCACCTTCTGAGAGGTAGAAGTAGCATGATGGAGCTTTGCCTTCTAAGAGGTCGAAGCAACAGGTGAAACCACCATACTGTCAGAAATCCCTTGGACGAAGCCCGCAGATTTGAACTCAACCTTTCTGGTTCTGGGCTTGACCTCGATCGCACCTGCTGCTATGGGTCTGAAAACAGCAGGTGAATGCTTCCTAACATCCTCAAGAAAATCATATCTTAGACCTTGAATGAATTTGTAAATCTTGGACTGGTTTAGAATAAGATTTAGCTTCTTCTTGCCTCCAACAAATCTGTTGGGACTCGAAACAACAATTCCAAGTCCCTCTGTGTAAATCGCACTAGTCCAGGATCAAGCTAATGCACATAGTGGATAACAAAGATTTATATCATGCACAATGACATTTATTCATTAACTAAATATGGGCCTGATGGCCAAAGATTACATTAATAGTTCATAAACCAAAATTAAATATAAGCAGCGGAAAAAGAACCATAAAGCAAAGAGCCCATGCCGCCGCCCACAAAGCGAATGATCAGAAGACGGGCCTACTCGTCGTTATTCTCACCGAAGTTGATAAAGTCCTCTGAAAATTGTGAATGAAGCAACATGAGTACATAAAGTACTCCACAAATTACACTAGGAGGTTTAACAGAGTTAATGCATGCATAAAGGTTGACAATAAAAGGCATAGTAGGGTTAGTTGAGCGTAAAGCAGAATTTAAGTAAATACTGTAAATAGATTCAAAAGCTGAATTTCATACAATAGATAGAATTGGCAATTTAATAAAATAATATCGTTAGTGCAGGCTTCGACCAAACACTAACCTATCCACAGGTATCCCACCTGGTCCATCTTTTCAAAAGATTTCACACGGATTTCCATCCATCCATATGCTTTTTAAAATCTCCTATGGATTCCATCCATCTATAAGCCTTTTTAGAAATTATTTTTAAAACCAAAGTCTAATCCATGAAAAACTTTACTCAGCTTGTCCATGACCGTGGGCACGGCTATCCAGGATAGATTATATACTCTATAGAGATTGTACAACTTTACCCACAAGATATGATTATCTGATTTTGTCAGCCATTACACGCTTCCGTAGGCGTGCGACTGAAAAAATCATAACAAGGCCTTTACAATGCTAAGCCTTCAACCTGGTCATGCCGCCACTATGGTTTCACCACAACATGAATCTACAAGTTGGAGCCCCCTCTTATGTCGTGTGAGACTTCTCATGACCTACGCCACGCTCACATTCAACCTATAGCGAGACCAAAGTTGGGACCTCACAAATTAGTTAGCCAGGACTGTCCCATACCAGTCTTGTGGTAGTACGATATGACTTTGTAACAGTAGCTCACAGACCGGTCCTTAACTTAACTTTGGCTCATTCCACAAACCCCTTGTGCTTGGCAATCAATATTGTGTCACCGAACAACAATGCATATCAGCACCCACCACCTAACAATTAGCCTAGGTCCAAACTAAGTTTTTCTATTTTGCTTTAAAACATTTATATGCCTTCTTGACTCACCGAAGTCAAGAATAGACTTTAGAAAATCATCGTTTTCAAGTGAAACAAATATTCCCACTTAAATCAGTCTAAGCATGGCTAAACAATTCTATAAAATTTCTAGTCAATACTATTGTACTAACTAGATTTTCATCTAAGGTGACAAGGCATAAGGAAATTCATTATCAAATTTGGCCATACACAAAGGATTTGGATATAACTAGAATTTAAATCGAATTTTAATTAGATTTGAATAAAAGTACGCATGCATAATAATTTTAAAAACAACATAAATAATTTAAATTACTAGAAGCAACATGATCAAAGGTGTAACTTGCCTTCCTTCGAATTTTGCTGAGATTCGCTGAAGTTATACTCTCTGGATTAGTCGTAGTCTACATGTGAAAAGCCAAAACAAACTAAACTCAAATAAAATCCAAAAATTATAAAATATATCTGGGAGATAGAATATGAATTTAGAAATTTGAATGGGTCCAAATGGAGTTAGGATGAAGGAGAACGACTTCTAGTAGTTTGAATTCCAAAGAAATGAATAAAAGGAATTCTTGGAATTCTTTTCTTTGTGAAGGAAAAGTAGTTGGAAGCTACAATATTTGTGTATGGTTGAAACCATAATCGAAGGTGTAGTCAGAGACATGGTCAAACCATAGTCGAATCAACGGTTGAAGATGCGGAGGTCTAAGTCGAAGACAAAGACTCTAAGTACGTGTGTAGTCGAAGTCGAAGACGAAGATTCGGTTGAAGACCTGATCGAAACTGTACAGTGGTCGAAAGAATTGGATTGAGCAAAGTGGTCGAAAGAATCGGACGGCTTGGAGAGGTCGGAGGGTGCGGAGGTTAAAATGGTCCAACAGCCATGGTTGGTTCGAAGATGGAGATCGAGGTCGAAGGCTCTGAGATCAAAGGCCGAAGTCGAAGTCTTCGAGGTCGAAGGTCAAAAGTTGGAGTCGAAGTCTCTGAAGGTCAAAGTCAAAATCAGAGTCTTCGAAGGTCGAAGTCTTTGGAGTTGAAGGTTAAAGTAGAAGTCGAAAGTTCCAAGCAGTCGGAGACTAAGAAGCCTCTGAATCAGCGGAGTCTAAGGAATCTCAGAACGGTCAGAGTCTAAAGAACCTCTAGACGTCGGAGTCTTAAGAGCCTCCGGACATCGGAGTCTTATGAGCCTCCGAATGTCGGAGTCTAAGAATTGGATGGCTGGGAGAAGTCGGACGGCTTCACGTGACGGGATCCGTGTGATCCAACAGGGGTGAAGACCGGTAAGATGTACAAAAAGGGAGAAGAGTATGAGTTCAAATTTACCCTGGCGCAAGGTTCGGGCTACACAGAGTTGGTTAGCGACGAGGGTGTAGCGGAGGTGGGGCATGATTATCGATGGCGATGACTCTCCGACGACGGCTTGCTCGGAGAAGGGGCGTCGAAGGTTCGCACGGGCCTGAGGAAGGTCTCTGGTGGCGGGGTACTCTAGTCATGCTCTAGCTCGGGAAAAGGGTGAAGGAGGTGCACGCGGTCCTGTCAAAGATGTTGGCGGTGGCGGCGTGGGCGTCGGCGGAAGGGACACCTGGTGGCAGGATTGCTCGGCGCAGGGGTGTCGAGGTGAAGAAAAGAGAGAGGGGATTGCGAGGAGTGCGTTGATGCTCTTGTGCATTACCACAAGTGGCTGGAAGGTGGTTGGCGGCCAGGTGAAGTGGTGGCGCAACTTGGACGGCGGTGCCGACGGTGTTCCAACGGTGATGAGGCTCTGCCAAGGGGCAGTCGAGAAAATTCAAAAATTACAAAATATATTCTGAAAAATAGATTATGAATTTAGATGAATTTAGAAACTGGAATCATTTAATTCGGAGTTTGGACGGAGGAGAATTAGCGATTGAAAAACTAACGGATCATAAAATTCTAGAAAAAGAAAAATCAAGAATATTCCAAAGGAATATTCCTGTGCAAAACTAACATAGAGTTGTTTTTCGCCGTGGCGCTGGTGCAAAAGACATGGGAGGTGGAGCCAACTAGCAAAATGGGTTGCTAAGGACCTGAGGCACATGTAGGAAGTGACAACACGTCAAACGGTGCACGGTGACGACGTGTACGGCATCAATGACATAGGGTTGGAGAAATAGAATAATTCTTGGGCAGAGAACATGGAGAAGTAAGGTGAAGACAGCCTAGAACGCGGCGAGGCAAAGATAGAAAAAATATCGCTAAGCCTGTAATATCCTGAACGTCGTTTCGGCGTCGGTTTCTAAAATAATAAAAAAAGAATTAAAATAATTAATTAAGAGGTTTTGGGCTATCCGGAGGGGCGGGCCAGTCACTTTGGGCCAGCCAGCCCAAACGGGGGGCCCGTACCCCTCCCAAACCCTAGCACCCCCTTTATAAACCCCCTCCCTTGGCCCCTCCCCCCTTTTTCCCACCCCAAGCCGCCACCCCCTGCCTCCTTGCGCCTCTCCTCTGCCCAAGTGCTGCTGCAAGGAGAAGAAGGAGAAGAAGGAAGAAGGGAAGAGGAAGGAGAGGAAGAGAGGGAAGGAGAAGAAGGGAAGGAGAAGGAGAGGAAGAAGAGGGTGATCCCAATCCCCTAGGTAATTCTTCCTCATCCCAATATCTCTGTTTTATGCTGAATTTAGGGTTCTTAGCCACAGTTTTGAAGGGATTAGCAATTTAGAGAACCCCGATTAGAGAATCCCGATTGGCTGTCTGTAGATCAAATCGCGCGATGTTACTGTTCATACAGTTTCGACCCCGAAAACGATTTTTCCTGAGGGTCTCCCCAAAAGAAAAAACGTAGAGGACGACGATACACATCTACTCTATTTTTTCCAGATTTTTTGACCTCGTAATTTAGGCGTACGAGGGTCTGGAATCACGCTGTCCGTCAGGGGTGCAGTCAGGGACAGACCACTGTTCAGATGGGAATTAGGGGTAGAATATGAATTTTAAATTTTTTGCCACCATTGAGAAAGTTGTAGGGAATTAAGCAGTCTAGCTGCTGTAAAAGAACCAGAATTTTTAGAGCCTTGATCTGTTCTGAAGATGCATTACAAGTCGGCTGTCCAGACTTTCATAACAGAGGACATCCTCTGTTTTGTGCATTAGATATCACCTTGTTAATGACAAGATAAAAATATGTGATCTACATGAAAAGTGTAGGTATTTAAGTGAGGAATCCAGATATATATCTTTTGCTATGATTAGTTTTATATTTTTAAAGATAAGAAAATGTTAAGTAGCACCGCTGCAGTGGGAATATTGTAGAACCGTTACGCGGGGAAGGATGTTGTGGGGTTTAGGGTTTTGGCGACACTTTTCTTTGAGAGTCGTGATTGTATTGCTGTGTATTGTGCTGAGAGGTACCTTTTTGGACAGGCGGATTTGCTTCTGATCGAGCATGATCTCGTCGCTTCACCGGTAGAGACAAGTAAATGTAGCGGATATGCTACCGTTTAACCCGTTATTCTTACTACTTACAATATGCATGATTTTTTTTCGTATTGATAAATGATATGCCATGATTACATATTTTCTAAGGAAGAATGTGGTAGCAAGATATTAATCAATTGCCATGTTTGGATGAGTTTTGGTAGTATTGTGGTAATTTGCTTAATGAGCTAATTGTGGTATATGAAATAAATGCATGGTGGTTATGATGATATTTCTTTATTGTTAAATTCATGAGAATCATATTGATGCCCTTGAAGTTGGTATTATTGTGGCTTTAGTGGTAGTATTCTTAATGAATACTTATGGCCGTATTGTGGTCTTTGTGGTAGAAATACTATAGATCAATTGATTATGATCTTGGTGAACCGAATGTGGAATATGTGGTTGACCTTCATGGTTAAATTCTTGTGGTTTATGATTATCATATCATTCATAACATGTCATGACATTGCATTGTGGATGTCGCCGCTTATAGCCGCGATCAGACTGCAGACAAAGATCGCATTGTCAGAGCACGATGCACACTTTTACCTTGTTGGGTAAAGGTGCAGTGGAGCATAGCATGCATATGCATTGCATTGTGGAAAGATCATTTGCATACTTATGCAATATATTGTGGTGAAGTTATTTTACAAATAACTGCAACTTTATAGTTGTGATGCGGAATTGGCTCATGGGAGTCACTTGTGGTATGAGAAAAGTGGTTGTGGTCGTGGTTTGGGATTCATCCCTTGTGATATGGTAGGGGTTGTGACTGTGGCATGAGATTCTTTTCTCTTGTGGAAATTGTTGATAACAGTCGTGGATGCGAGAAATAATAAAGTTAGCGAGGTAAAATATGTCAATGCTTTATTATCATTGGTAGTGGTAGTGGTGGATGATATGTAGTAGTTAATCAAGATTCTTTTGCTAATGTTTTATTATTGTTGGTAGTAAATATGGTTGAGGCTATAATCGTGGTTATTTTGGGAAATGGATATTGTTGCTTCATATTATTGTAGTTTAATTAGCTTGATAATGAATGTGGATGCACAATGTGGATGTGGACAAATGGATAATTTAATGATGTTGTATATTTGTTTGTAGTCTGAATAACCTGTTAAACAGTTTGCTTGCTGAGATTTTTATCTCACCCTTGTTTTCCCCCCTACAGGTGATTCATGAGCATTCATGGGATGGGTAGAGCGGCACCACAATAATGCACTTGGTTCATAAATTCATGCTGTAATAAAGTCAATGGAAGTCTAGCCAAATGCCTAGCTATCCGTGGATGATTGTTTAAGTTAATAACGATGAACTTGTGATCTATTTTTTGATTAGTCTGCTAGAAGTTGTTTCAAATATTGAACTTGTTATCGTTATCTTTATTCCCTTAGTTGATTATGCTTCCGCTTAATGCTTCATGTCTAGAATTTGTAGCCAAAATAAATTATCTTAAAATTTTTGGCTAGCTATAGAGTGGTTTAATGGCATCCCAGGGTGATGTGGATCCTGGGGTGTTATAAAGCCGAAAACTCACCGGAGGCGACGCAATCGTCGTTTGAACGACGTCGGTAGAGAAAAACTAAAAACTCAATATCTTGGTGCTCGTGTGGTGAATCCAAAACCGTCTGAAACATAGCCTCCTGGGATGCTTTGGCACGTTTTGACGCAAACGGATTGTTGAAAGCATTCCTTGACAGGCAGGGACACGAAATGCAATTTGTGGCCATGGCTAGGTGTCAGACACAAAAATTTAGGAAAGGCTTTTGGACAAATAGAGGGGAGCACGGCGTAGAACGCGTCGAGATGAACTCAATGGCGTAAACGGCTCAGCCAACGGACTAGCGGAACACGGTGCATAAGACTTTATGCAGCCTACGGGCTGACATCGGCGTTCCGGGCAAACAGAGTGGAGTTAAGATGCGAGACTTGCGACAAAACGAAGAGTAGACTGTGGGGAACGTGATGCTAACCTTGGTTGCGGTCGGGCATGCATGGTCGGCCTGTGGCGACGCGAGGAACGAGGACCTGATTTAGCCCATGGTGGCGACGATGCTCTGGCGACGTTCCAGTGAAGGCGAGGTGAATACCGCATAGAACGTGACGAGATGAAGCCAACGGTGTGGTCAAATGTGGCGGGGCTCCACTGTAGGCAACGCAATAAGCCGAAGAACGTGTTTGAACGGCAAAACAAGAACTTCGATTGCGGCCAATAGAAAGGGAGTGGAGACTTGAGACTTTCGGGGTTGAGTGAGGATGAGGAGGGGCTCACGGTGCTCCCTTTTTATAGGGGTTGAGGAGGCCCGAGGAGGGAGATCAACCAACCATATCCATCAATGGTATGAGTGAAATCCTGCGAAAATGCTCATCAATGAGGGGGGAAACGGTGGGGAAATGAAGAGGCTTGATGAGAGAAAGAGAATGCACTTTGTTTCGCTAAAAACTGTTGAGTAAATCACAAGATATGGAGGTTTGAAAAAGCTTCAAAATGTGTTAATGGTGGCTCTGGTACTGTGCACGAAGAGTTTCTCCCTGGGAAGAAGAAAGAAAAAGGAAGAGAGAGAAAAGAAAGAAAAGAAAGAAAAGAAAAAGAAAATTTGGAAAAATTTCAAGAAAATTTTAGAAGAATCTTTGGAACCTCAAAAGATTAAAAAAATAATTTTGGAATTAATTGATGTTTATTTTAATTTTTAAGAAATGTTTTTCTTTTCTAGCTTTAAAATAATACAATAAATAACAAATGAAGCTTAAAAATCTTTTAAAAAATTCATAGAAGTTTCTAAAGCTATTTTTAACTTATAAAAATATTTTTAACTAAAATTTAGTTATTTTCTTTTATAAAATATTTTTTTGTTTAGCAGAAAGAAAGTCAGGTTAGCAAAAATTTTAAAATCTCAAGATACCAAATAATTTTGATTTTTATTTTAAACTAACTTATTTATTATTTATTTAATTTTTATGTTCATTTTTTCTTAAATTACTTTTCATGAAAATAACCTTTTTTTAAGCAGAAAATTACTTTGCCAAAGTTGCGGAACTTCTTCTCTTTGCCTTGTATGTGAATTGGGGGCTTCTTGTTGTAGTTCTTGTTGATGTAGTCATTCTTGCTCACACCACCGTAGTCGTTCTTGCCTTTCTCCAGCTTGGGGCAATTTGCTCGAATGTGGTTGGGGCCACCACACTCGAAGCAGATTATCGGCCCACTCCTCTTTCTATCCCTCACTCTCTTGTAGGCGTAGGAAAATTTTCTGGCAAGAAAAGCTAACTGGTCCTCTGGTAGCTGCTCTAATTGATCATCGGTTACTTCACAGAGAGCAACTAAGGAAAAACCAGTAGCATTGTCAAAGAAAATACCAGAAGCAAGACTGGGATCGGTGACCAAAGCCATCGACTGCGATTTTGACTTGCGAGAGACAATTTCAATCTCGTGAGTCTTGAGGCGTGAGTATACCGCGTTAAGATTCAGAGTCGAAAGATCGGTCGTGTCCTTGATGATGGTCACCTTCATCTCCCAAACTTACAAATACAAGGCCGAAAGCATCTGTCAAGCGTTGTCCAAATCGAAGTATGTGAGACCGACGGCTCGGAGGTTGCTCAAGATATTGTGAAATCTTGCAAAACACTCATCCAAGGACTCACCAGCGAGCATTTCAAACTTGTTGTAATATCGCTTGAACTGGTCCTATCGTACGGTCTTAATCTGGGTGGTGCCCTCATGATATGCATCGATGGTTACCCAGATGTCGTAGGCCGACGAGAGATAAGAAATGCTATCAAATTCGCTCCGGCTCAGACCCTGGATTATGATGTTCCTTGCCTTAGCATTTGCCTCAACATCAATCATGTTATTCACATTGATGTTCTCATCGGCAGGAACAATAAAACGAGTTTTTACTTTTTGCTAGATCGCATAGCCTTGAGCCTGTATGTAAGACTCCATCCTACTCTTCCAAAAGGGATAGTCAACCCCATCGAAGATAGGAGGCTTGGTGGAATACCTGTCTGTCGCCATGGCTCACAGACCGGTTAAGATCTATAAACGAGAGCTAACCGGCTCTGATACCAATTGAAGGATCGAAAATGGCAACAGAGGGGGGGTGAATGGTGCCTTAAAAGAAACTCCCCAAATATTCATAGTCACTTCTACTCCGATAGCTAAACTAGCTATGAAGTAAGAAATTACATGCACACTGGAAGATCAAAGGGAACTGAAGGCAAGGCATGAAATACCTCAGAGAAAAATAAGGTCTGCTGTCCACCAAGCAATAGATACAGCACAAATCAAGAAAATAAAGAGCCTATTAATTGAAATCTAAAAACAGAAATTTTCAACAGCAAATCGAGATTTCTTTTGCTCCCAAAGGATGAAAATTTGCAGCTGAGAAACTGACTAAAAACAGATTGTAAAAGAGATTAGTCTTGCTGCTGTAAAGCCTGAAAAATAGACTGAAAACAGTAAGACTTGAAGCTTTAAAAACAGACAAAAGCATAACTGAAAAGGAAAAAGCTGTTGTCCAAAACAGCCAAAACAGAACACGAAACAGCACTCAAACTAACTGCTATCTTGCTGACTGCAATTGAAAAATAGCAAATCTGCAGCAAATGAAAAGCAGTCCCAAGTATAGCACTACAAACTGAAATCTGCTGGCTGCAAGAAACTGCTGGCTGCAACTAAAAACAGCAAGAACAATGATGTCCAAAGTGCATAAACTGAACAGGTAAGCTCAAAACTGCACACAAGCACTTCCTGAAAAACTGAACCGAAATCACAAACAAGAAAAATCTGCAACCAACCGAAACAGCAAGTAAAACTTAGAGAGAAACTGGAGCTTAAAACCTTTGCTCTCGGAAATACTAGGCAAAGGGCCTTGTGAATATATCTAGTTCTGAGCAAGAAAATTCATCAGATAAACAAGGACAAACTCCATTCAAGAGAGAGACATAGAGAAGAACTGAGAGAGATAATCCTAAGAAAGAACAAGGCAAGCACAAAAATAAATAGCGAAAACTAGCATCTTAACCAAGATTTCTTCACAAGAACTTAAAGAGAGATGAATGATTATAAATAAGAGCAATGATTACAACTAGATCAACCCATCTCACAACTCAAGAACACACACACATGGAGAGAAATAGAAACCCTAACCCTTCTCACTACTCTCTACTCATTTCACTAGAGAGCACCCTCTATTTATAACCTCCACTAATGGGTTTACAACACACTTTACCCATTAGCTCTCAACAACTCATAGTACTTTATTCATTATCCCCTAACCAAATCCACTTCCTTTTGTGCAGCCCTGTGAATTCACCAAAACGCCACTCCTGCACCTTCCGGGAAGCTTTCTCATTTCTTGCCGTCCAAGCCTCGCAACCACTTCGAGTCCTCGCAACCTCAGCACCGCTTGTGCCTAGTCCGGTCACCTTGTGCCTCACCATGACTCCGTCTCAAAGTCCTGCAGCCATCATAGACAAGAAAATACATCACATAGCACCGCACAGAATATTATAATCAAACATTAGCATCAGAAAATAGCACAACATGCCCGAGACAAACTCAACCTTTCCAGAGCACGTGTCAATTACTCATCACATACATGGGGTTACCTCCACATGGTCTCTCACTAAGATGGCTAGATTTTAGATTATAAAGAATATAATTCTATCAACTATTTGTCTATGTTGCTTGTAAAGCTGAAAGAGAAGTGCGGGGTCGACAATCTCGCTCTAGGGGCAATTTTGGAGGATCTTTTTGCAGGTCAGCCAAGTCAGCAACATCACATGGCACCTTCCTCCACGTCTAGCCGAGATGCACCCTCCTCAATCCGTGCACCCCCTGCTACTCCTTTCACATCTACACATGTTCTTGATGTAAGCAAATCAGCAAAGGTACATGTTCCTAGAAAAAGTGCATCCATTGCTTCTACAGGGCGATCCAAAGATGTACAATGTCACCGTTGGAAAGTATTTGGGCACTTGATGCGTGATTGTCCAAGTCAGCAAACTTTGCTTATCAAGGACAATGGTGAGTACACTTCAGCTAGTGACATTGAGGAAGAACATGTTTTGGTTGCAACTAACAATGCAGGTGAAGACATTGAGGAAGAACAAATAGGCCATGTGGCATTTGATAAGTACCAAAGCCTAGTTTTCCAGCATGTGCTAAGTGCTCAAATGGAGCTTGCTGAACAAAATCAATGCCACACCTTGTTTCAATCAAAGTTCATCATCAAGGAATGTTCCTGTCGAGTAATCATCGATGGTGGAAGTCGCAACAACCTTGCTAGCACAGACATGGTCGAGAAGCTTGGCTTGACTATAACTTAACAGCCTCATCCTTACTACATTCAATGGTTGAATTCTTGTGGTAAGTTGAAGGTGACTCAACTTGTGTGCATACGTTTTTCTATTGGATCTTATCATGATTATGTTGATTGCAATGTCGTACCTATGCAAGCATGCTCGTTATTATTAGGTAGGCTTTGACAATATGATAAATATACTGAACATCATGGTAGATCTAATCATTATACTTTCACATATAAAGAAAAGAAAATCACTTTTCTTCCAATGTCTCCTACTACCATATTAAAGGATGAAATAGACAAAACTGCAAGAACAAGTCAGGAGAAGACAAAAGTTGATCCTAGGATTATAGCTCCAAGTGAAACTAAGTTGAAAGTTCTTGTTATGTTAGCTACAAAATCTGATTGCATTGACATGGCAAAGCATGAATATGAATGCTATACTATGATTTGCAAAGAATCTTCATGTCCATTAGAAGAACTGCATGTTTCTTTGCCTCCTGTTGCTCTAACCTTTTGCAGGAAAGTGATGACTTGGAGAAAATGATTGAGTCAAGGACAACTTAAATTCAAGAAAGGGAGGATGATGAGGACATCAACCCTAAGGATGCAACCAGTACTTCGACTGTGATACCATGTGGAGGTCACCTCATGGTAATGATGACTAATTGACTCTTGATCTAGAGAGTTTGAGTTTGTTGTTCTGTCTACGACCTTGGCCTTCGACTTACTGCTATGTGTGGTTGGCAGTCAGTCTTACGACCATGTGGTCGAAAGTGGCTTTTAGGACTTGGTGTTCAGCAGAGGATTTATGACTTGATGGTCGTAGGTGATCCTTCGATCTGAGGATGTCGTTCTCGGGGTCTACGACTTTATGGTCAAAGGGGATCGACTTGGTGGTCGTAGGCGATCGAGTGGTGGTTGTAAAAGCTCTTACGACTTGGTAGTCGTAACCAGTGCTAGGGCTTCGTAGTTGTAGCTGTCCTCATGACTTTGTGGTCGGCACTTTGTCTTGGTAGTCGTAGATGGCTTACGACTTGGTTGTTGACAGAGACCCTTACGACTTGGTTGTCGGCACTATGACTTGATAGTCGTAGACTGATAATTGATGGTCATAGCGATTTGCCGATGTAGTTGTAAGTCGTACCAACCAGGTTTTGTAGTCATAGCGATCGGGTGTAGAGGTTGGAGTCTGTGTGGTCGGTGATCGTAGCTATCGGTTGCGGTTGTTGTAGCCACTGTCTGCGGTAGTCGTAGCTTCTGCTGCTTGGTTGTAGCAAGCTTCGTGGTGGTCATAGCTGTCTCGTGTGTTGTCGTAGGCTGTTGGCACGTCATGTCTTGTGCATTTGAGTGGTCGTAAGTGGTTTACGACTATGATCACGTTGAGTAGTCGGTGGTTTACGACCACATTAACACGAGATGAAGTCGGAGGTCGAGGTTTCGACCGCTGCGGTCGGAAGTCGGCGTTTGGACTTTCGACCACGCGGTTGGGTGTGGTTGGAAGGGCTTGTATGCGGTCGGTTGTACTCAGTAGCGGTTGAAATATCTGGGAATCGGTCGTAATGACTTCTGGGCTGGTCGTCTTGACCTGGAGAGTGGTCGTAGGTCTTATGAATTCCTTGATCTGTGGTTTCGACTGGTTGTAATGGGTTTACGACATGCTGGGTTTGCATTTCCGAGTACCTTCTTGTGTTGGAAATTGATGGAACTTGGTTTTGTGCGGTGCTATGTGATGGTTTGCTTGTTTGTGTTGGTTGCAGGACTTCGGAGCTAGGTCATGGTGAGGCGTAGGAGAACCGGGACTAGGCACAGGAGGTATTAAGGTCCAGAACGGTTAGGATACGCCGAAGATGATCAAGGATGGTGAGGTGGTTGCAAGCCGGGACAATGAGGAACCGGAACTGGAGCTGCCGGAGGTGAACATGACGGGCAACGGTAAGGTGGACCAGGACTAGGCTCAGGGAGGAGTCGAGGTTTAGACGGTTAGGATGCCGGGTGCGGTCGTGTGCAACGAGTGGACCAGGACTGGACTCAGGGAGGAGTCGAGGTCCAGTCGGTCGGAAGCCAGGTGCGGTCGTGCGAGAACATGAAGCTTCCGGGAAGGCAGCGGAGTGGCATTTTGGAGAAATGCAGAAAGCTACAAAGGGAAGCTATGTCTCTGCAAAGCACCGGAGTGGTTGGTGCTAATGGGCAAAGCAGTGAAGCCGTTGGTGTTAGCGGGTAAAGCAACTGTGTCTTGTCGGTGTTAACAGGTTGTCGCGAGTGTGCGCGTGTGTAAAACCCGGTGTTAGTTGGGGTTAATGGGTCATCCCCGGTTCGGACTAAGGGTCCGTGTGTGAGTCTATAAAAGGGAGATGGGAGGCAAGAGTTAGGGTTGAGAAGGTTGGCTAAGCCTTTTGGTGGCTAGCTCCTCTTCCCTCCCATGGGAGATAGGTTAGAGAGTGTGTGTGCGTGCTATAGGCTTAGAGCTCTATCCTCCTAGGTGGAGTGGCTGTAAAACTTACCTCTTCAAGTAATCATTCATCAAGCTAGCTGGGTGAACTTGTTAAGATACTTACTCACTGACATGTTCTTCTGCTGCAACTCATGAAATTCCTCCTTTTGTGAACTTTGCCCAAGAGATGCTGTCCTGATCCTCATAAGTAGTGCAGTAGTTCTCTCACCATTCTGCGACGGCTCCCTCCAACTGATGAGTAGCGTAAAGCACCTTCTCTTGATCTGTACACTGAGCAAGGTTTATTTTCTTTTCCACTGAATGAATCCAGTCATCTTCCTTGAAAGGTTGTGAAGACCTTGAATAAGTAGTTTTGTCCTCATGAACTCTGTGAACTAGACTGTCGGCAAGCTGGCTGATGTGCAACTGCTTCTTGGTTTTGTCTGTTCATCATGGCATTCATGTTCTGCATCATGGTGTGCATCAACTGTGTCTAGGCTGCCATGAACTGACTGAGAGTTGGATCCAATCCCATTGGGGCTACTTGCGGTCCCTAAGCTGACGGATTGATTGCATTATTCACTGGATCCTGATTCACCAGACTACGGCCAGCTGAGTTCCAGGTATCAACCATCTTTTTACTGCTCTAAAAGGAAAACAACTACTGACTTCACAAGGCATAAAAAGGTAAGAGGAAAAAGCATAAATAAGAGGTAAACTCATCTAAGGGGATTTCTAATAGCAAACCTAGACTAAGCAAAGATTTAGCCAAGAGTCTAACAACAAAAACAAAGCAAATAACTCCAATAAAGGTTTTGATATGATTGCAATTTAATGCTTTTAAGGGCAAAACTGCAGCTCATATCACACACAACTGCAAATAAAACCCAAATGATCTACTCGCACTTTCTACACTATACAAGAGTCTAATCTAAGGGCTCCCACTCGGATCCTAACAAGTAGAGCTTGCTAGAATCATCCTTTGAGTCATTGTAAACCACCCATGAGTTGTGGACTCACGGCGACTGCTCTACGACTATGGCTGGAATGAAATGCCAAAGGCACTCCTGACGGTTGCCTACTATGCGTCGTCTCTTCTCCAGACTTGGTGGTGTAGGCGAGGGTAGATGCACAAGCAGCTGTAACATCCCAAAATTTTGTTCCTTTATTAAAAATCAATTCTGGAATTTATTGGATTTTTTCTCGAGTTATTTCAAAGTCCTGATTTAAAGAAAATTTAAGACTTCTGTTATTAAAAGATCAAATTAAGTTCATTGCATTTCTTGTAATTCAAACAAATGTATTTCGCTTTCCTAAAGTCAAATCTGTATTATATTAATTTTCAGAATTTTATAAAGAATTAAAAACTTCCCTTTTAAGTCAAACTGTGCTTTTTCAAAATATACTTATCAAATTAGGTGGAAAATATTTTTATTAAGTCCCAGTTAGCCCCAGAAGGTTCTCTAAATTTTTTTGGATTTTTCAAAATTTATTTGGTATTTTTCTGAGTTTTCTAAAGCTTATTAGCATTTCTGGAAAATCAAAAAGAAAGAAAAATCCTAAAACCCTCCCCGGGCTGACAAGTGTCGCCCATCGGGCCGCTTTTCCCCGCTAGATCTTTTCCCCGCCGTCCGATTCAACTTACCGCTTCACCCCCGCCTTCCCCTCCGCTCCTGCCGACACGTGGAGCAATCGGGGCCGTTCGCCATTTTCGGATCTCATCCCGCCCGTCCGCAGCCACTTAACCCTCCGGCCGAAACCCCCGACAGCTTAGATTTAATCGCCGTTGTCGGATGGAATCGGGACCGTTCCCTTTCACTTAACGGTTCGCTCGGGACCCTACGGCCCCGATCTCCCCCCTGCCACGCGTCACCAATCCATCCACCGCCCGATTTCTTTCCCGTTTCTCTCTCTCACTGACGTGCGGGCCCCGCCTGTCAGGACCTTCGTCCCCGATTGCTTTCCTTCTTCCTCGCGCAATCACCGCCGCTGCCACCGCCATTGATTAGAAAACCGAAGCTTTGAAAGCTTCGGTTTCTTGCCGATTTATTCCCCCGCACCACTGCACGTGCAAATCGCCGTCTCCCCGCACCCCTCTGAGGCATAATCACCCTTAATTACAGCCGTTACCACCGTCGCGATAACCCTCCCCGCCCGTTGCACTCCGGCGGACTTCGCGCGGCCGTTACCCTCCTCCCCAGCCTATAAAAGAGGTGCCCCGAGGTCCCTCTACCCACACCGCCACCCCTCGTGCCTCCAATTCGCGAAATCGAGCTTCGGAGCCCCCCTGCGCTTGTTTCTCCCCGCCGGCCATCAGCAACTCCGGCTTGTAATCGCCGCCGCCTCGAGCTTCCCCGCTCCTCGCTGGTGCCTCCCCGACCTTGCTGGTGCCCAGGCGAACACCGGCGACCTCTCCCCCGAGCTGCTGCGTCGCCGGAACCTCTCCGCCGCCGTGAACCTCCTCCGACCGCGCCCCTCTCCGCCGATCTTCCGCTCCGGCCATCCCCGAAGGCCGCGAAGGTACCCGAGTGCCCCGCGTCCCCTCTTCATTTTGGTACCACCGCGCCGCCGCTCACCGGGCGCCGCGACCATCGTCCCCGTGGCGCCACCGCCGCCGCCGCCCGCCCCGTCAACCGCTGGGCTGAGGTGGCAGCAGGCGTGGCCGCCAGCTGGGCGCCACGCCAGCGCCACCCAAGCGCCTCTGCGCCACCTCGCGCGCGTGCCGCCACGTCGGCACGTTGCCGTGACGTGGCAGCCACGAGGTAGCCACATGGTGCTAAGTGGCAGCCATGTGGTGCCACGTCAGCGCCACCCTCGCCCCCGAGCGCCCGCCTGCCACCTCACCCACCTCTCGGGTCCATGGACTCGGTCCACGACACCCGGGCCCCACATGTCAGCCTCTGCCCGAATATATTAACCCTAGGGCTGACGTCATAATCTGTATTTTCCTATAGAAAAATAATTCGTGTTGACGTCATAAATCCTTTTCGGTTTAAAAATAAATCCAGAAAATACCCTTTTTCTTTTATTTTGAATTTAAACATTGGAAGGCTATAACTTTTCTAAAATCATGCTCTATCCATTTTTGGAATAATTTTGAAATTTTGAAATTTATTTATATTTTGTTTGAATATATTTTGTAATCCCAAGATTTAAATTTAAATTTCCAATTTCTTTTAAAAGCCTCAATCCCTTTCCAAGAATTGTTAGTCCACATCCAAAATTCAAAATTCTGTCTCGCAGTTTATTTTATAATTTTTGGAAGTTTTTTGGATTTTATTTGAATTTTGTTTTGAATTTTCTATGAATTGGCTCTTTACGTTAGATTTCGACGATTCCGGAGACGCTGAGTTCGACGATTCCCCGCAGGGCTTCGATCAAGGCAAGTTACACCTTTGACCATGTTGAACCTAATATTTTAAATTATTTATATTGTTTTACTGTATATACATGCGTATCTTTATTCAAGTATAATTCAAATGGGATTTGAAATTGAGATATTCCCATGATCCTTTGTATATAGCCAATTTGAATTTTGAATTGCTATACCTTATCACCCTAGCTGAAAACTAGTTAGTACCATAGTATTAACTAGAAAATTTTATAGAAATGCTTAGCTTGGCTTAGTATAACTTTAGGTGGGATCAAATGTTTCACATGGAATGACGATATGAAAAATAAAGACTTGACTTCGATGAGTCAAGGATGGTTTATGAAAATTGTTTAAAAATGAAAATAGAAACTTATGATTTGGACTTAGGCTAATGGTTAGGTGGTGGGTGCCGGTATGCACAGGGGAAATGTGGTTGGGCCTAAACCAACATAAGGACCGTTTCTGTGATTCATTTTACGAAGTCACTTTGTACTACCAGAAGTCCGGTATGGGACGGACCTGGCTAAGTAATTTGTGAAGTTCCAAACATAGTCTCGCTATAGGCTGAATGTGAGCGCGGCGTAGGCTGTGGGAAGTCTCGCATGGCACGAGAGGGGGCCCCAACTCGTGGATTCGAGTTGTGGTGAAACCTTAGTGGCGGCGTGATTATTTTGGCGATGGATCATTGGAACAGCCTTGTCATGAACTCTCCGCCGCACAACTAAGTTAGTGTGTTTATCGCGTGGCTCAAGTGAGAGGGAATGTCTTGTGGGTAAAGTTGTACACCTCTGCAGAGTTAAAAACCTATCTAGATAGCCGTGTCCACGGTCATGGACATGCTGAGTAAAGTTGTCACAGATTAGACTTGGATTTTATAAACTTGGTTTTGAGCAAACAAATAGCGCCTTGGTTCCGTCCGGTGGATTCCCGTGGATAGGTTAGTGTGGGTTGGAGCCTGCACTAACGATAATACTAGTTAAAAACAATGTTCGTATACTGTATTAAAATTCAGCTTTTCGTATTTACGTTATTGTATTTAAATTCAAGTATTGCTTTCCGCACATTGCCCTATTAAGCTTTCCTTTGAAATCCCTTATGCATGCATCAACTCATTATAATTCTGGTGTAACTTGCGTAAGCATTTACTTGCTTACCTTGGGAGTACTTCTGTACTCACCTTGCTAAATCTGTTGCCAGACTTCGAGGGCGACTACGACGGTGAGGACTACTTCAGCGAGTAGAATGCGTCTTACAGTCATTCGCCTGTGGGAGGCTGGATGGGCTGTGCTGCCACCTTTACTATCTTTCCGCTGTTTTTGTTTATTTTGTTGGCCTTGTGCCCTTATTGTAAGACTTGGCCTTAAGGCTGTATTTTCGTTTAATAATATCTCGTGGTTATTTTTGCATGATATACATCGCTGTTAAACTTGTGTGCACTAGCTTTTCCTGGGATAGTGCGATTTACACAGAGGGGCTCGGAGTTGTTGTTCCGGGTCCCGACAGAAATGGTATCAGAGCAATAATGACCCTAAGACGTGACCTTAGCTAGAGACCAACCTTAAGAATATATTTTCATAAGAAATGCCCTTTTAAAAACATCTCTTCCTTTTCTCAATCTCTTTACCAAAACTGATTACTAACTCCTCTCCTCTTCCAAATTTTAGATGGAGCAACCCACCCGTGTCTCCCATGGAACCCTTGCCGAACTCTTCGCTGATGATCTGTACAACCTCACGCAAGAGCTCAACTTCTGCCCGTACCCCCTCTACTAGGGATATGTTGGCATGTATGGAGACGAGGAACGCTGGAGGGTGGAAGTGAAGATCTTCAAAGATTTCGGAGCAAACGGAGCCATTCACGTGTTCGACGCACCCCTACCTCGAGACACCTTCTTCGACGGAGTACAGGATGCAGCCCGAGAGGCCATTCGCCAGCTGAGGAACATCTACGCTCGGGACCTGCAGCGCACGGACTTTCGCTACTTCCCCATGAAGACTCCCCTGTGGGCTGCCAGCGACTTCTCATCTACAGAGTATGAGAGCAACCCCCGCATCGTACGACTGGTGGAGTTCACCAAGTCCATGGATCACATGTACCAGACCACCCTGGACGAGCTACACACCGCACAGCAGAAGCTCCGCGCACGCAAAGAAGAACTTGCCGAACTCCGTGCTGAGGATGCAGGCTCCACTGATTCCGGGCCTTTTCCTAGGAGACTCGAGCGCAGCGCTAGTGTCTAGACGACCCTGAGCCTTAGAACGCTATCCGTGAGCTGTAGTCCTTTGTAAACAGCCACGAGACTATTATAATAAAATAAAAAGTTTTGTTTGGCTCTTATTCGTGTTTTCCTTGCTCTTGTGTGTTATTTTGGTGGGATTGTTACTAGAACCTTTCCTTTAGTTCTCTCTCTAAATCTGAAAGCCTCAATAGATGGTGAACACAAGAAGGAACTCCAGCATGGACAACGCCAACCCCGGAGCACAAGGAAGCCACCACTCGATTCCACCACCCCGCCAAAGTGGCGGGACCGGATTGGGCACAATTGATGGCCAATCAAAACCAGTTGATCCAGCTATTAGCTCAGACGATCAACAACCCTCAGGCTCATCATCAACCTGCCCAAGTACCTCCCAATCGTCTTTCTTAGTTCCTGAGGATCAAGCCACCCACCTTCGCCGGCTGTGTTGAACCAATGGACGCCGACGATCGCTCAGTCGATTGGCAGAAGTCGGACATCTTGCGATTGCACCGATCGGGAGCGAGTCCTGTTCCCCTCCCATCAGCTGAATGGGTCCGCGTCTCAATGGTGGGATACTTTCACCGCTTCGCACGCCAACCCGCAGACGGTGACGTGGAACGAGTTCGAGCAGAGCTTTCGCAAGGCTCACATCCCCACCGGCACCATGGCACTGAAAAAGAAGGAGTTCAGGGCCCTGCGCCAAGGAAGTCGCACTGTCAATGAGTACGTGCAAAAGTTCAACCAACTGGCCCGCTATGCGCCGGAAGATGTGGCTTCCGACGAGGCCAAGCAAGAAAGGTTCATGGAGGGTCTGAATGACAATATATCAGTACAGCTGATATCGGGTGACTATACTGACTTCCACCAGCTAGTCAGTAAGGCCATCCACCAGGAGGGCAAGCACATGGAAATGGAAACGCGGAAGAAAAGAATGGCGGACTAGAGGAACAACTCTGGAGGTTCTTTCAAGAGTCGCACCACTCCTCCGCACTCAAATAAGTTCAGACCCCAGGGCAGCAACTTCAAGAACCAGTCAAGCAGGTTCAAGTCCTCAACCAGCCGCCCACCGTTCCAGGCCAACCGCCAGCAGTTCCAAAGCAACCGCACCCCAACAACCGGTGGCAGTGCGGAAGAGCGATCGCGGTGACGGATTAACCTGCTACTACTGCAAGGAACGAGGGCACTTTGCCAAGGCGTGCCCCAAGAAGATTCAAGCGGCGGAAACCCGTGAGCCTCGGAAGTCGTAACGAGGGTAGCAAAGCGCGGACTTTCGTCAAGGGAGAGTGAACCACGTGACACCAAGAAGCTCGCCGCACGGACGTCGTCTTTGGGTATGTTTCTTGTCAATTCAGTACCAGCATCAGTCCTTTTCGATTCCAGAGCATCACATTCATTTGTATCAAAAACTTTTATGGATAAGCATGGGTTGGGCAGGGTAACCCTTAGCAACCCTATGATAGTTCACTCCCTTGGAGCAGAAATGAGAGCAGGGACCTTGTGCCCCAAAGTGGAATTGCTCATAGACGGAACCCGATTCCTAGCCGATCTTTTGGTTTTGGAATCGCAAGGATTAGATGTCATTCTCGGGATGAACTGGTTAGCCAAGAATCGAGGACAGATCGATTGCGCTAACAGATCCATCACCCTCACCAATGACTAAGGCATAGAAGTAATCTTCTCTCCTCAAATCCCGAAGGCAGAAGAATGTGCCCTTTTCCATCTTCAAGTCTTGGAGGAAGTGCCGATCGTACGGGAATACCCAGATGTTTTTCCCGAGGAACTGCCAGGAATGCCACCGGATAGGGAAATCGAGTTTGTGATTGACCTAGTCCCAGGCACCGCCCCAATTTCCAAGAGACCATATCGGATGCCTGCTAACGAGTTAGCAGAATTGAAGAATCAACTCAAAGAATTGGAAGACAAAGGGTACATCCGACCCAGTTCGTCACCTTAGGGAGCACCCGTCCTGTTCGTCAAGAAAAAGGATGAGAGTTTGAGGCTATGTGTGGACTACAGAGCACTCAACGACGTCACCATCAAGAATCAATACCCCCTCCCCAGGATCGATGATCTGTTCGATCAGTTGAAAGGAGCCGGTATCTTCTCCAAGATTGATCTGCGATCAGGATATCATCAGTTGAAGATTCGTGAGGAAGACATTCCCAAAACTGCCTTCTCCACCAGATATGGACATTATGAGTTCACGGTCATGTCATTTGGACTGACCAATGCACCAGCCTACTTCATGAGTATGATGAACAGTGTATTCATGAAATACTTGGACAAGTTTGTAGTAATCTTCATCGACGACATCCTCATCTACTCCAAGAATGAAGAAGAACATGAGCAGCATCTCCGAATAACGTTGGAAAAGCTTGAGAGGATCAACTCTTTGCCAAGTTCAAGCAAATGTGAATTACGGTTAAAAGAGGTTGCCTTCCTCGGACATATCGTGACAGCCAACGAATCGTGTAGATCCTTCCAAGGTAGAAGCGATAATGGAGTGGAAGCCACCAAAGTCCGTAATGTAAGTCGAGCTTTCTTGGACTTGCGGGTTATTACCGTCGGTTCATAGCAGGGTTCTCCGAGACAGCCAAGCCAATGACCCAGTTGCTGAAAAAGGAAAAGAAGTTCGAATGGACGAAGGCTTGTGAGCAGAGTTTTCAAACCCTTAAGAAAAGATTGGTTTCAGCACCCGTGCTTGTTTTGCCGGACGTACATAAAGGCTTCGAGGTTTTCTGTGACACCTCTCTCCTAGGCTTAGGCTGTGTCCTGATGCAAGAAGGCAAAGTGGTAGCCTACGCATCCCGCCAACTCAAGCCTCATGAGTGCAATTATCCTACTCATGACTTAGAGTTAGCCGCAGTAGTGCACGCCTTAAAAATCTGGCGCCACTATCTTATCGGTAACCATTGTGAAGTATACACGGACCATAAGAGTTTAAAGTATATCTTCACCCAGGCAGAACTCAACCTGAGGCAGCGAAGATGGTTGGAGTTGATAAAGGACTACGACATCGGTATACATTACCACCCCGGAAAAGCGAATGTTGTAGCCGATGCCTTAAGCAGGAAGTCTTATGCAAACATGGTGATATCGGAAGAAGACCAGACCCGACTTCAGGAGGGAGTCGCCCGTCTAAGTCTAAATCCGATGGGACCAAACATCCTCACCACCCTGGAGATACAACCTAGCTTGCCTGATCAAATTATGGAAGCTCAGAAGGTTGACGAGGATATCCAGGAAATCAGAAAGAATATGAGAAGGGGCAAGGCCCCAGGGTTCAGTGAAGACGAACATGGTACTATTTGGTTCGAGAACCGCATCTGTGTGCCGAATAATCAGGAAATCAAAACCCTGATTCTGAAAGAGGCCCATGACGCCCCATACTCAATCCACCCAAGTCGTACCAAGATGTACCAGGACCTAAGGGAAAAATATTGGTGGGTTAGTATGAAGAGAGAAATAGCAGAGTTTATTGAAGCCTGCAATACCTGTCAACGAGTCAAAGCCGAACATCAAAGGCCAGCTGGACTCTTGCAGCCCCTGCCTATACCAGAATGGAAGTGGGAAGGAATTGGTATGGATTTCATAACCGGACTCCCAAGGACACAATCGGGTTATGATTCAATCTAGGTGGTCATAGACCGGTTAACTAAAGTGGCTCACTTTATACCAGTCAAGACCACTTACTCCGGGAGTAAGTTAGCCGAGCTATACATGTCCCGGATTGTGTGTCTGTATGGCGTTCCCAAGAAGATAGTGTCAGATCGAGGAAGTCAGTTCACTTCTCGATTCTGGCAGAAGTTGCACGAAGAATTAGGGAGTAAACTCAGTTTCAGTACCGCTTACCATCCTCAGACGGATGGTCAAATAGAGAGAGTTAATCAAGTACTCGAGGATATGCTGAGAGCTTGTACTCTGGACTTTGGGAATAGCTGGGACCGATCATTGCCCTATGCAGAATTCTCGTACAATAATAGCTACCAAGCCAGTCTGCAGATGGCACCATTCGAAGCCTTGTATGGACGAAAGTGCAGGACACCCTTCCTTTGGGATCAGCAAGGAGAACCTCAAGAAACCGGGCCGAACCTACTACAAGACGCAGAGGATAAGGTTAAGAAGATCAGAGACCGACTGAAGATAGCCCAATCTCGGCAGAAGAGTTATGCGGACAACCGTCGCCGAGATTTGACCTTTGAGGTCGGGGACTACGTCTATCTTAGAGTATCCTCACTCAGAGGTGTAAAAAGGTTTCAAGTTAGAGGGAAACTAGCACCACGATATGTGGGCCCTTTCAAGATTCTGGACCGAAGAGGTGCAGTCGCTTATCAGTTAGACTTGCCGCCAAGCATGTCAGGGGTGCACAATGTCTTTCATGTCTCACAGTTAAAGAAGTGCCTCCGGGTACCTACAGAACAAGCCGCACTGAAAACCTTGGACCTCCCGGATGACCTCACCTACCAGGAGCAACCAATCAAGATTCTCGAGACAGCAGAACGTCAGACCAGAAGGAAGACCATCAGATTCTGCAAGGTTCAGTGTAGCAACCACACCGAAGACGAAGCCACCTGGGAGCGAGAAGAAGATTTAAAGACCAGCCATCCCCATCTCTTTTGCTAGCCAGTGCAAATCTCGAGGGTGAGATTTCCTTTAAGGGGGGTAGGTTTGTAACATCCCAAAATTTTGTTCCTTTATTAAAAATCAATTTTGGAATTTTTTGGATTTTTTCTAGAGTTATTTCAAAGTCCTGATTTAAAGAAAATTTAAGACTTCTGTTATTAAAAGATCAAATTAAGTTCGTTGCATTTCTTGTAATTCAAACAAATGTATTTCACTTTCCTAAAATCAAATCTGTAATTATATTAATTTTCAGAATTTTATAAAGAATTAAAAACTTCCCTTTAAAGTCAAACTGTGCTTTTTCAAAATATACTTATCAAATTAGGGGTAAAATATTTTTATTAAGTCCCAGTTAGTCCCAGAAGGTTCTCTAAATTTTTCAAAATTTATTTGGTATTTTTCTGAGTTTTCTAAAGCTTATTAGCATTTCTGGGAAATCAAAAAGAAAGAAAAATCCTAAAACCCTCCCCGGGCTGACAAGTGTCTCCCATCGGGCCGCTTTTCCCCGCCGGATCTTTTCCCCGCCGTCCGATTCAACTTACCGCTTCGCCCCCGCCTTCCCCTCCGCTCCTGCCGACACGTGGAGCGATCGGGGCCGTTCACCATTTTCGGATCTCATCCCGCCCGTCCGCAGCCACTTAACCCTCCGGCCGAAACCCCCGACGGCCTAGATTTAATCGCCGTTGTCGGATGGAATCGGGACCGTTCCCTTTCACTTAACGGTTCGCTCGGGACCCTACGGCCCCGATCTCCCCCCTGCCACGCATCACCAATCCATCCACCGCCCGATTTCTTTCCCGTTTTTCTCTCTCGCTGACGTGCGGGCCCCGCCTGTCAGGACCTTCGTCCCCGATTGCTTTCCTTCTTCCTCGCGCAATCACCGCCGCTACCACCGCCATTGATTAGAAAACCGAAGCTTTGAAAGCTTCGGTTTCTTGCCGATTTATTCCCCCACACCACTGCACGTTCAAATCGCCGCCTCCCCGCACCCCTCTGAGGCATAATCACCCTTAATTACAGCCGTTACCACCGTCGCGATAACCCTCCCCGCCCGTTGCACTCCGGCGGACTTCGCGCGGCCGTTACCCTCCTCCCCAGCCTATAAAAGAGGTGCCCCGAGGTCCCTCTACCCACACCGCCACCCCTCGTGCCTCCAATTCGCGAAATCGAGCTTCGGAGCCGCCCCTACGCTTGTTTCTCCCCGCCGGCCATCAGCAACTCCGGTGAGCAATCGCCGCATCCTCGAGCTTCCCTGCTCCTCGCTGGTGCCTCCCCGACCTTGCTGGTGCCCAGGCGAACACCGGCGACCTCTCCCCCGAGCTGCTGCGTTGCCGGAACCTCTCCGCCGCCGTGAACCCTCCTCCGACCGCCGCCCCTCTCCGCCGATCTTTCGTTCCGGTCATCCCCGAGCGTCGCAGAAGGTACCCGAGTGCTCCCCGCGTCCCCCTCTTCATTTGGTACCACCGGCGCGCCGCTCACGGGCGCCGGCGACCATCGATCCCGTGCGCCATCGCCGCCGCCCGCGCCGTCGGCCGCCGGCCGAGGTGGCGGCGGCGTGGCCGCCACCGGCGCCACGCCGGCGCCACCTAAGCGCCTCGCGCCACCTCGCGCGCGTGCGCCGCGTCGACGCGTTGCGTGGCGTGGCGCCACGAGCGACCACATGGTGCCAAGTGGCAGCCACGTGGTGCCATGTCAGCGCCACCCTCGCCCCCGAGCGCCCGCCTGCCACCTCACCCACCTCTCGGGTCCATGGACTCGGTCCACGACACCCGGGCCCCACATGTCAGCCTCTGCCCGAATATATTAACCCTAGGGCTGACGTCATAATCTGTATTTTCCTATAGAAAAATAATTCGTGCTGACGTCATAAATCCTTTTCGGTTTAAAAATAAATCCAGAAAATACCCTTTTTCTTTTATTTTGAATTTAAACTTTGGAAGGCTATAACTTTTGCATTTTAACTCCAAATTGACCCATTCAAATTTCTACATTTTTCTAAAATCATGCTCTATCCATTTCTGGAATAATTTTGAAATTTATTTAAATTTTGTTTGAATATATTTTGTAATCCCAAGATTTAAATTTAAATTAAAATTTCCAATTTCTTTTAAAAGGCTCAATCCCTTTCCAAGAATTGTTAGTCCACATCCAAAATTCAAAATTCTATCTACCAGTTTATTTTATAATTTTTGGAAGTTATTTGGATTTCATTTGAATTTTGTTTTGAACTTTCTGTGAATTGGCTCTTTACGTTGGATTTCGACGATTCCGGAGACGCTGAGTTCGACGATTCCCCGCAGGGCTTCGATCAAGGCAAGTTACACCTTTGACCATGTTCAACCTAATATTTTAAATTATTTATATTGTTTTACTGTATATGCATGCGTATTTTTATTCAAGTATAATTCAAATTGGATTTGAAACTGAGATATTCCCATGATCCTTTGTATATAGCCAATTTGAATTTCGAATTCCTATACCTTGTCTCCCTAGCTGAAAACTAGTTAGTACCATAGTATTGACTAGAAAATTTTATAGAAATGCTTAGCCTAGCTTAGTATAACTTTAGGTGGGATCAAATGTTTCACATGGAATGACGATATGAAAATAAAGACTTGATTTCGATGAGTCAAGGATGGTTTATGAAAATTGTTTAAAAATGAAAATAGAAACTTATGATTTGGACTTAGGCTAATGGTTCGGTGGTGGGTGCCGGTATGCCTCGTGTTTGGTGACACTTGGTTGATTATCGTGCACGGGGGAAATGTGGTTGGGCCTAAACCAACATAAGGACCGTTTCTGTGATTCATTTTACGAAGTCACTTGTACTACCTCAAGTCCGGTATGGGACGAACTTGGCTAAGTAATTTGTGAAGTTCCAAACATAGTCTCGCTATAGGCTGAATGTGAGCGCGGCGTAGGCTGTGGGAAGTCTCGCATGGCACCAGAGGGGGCCCCAACTCGTGGATTCGAGTTGTGGTAAAACCTTAGTGGCGGCGTGATTATTTTGACGATGGATCATTGGAACAGCCTTGTCATGAACTCTCCGCTGCACAACTAAGGTAGTGTGTTTATCGCGTGGCTCAAGTGAGAGGGAATGTCTTGTGGGTAAAGTTGTACACCTCTGCAGAGTTAAAAACCTATCTAGATAGCCGTATCCACGGTCATGGACATGCTGAGTAAAGTTGTCACAGATTAGACTTGGATTTTATAAACTTGGTTTTTGAGCAAACAAATAGCGCCTTGGTTACGTCCGGTGGATTCCCGTGGATAGGTTAGTGTGGGTTGGAGCCTACACTAACGATAATACTAGTTAAAAACAATGTTCGTATACTGTATTAAAATTCAGCTTTTCGTATTTACGTTATTGTATTTAAATTCAAGTATTGCTTTCCGCACATTGCCCTATTAAGCTTTCCTTTGAAATCCCTTATGCATGCATCAACTCTGTTATAATTCCTGGTGTAACTTGCGTAAGCATTTACTTGCTTACCTTGAGAGTACTTCTGTACTCACCTTGCTAAATCTGTTGCCGGACTTGAGGCGACTCACGACGGTGAGGACTACTTCAATGAGTAGGGCGCGTCTTACGATCATTCGCCTATGGGAGGTCGGATGGGTCAGTCTTGCCACCTTTACTATCTTTCCGCTGTTTTTGTTTATTTTGTTGGCCTTGTGCCCTTATTGTAAGACTTGGCCTTAAGGCTGTATTTTCGTTTAATAATATCTCGTGGTTATTTTTGCATGATATACATCGCTGTTAAACCTGTGTGCACTAGCTTTTCCTGAGATAGTGCGATTTACACAGAGGGCTCGGAGTTGTTGTTCCGGGTCCCGACAGCAGCTATGGTTGAAGTCCCTCCATGGCTTCCTCTTGCTCTGCTATACTGAGGGGAGCTACATATTGCTCCTTGAACTTTCGGATGAGCTTGGACATGCTAATCCAGGATCACGCTAGTGCACACAGTGTAATATAGATGAAATATCAACCATATGCACAATAAAATGAAGGAAAATACTCAAATATTAATAATTATCAGAATACGACCTTATGACCAAGCTTACAACTAATAGCTTGAAGGGCTTAAGAAACTAGTAGTGGAACAGAAATAAGCGCAGTAGCTACTCGACATGTCCACAGGCAATCGACTAGAAAGCGAAGACCTAATTCATGAAGTCATCGAAGTATCCTCCCTCTGTTACCTCCTACTGATATAACTCCTCCTTAAGTGAGCAACAGTGAGTATAAAGCCGTGAGTACATTAGTAGTCAGCAAGTCATTTGTAACAAATGAATACAATATAATATACAACACTTACAAATAGATGGCTGAAAGGTTAATTTACAGGAAGCAACAATTTAAAGTAAATACAATAAATAGATTGAAAGTGAACTTTAAAGAAAAATGATAATAAGTAAACAATCAATGGAATTGAATTAATCACTTGTGAACTACCCATTCAGAAGCTAAACCACCAGTGAACTAACCATTCACTTTTCAAAGATAACCAATCCAAGTTTTTATGATAACTCTACCCCTCGTGTGAAATCACTGAGCATTGTCCATAACTAGGAACATGGCTATTCGAATAGTTTTACACTCTGCATAGGTTGCACAACTGTACCCACACGATGTGATTAGTCTCGTGCTAAGGAAATCACAACAAAGCCTTCACAATGTTCAACCTCGATCTTAATTCCACCCACTAAGGTTTCGCCATTGAGTGGGCTTTAACCTAGTCGATAATTGCCCCCTCTTGCGCATTATGGAAATCAGCAACCATGTTCAACTCAGTGGCAGAATTGAAATCAAAATATCATAAATTAATTAGCCAGGTATATCCCATACTAGACATATGGTTTGCACAGTAAACCTTATATCAATAGCGCACAAAGTTAAGTCCTTAACATTACTCAGGCGAGACTTCCACATCCCTCGAAGTGAATCCACACATCCCCCTTTACTGCACAATCACTCGCCCAAGCGAAAACTAATTTTGTATAACCAACATCAATGATACACCAATGTCATGGCACACCAATTTTATAACTAAGGCGCCAACCACGATTCAATATCTCTTTAAGTCAAATTAATGAATTGATCACATGTGATGATGATCCCATCGGGACTATAAGCGTGGCTAAGCAAATTAATCGCACAACACATGCGACAACTAATATGGTATCACTAAATAATTTTCCATCCTATGGTAACAATGGCATCATGGTATTCAAATTATCAATGTGGGATTAATCAATTGGGATGATAACTACCAAGTATAAGGGTTTGTAAGAAAATAGCGATGCATGATAATTTAAAACAATATAAATAATTAATAGATTGAAAACTAGGTTTAATATAATTAAAGTACATGACTTGTCTTGGCCTTACTCAATGATCAACTCTTGATCTTCTAGTGGTACTCCCGTTCCTTCGAAGAGGCAATCTAACGAGAGAGAAAATAATGACATAAAAATAAAATCAAATCAAATTAAAATGAACTCCAAAAACTTCAAAACTAGAATAAAAAGATAGAGCTCAATTTTAGATAAATTTAGAAAAAAGAACGGGGTCAATCGGAGTTAAGACGGAGGAGAACATGCTCTTGGAAAATTAATCTAAAGGAAAATACTAGAAAATTAGAAAAATTACTGTATTGTAGACTCGATGCACGGAAAGTCTAGTTCACGGTGGACTCGACTCATAGAATAGTGCACGTCATTAGGCTTGTTGATGCGACGGCTAGGGTTGATATGGAAACTAACTGGGCTGACACGTGGTTGACAAGTGGCGCTAGGGCTGATGTGGCAGGTGACGTGGCACGCTGACATGGAAGATGATGTGGCATACTGAAGTGGCATCTGACGTGAAACCTAGGATGGCTTGGTACTGACGCGGCACTGACATGTGGCAACACGTGCCACCTAGGGCTAACGTGGCTGCTGACTCGGCTGGATCCGGCTCACGGGTTCATGGCACAGTTTTGCTGATATGTGGGACCAACTTGTCAATGTCTCAGCTCATGGCAGGCTTGGTCCTTGGAGAAGGTGAAAGGTCATGGGGGCACGAGTGCTGGGTGTCATCACAGTGATCTGACGGCGATGGGTGAGCCACGTGGAAGGATCTCTGCCGTTGGCACAGATTTGGTCGAACGACTGTGATGGTGGTCTGGGTGGCCTGGATTCTGACGTGTGGCAATACATGGGTCCTGAGGTGTTTCTTCGGCCCACGAGGGGCCAAGGTTGCACTCAGACCGAGAGGAGCGTGGTGTGGTGAGGCAGCCGAGGGCGATGCGTGGGCATCGATGTGGGCGAAACAGAGCGGGGCGGCGTTCACCAATGACTTGGATAGGATGGCGGAGCTCACCAGCAGCAAAGAACAGTGGATGACGGTACATGGCGGCTACGCAAGGCGGCGGTCATCCCGAACGGCAGCGAACGGAGAAACAGCAGTGCACACCAGTGGCTTGAACTCATGGCGACTATGATGGTGATAGTAGAGGCGACTCGGCTAGAACAGCGAGGCAGGTGAGCGGCTCGGGGTGCAAAAGAATAGAGGAGGGGTTTGGCTTTATGGCACGGAAGCCGAGGGAATCTGAAACGGGCACAGAAGGAGGAGTTCACGGTGGAGACGGCGCGTGGCGGTGGAGTCCCGACCGTGCATGCGAACCAAGGCCGAGACGGAGATGAATTCCACATCGGGACGATGATGAATAGTAGCTCCACCGACGGATGTGTGACACATGGATATTGGCGCTTCGTGTACCCAATGCGTGCGCCCCTCTTCGATCGTTTTGGCTCTCCAATGCATCTCGATCTTTGTCTCACGTGTAATGTATTCCTTGTTGTATAAAAATGACCGTCTGCCACTAAAGATTAATCCCCACATCGCTGCTCCTATTCGAGCACCTCATCGGCTGGCTATCTTCCTAGCTTGTCTTAATTATTATCTAACCCTAGGTAATATGGGTGCACACCCTTACGGCAAGTCAGCTTGCCTAGGACTAAACATTTTAAAATCCACCCTAGTTGCCATCGTTGGCTCCTTGACTCGGTGCATCCTCGTAGGCATAATGGTCTTGTCCTCCTGCCTCTGGATATGAATATGCGAGGGTGAGCACACTAACCACCGTGCTCCGTGAGCCAATACACAATATGCAATAATTTAACATGCTTGGCTTGACAAAGGATAGGCTCAGGTTATTTTGTTTGCCGGAAATTTGCTTTTAGAAGACGTCAGATATTTACATAGAACTTCCTAGACCTAGCCATTTGGACTAAAACCATAGTATTTGAAAAAGACATGTGATGACAGTATTGGTATAGATTACATCCACCTTTACATGTCACCAACACCATATATTAGCCTTTCAGCATTACAGCCACTTACATTATCTCTGGGATGACACCCAAGACTACACAAACCAGGACAGTCCATTGTCCTTCATTTTCCCTTTCCAAGTCCCAACCATAAAAAATTGTTTTTGAAATAGAACTATATCTAAGTTAAGTTCCCATGTCTACTCTTGATCGTGGGCATGGCTATTCGAATAGTTTTGACTCTGTAGAGTTTTCATCACCACACTTCTCCCTCCCCTACCTATGAGATGAGTCTGAGGTTCGATAGATTTACTCAGCCTAGTTGCACTTTGCAGACTTGTGGTTCTACTGTTTTACAATGGGAGGTCATGACCCAATTTGGTCCTTAGGTTATTTGGGCGGTTCTACCACAAACCACACACTTGTGCACACCGATGCACCATACCCGCAACCAGCCGCCCAGACGTATAAGCATTTGAGGATTATGGGAATAAAATAATGATCATTTTAAAAGTACACGACCATTCTCCTTTACAACTTTCCCAAAATCACTCTTGTAATTGTATGTAATGTTTGGGATATTTGAGCACTCTTGATAACTAGCAGGGCTAAGCCAGAAGCATACTCGTAATTTATTTTCCTTTGAAAAAATATCTTTATAATTTTTCCTAGGGATATAATAGGGGGTCACTGTTTAATGGGCTAGGGAGGTGTAATAGTAGCATCTGATACAAGGACAGCTAGCTAAACATTAAAAACAACACAATGTAACACATAAAATAACAGCATGCATTTAATAATTTAAATGTAAATACTTTAGCTAAAGTGGGAATTCAAAATAATCAAAGTATTGACTCACCTAGTTCGCAATTGTCCTAGTCTTACTGATCTTGACTCGCGTCTGCCTCAGACTGTTCCTCTTGGGCCTCGTATGCTAGTTTTGCGATAAACGTAAATTTTAAAATCAATTAAAAGAACCAACATGATTTAGCAAGCTCAAAAATTCATTATTTTGGTTCCATTGGAAAGAGGGTTAATTTAGATGGATTTAGCAATTTTTCTCACTTTATTTGGAGTTAAAATGAATTAGTTATGAATTTTTAAAGTTCTCAGTTCAATTAATTCAAAATAGAAATTCAGAAATCATTAAATAACCCGAGGAGAGAGAATGCCTTAGACTGACAGGTGGGGCCCACAATGTATATTATTTTTATTTTTTTCTATCTGACAGGTGGGACGCACCGGTGTTTATTAATTCTTTAAGTTTTCAGAGACTGACATGTGGGGTCCACTAGGATTTGAAATCTCTTAACTCACCAGTGACTGACACGTGGAACCCACTATGGGTATTAATTCCATACTACAGACACTAACATGTGGGGCCCATAGGGGTTATTAATTCCTTCCTCAGTTTCACTGACAAGTGGGGCCTAAGGATTTAAAACTTCGGGTGACACTGACAGGTGGGGCCAGGTACCGGTTTAATTAAAACACGGTCCACATGTAAGTGACTCATTAACTTAACTATAGTCATTAGAGTTAATTAATTGCTCCCCTAATTATACAGCCGAGACAAACAGTGTCATCTTCCGCCGGTCGCTTCCGGCAAGGCTTGTCGCCAGCGGGGAGGGTAGCGGCCAGCCATGAGCATTCGCAAAATGGAGTCGCCGTATGCTGAGGATGCTGTTAGCTGAAGGAATTGGTCGGAGGTGGACTCAATCGGCGGCGGGCACAATGGCCGGAGTTGGGGAAGAAATGAGCGCCGGCAGGCTGCGAGGCACTGGAGGCCGATTGCATTCGGTGGGAGAGGGATATGGATGGGAGGAGCCAATCGGAGGCGTCGGCAAGCTTTTATAGGTGACGGGGAGTGCTGTCGGCATGGGGGCGATCGTGACGGCCATGGCGGTGACGAAGGGGGGTGTGGCCATAGGGCGCTGATTGGAGTTGCGATGTGAATGAGCTGTGACAGGAGAGATTAGTAGTTGGCGAGAGTGGGTGTCACCAGTGACTGTGCGCGATCGTGGGTGATGCGGGGATGGCCGAGCTGACGTAGCAGCATGGGCGCTGCCGCTCGGTCGCGCTCGGAGGGAGATGGGGGCGGTTGGCGGAGGTACCACAGCGAGCGGAAAGCGGTATAGGGCGAGGAACACATCGGCGACCATCGGTCCGAACTGGGAGCTCGAGACTGGGGGCTGACGAGCGTGGGCTTTCGGGGGAGGAGGACGGCTCGGGAGCGCGCAAGGCAGAGGGCGAGCAGGCGCAGAGGGAGGAGGGCGAAGGAGAAGAGGGAAGCTAGCTGAGGCCTTTTGGGCCGGCTGGTTTCCCTCCTCTTCTTTTATTTTTTTCTTTTAATTTTCCATTTCCCTTTTTATTTGATTTCTATTTGCAATTTAAATGCTTTTGATATTCTTGAGACTTGGGTGCTTATATGTATTTTTACACATATTTTGTGCCTACTATTCCAAGGTATCCTTTTAGTATTTTTATTTTTTTTTCTTGTTGTATTTTCTATATTTTACAAGCCTCCTATTTAAAATTTGTGTGACTTTTGAAAGTTTAGAAATTTGATGGGCTTGCACATGTATTGCTAATCTACTTTTTATGAATTTTTGGACAAGAATTTGGATCATCTTTTCAGATTTGTAATTTCTTTTGAAATTTTCTGTTATCAAATATATTGTTTCTTTTTGGGTATTCCCATGTTATTTCATGTGCTTTAACATTATATGTGTATACACACACACACACACACTATCCTTTGATTTAATGGAACCTCAACCAAAAACTAAGGAAATCTAGAATTTTGGAATGTTACGAAAATGCCAAAATTTCAAAATGCCCCAAGTTACACAACATCCATAGGTTCAAAAATTGGAATGTTACAAGTCTGCCCCCCTTAAAAGGAATCTTGACCCCCGAGATTTGGTCTAATCTGAAAACAAGTAGGGGTAATCTTTTCGCAATTGGTCTTCACGCTCCCAGGTGACTTCCTTTTTAGTATGGTGGTTCCATTGCACTCTGCACATCCGGATGGTTTGATTTCTCGTTCTCTTTTCCACCATGTCAAGGATTTTGATAGGGTGCTCCTGGTAGGTCAAATCACTCTCGATCTCGATCTTTTGTAAAGGAGTTTGGTCTTCTGGTACCCGAAGACACTTTTTGAGTTGAGATACATGAAAAACATCATGTATATCTGCTAGATTTGTAGGCAGCTCCAATTGGTATGCTACCTCTCCGGTCTTGGCCTTAATTGGGAATGGCCCAACGTAACGGGGAGCGAGCTTTCCTTTGACTTTAAATCTTCTGACTCTCCTCAAGGTTGACACCTTGAAATGCACGTAGTCTCCAATCTCGAATTGCAATGGCCTTCGTCTTTTGTCCGCATATCTCTTTTGTTTGGATTGGGCAGTTTGCAGTCAATTCCTAATCAGGCAAACTTTCTCTTCAGCTTGTTGCAGGGTCTTTGGCCCAAAGATGGAACTTTCCCCTACTTCAGACCAATGTAGAGGGGTTCAACATTTTCTTCAGACTAGCTTGTTGTCTATTGTTGTAGGCAAACTCTGCATAGGGCAAGCACTAGTCCCAATCCATGGTAAAGTCTAGGGCATAAGCTCGAAGCATATCTTCAAGTATTTGATTCACCCTTTCTGTTGAGCCATCTATTTGGTGGTAGGCAGTGCTGAACTGAGTACCTCGGTCTGAAACTATCCTCTTTGGTACACCGTGTAGACACACGATGCGGGATATGTATAATTCCGCCAGCTTGTCTTCCTTGTAAATAGTTTTGATGAGACTGCAGTAATCCTACTAGCCGTTGGTGTTCAGCTTTCACTCTTTGGCATACTACCTGTCGAACCTAGATTTTCAATCCAGAATCCTTTGTGATTTCACCGCACTATTCTCTAGATCAGTAGATAGTTCTCACAAATACATTACTGAATATCAAAATACATATCAAGCGGAAGTGTAATTATAACAGAATACTTACACACGGGCCAATGAGGCCGAAAACAATGAAAGCAGCAGCAGAAACGAAGCATACAGGTGGAACCCACAGCACATGCCCACAGGCAGCCAACTGGGGGTTCGTGACCTAGTTCTTGGCCTACTCGACTTCTTCATCATCATGACTTGGCACATTGCTGAAGTGCAGCGGTTCGACTCTTGATCCTGGATTTTTGTGAGCGAGAGTGAGCACACTAACCACCGTGCTCAGTGAGCCAACATACAGAATGCAGCTATATAACATGAATGGCTTGACAAAGTTAGGCTCGGGTTATTTTATTTGCCGAAAACTGCATTTCGAAAGACTTAAGGTTAAGTGTAAGAAATTCCTAGACATAGCCTTTAGACCAAACTTTATAATACCTTTGATTAAAAGATTTTATAGAATAAGTACAGATCTCATCCACCAATCCATGACTCTTATACCACAAAACTAGTTTTCAGTGTCATAGCCACTTAACTTACCACTGGGATGACACCTAGGACAACACAAATCAGGGCCTTTCTCTGCCCTCAACTTTACCCATTCCACCAGGTTTTTGAAATAGAACTATATCTAGTCAAGTTCTCATGTCCGCCCTTGACCGTGGGCACGGCTATTCGAATAGTTTTGTACTCTACAGAGTTTGTACAATTTACCCACAAGAGATAGATCTGCTCGTTGCCTCACATGATTCCTTGGCCATGTGGTTGAGTAAATTATCACGAGATTGTTACAATGCATAATCCTACTTGTGGTTACGTCCGCTAAGGTCTATCTTCTGTAGGATGCGTACATCCCTCGAGAAGGGTCCCTCGTGAGCCATCACGAGCAAAGGCGGGGATGAGACCATCCATCCCTTTGCTCGTGTTCACACCTTCACGTAACCACACTAGAGCTATGCAGATTACTTAGCCCTGCCTACATTTTGCCAGCTTGTGGTTGTACTGTTGTATCTTGGGAGGTCATCACGAGATTCGGTCCTTAGAGTTACCTGGGCAGTACTACCACTAACCACTCTCTCGTGCACCACTGCACCACACCTCTGGACCATCCGCCCAGATATTTAAGCAAGTTGGGGTTTTTGGGAACATAAAAATATCCTTGTCCAAATACACCAACCATTTTCACCCTATCTTCCCAAATCCAGTTCTCATAGTCTGAAGTGATGCTGGGGACATTTTGGTGCCCCTAAGTATCTAGGCACAACTAAGCATGGTATATAATTATGGACTTATTTTCAAAAGAATACCATTATAGTTTTACTAGGGTGAAAAGGCTCACATATTCAATTATTCTAAAAGAATAGTAACTAGGGTATGAAAATCAGGCATATACTTAGCACATAAAATAATAGCATGCAGTTGATAATTTAAACAGAAATAAATTGCAGAAAATGTAGGTCCAATATGATCAAAGTATTGACTCGCCTGGCGCGATTTACCGTAGTCTTCAGCTTACTCAAAGCTTTCTCGTTTGCTTATCTCGAGCTTCTGATCTTCATCGTCTTCTAGATTCTGGTCTCGCTGGATCCACTGATCTTCCAAAATTCTAATCTCTAATTATGCGCTAAGCAATAGAATGCAAATAACTCAAAAGATCTAAGAAAATCCAAATAAACTCAACTTAAATCTTTATTATGAGTTAAGGGTGATTTTTGGTAGAATTGATTGGACGTGGGGAATTGACAGAGTTAACACCGTTGGAACGGAGTGATGATGGCGAAAAGGAAAAAGGAAGGATTATTGTGGGAGGGTATTCGCCGGAACATTCCGCTTCAGGTTCAAAGATGCCCAGGCATAGCCGACTGTTTTTTTGTGCGTGCTTTTTCCCTAGCAAAAGCAAATAATCTTGCCGTTATATACAATTCTTTCCTTCTTATGCCTGCTTCTTTTACAAATGCAAGGCCGTTGTGGACTGTGACTCTAATTCGTTGCGCTCACTCTTCGTCGGTGCGTTTTTTCGATTACAGGACTACCTCATCGGTTGCTTATGCGATTAGGTTTTAGGACGATTGCAACGAACTAAAGCTATGATCAAAAGAAGGTACTTCCTCTTAATTAAAAACTATCTTGCGGTAATTGCTTGGTTGCCATGTGTGTTACGCCACTTCCCTCTCTTTTCGTTTCTTGGGTTGATTCTTTTCTTCATTTACGTTTCCCTTTTTCGTTTCCCGCGGCCTTTTGTGGTCTTTGCGTTTATATTTTGTTATTACGTTATGTACGTTCCTTCCTTTTTTATGCTCGTCTTATTTTTTCTTACAATTCAACTGTTGCTGGTCCGATTTAGTTTGAATATTGCTTCATCTATACATTTGTTGCCGCTTGTTGTGCAGATCTGGAATATTTCTAATCACTACTACTGTTCAGCACCGCTCACGCTGGTCAGTTCATACAGTATTCTATTTTGTTATGATAGTGATTATTCTTTTGGTGCTTTTGATTATTTGATACATCATACTGCCTTTATTTCTTATAACAATGGCTGATTTTATTATGTTGTTGGTTATATAATACATCTTTCGTTTTTTATTCATGCCTACGCTTACCTTTTCTTAGAACTTTCTTGTTTCCTTAATATTCCTATTCTGTTATTGCATTATATATATTGCTATGAATACTGCGCTTATTAATACGAGGCCCAAAACGCTACACATAGATATATATGGAGGGAAATACAAAAAGATATGCTACATAAAAATAATCCATACATAGAATAATTTATCCTTAGCTTTTCTTGCAGCCTTTCTGTAATCTCTCCGTTTCTATTATGCTACTATACTACATGTATTATAGTGCCGTTCCTTTCTTTATACCTCTCTTACCTACTTTCTATGTACTTATACTTATCTTTTCTTAGGCTGTTTTTGCTTCTTCCTTTTTAGTTGTGTTTATACTTAGCTTTTTTCTGTAACATTGCCTTCCCTATTTTACTGCTACATTACATATATCATTGTTGATATTATATGTGTTAATGTAAAGCTCAAAGGGCCATTTGTATATACATATACATATATACATATACCCATACATACACACACACACACATATATATATATAATAGTACTAAGAGATATGTCATATAGAAATAGAGTATATATAAAATAGTTTAGCATTATCTTCTCTTACAGTCGTCCTATAGTCTTTAGTATTCTTGTTCTGCTATTATATGATGTATATCGTAGTGTTATCCTCTTCTTTGTACCTCTCTTGCTTCCTTTCTATATGCTTACACCTATCTTTTCTTAAAATCTTTCTGTGATCTTACCATTTGTATTTTGCTATTGTATTTTATATACCGATATATAGAGAGTTGTATCATATAGAAATAGATTATATATGAAATAGTTTAGGTTTATCTTCTTTTGCAGCTTCTTCATGTCTATTCGTGCTTATACTTACCTTTTCTTACAATCTTTCTATGATCTTGGTAATCCCAGCTCTACTACTATATTACATATAGTGTCTATTGATATGAAGCCCAAAGAGCTATATATATATATATATATATATATATATATATATATATATATATATATATATATATGTAGAGAAATAAAGCACATATAAAATAATTTAACTTTACCTTTTCTTAGCACCCTCCTGTAATCTTAGTATTCTTACTCTGCTATTACATTATGTATATCATACTATTAGCCCCTTGTTTGTGCCTCTCTTGCTTCCCTTCTATATGCTTACACTTACCTTTTGTTAGATTCTTTCTATGATATTACTATTCCTATTCTACTATTATATTATATGTATCAATATATAGAGAGATACGCCATATAGAAGTAGCCCACACATGGAATAGTTTAGCCTTATTTTCTTTTACGCTTTCTTCATATTTATTCATTCTTATACTTGCCTTTTTTTAGACCCTTTTAGTGACTTTAGTATTCCAAGTCTATTATTATATTGTATATCCTATTACACATATAGTGTATATTGATATGAAGCCCAAAAAACTATATGTTTGTGTGTGTGTAGCAGAGCGTAAAAAGGTACGCCACGTAAAGTTAAAGCATACATAAAATAGCCTAGATTTATCTTCTTGCTCAGCCTTTTTGTACCATAGTGTTCTGCCCTTCTTTATGCTTCTCTTACCTCCCTTATATATGCTCGCACCTATCTTTACTTAGAAACTATTGTCTTCCTCTCTTTATACTCATCTATGCTTACAGTTACCTTTTCGTAGAATTTCTCTATAGTCTTACTAATTCCCTTCTTCTACTATGTTACATACATCAATACACATAAAGATATGTTGCAAAGCCATAGACCATACATAAAATAACTTATCCCTAGCTTTCTTGCACCCTTTCTGCAATCATATTGTATTTATTCTGCTAACTTTTATGTTCTTGTGTAATATTCTTTTGCTCATGTTTACCTTTCTATTTTGTTATAGCCTTTTTTTGAACTGCGTGTTGCTTCTGTGTAATTATGTTATGCATACTTTCGCTTTTTTATCATTGCCTTATTTTTTTATAGTTGGCTATTCTTCTGTTCATGTTTAGTTTTTTGTTTTGTTATAGCCTTTTTGTGATCTCCGTGTTCCTTCTGTGTAATTATGCTATGCATACTTTCCCTCTTTTTACCGTTGTCTTGTTTCCTTTTTATAGTTCAGTATTTACTTACATAGCTCTTTTTTGTCTACGAGCTCATTGTAGTTGCTTACACAGTTAGCTTACTTCCTATTTTCCCTCTTTTAATCTTTTGTGCTTGATCGCTTTGAATACTAACCTCGTGCTTGAATTGCTATTTGTTGTGGGGGTGGCCCCCACCTAAGCCCAGCTAGCCTGTTAGCGAGTTATGAACCCGTGTACGGCGACAAGATGGTCTCAGGAAGAATACTCGAGTGTAAGGGCACTATTGTAAAGACACTCCCTCGGGATATATGTATGTACATGACGAAGCCTCTGGGGGACAAGAGGTCATTTGTTCACCTAACTCTCCACTACCATACTCTCTCTCTGTGTGGTCTGTAGCCACAACAGTTGGCGCCGTCCGTGGGGACGACGGAAGTAAGAAGACCTCAAGAAGGATGGCACCAACATCGTCGGCGACAAGGAGGAAAGGGGTCGCGGAGGCGGCACCTCGCGTCAGCGTCGGCACCGCGGTGTCAGCATTGGCGGCTGTAGGAGTGAACGATAACGCTCACGACGTAGCCGTCGACTCCAACCCTGCCTCCGCCGACGTAGCCGTCGACTCCAACCCCGCCTCCGCCGACGCAGCCGTCGACTCCAACCCCGCCTCCACAGAAATGTCCAACGGCCCCGGTAATACTCCGACTCGAGCCAATAATGCAGGAATCCACCACACAGACGGGGCGGACAATCCGACGGCACGGGCGCTAGTCGCGGCTGCCAAGCCAGTGCGACCAGGTGCGCCGCCCGTTTTGACTACGCCCGTAGCACAAAGATCCCTGCTGGCCGCCCTCCATGCGCTCCAGCGGGAGCTGGCAGATCTCCACGACATTGTGAGCGCCATGCAAGAGGCTTCGAGCCTGCAGATCCCGATGGCCGTCGCGCCGGGGGCCCGTCCACAGCACCCGCAACAAGCGCCCCCTCAGATTCAGGCCGTCAACGTCATCTCCGGGGGTTCGTCGTCGGGAGTCTCGCAGCAGCCACAGCTGGGAGTAGCTCAAGGCGAAGTCACCTTCGCGCCCGCCAATGCCCGGGGTGTCGAGTTTCCTCACCACGACCCCTTGCTCGTCCGGGTCGACATTGCAGGATGCGACGTCTGACGTGTCCTCATCAACGGAGGCAGTTCGGCGAATGTGCTTTTCGCGGAGGCCCTCGGCCGCATGGGAATCCCTCACCATCGATTGCAACCATCCAGGACCCCATTATGTGGCCTCGGCGGCCAACCCCTACATACATTAGGCCAAGTACACCTCCAAGTCTCCTTCTATCAAGGCGATAATGTCAGGACCGAGGGCGTCGTCTTTGACGTCACAGACACCCCAAGCCCGTACAATGCCATTCTGGGCCGCCCTGCCCTCATATCCTCCAGGGCGGTCCCACATCATGGCTTCCTATGCCTGAAGCTCCTGGGCCCGCGAGGCGTCATCACTATATTCGGCGACCAGGACCTCGCCCGACGCATGGAGTTCACAAGTCCCCGCCGTAGGGTGCACGCCCTCGCAGGCAAGCCTAAGGCGGACACTAAAGGAATACGCGTAGGCTACGGAAGCAGAAAACAAAACTTTTCTACCGCGCACCCAAGAACATCATGCTAAGGAAGGATCATGGATCGTTACCACTTAGACGCCAGCGCAGCGAAGAAGAATTGAAACCGATCCAATCACGCGTCGAGTTAGTAGTGGAAGTAGCCGATCGTCCCGAACAGATCGTCTCTCCACGCACGCCGATCAAGATCGCAACGAGCAGCGCCTCCACCGTATCCACACGTCCGGGGTTGGGCGCCGATCGCGAGTGTGCTAGCACTCGTGAGCAGCTAGGGTTTGGCTCGGGAGGTGGCGGCTAGGTTTTGCTAGATGTTTTCGGGGGCGAAACCCTCAGCCCCTCGCCTCCATATATAGACCTCCTCACGTGGGCCTTGCGGACCAAGGCCCATTAGGAGTCTATTCGGATCTTTATCCGAATTGAGCCCATATCCGAATCATATTCGAATCGGTGTTCCAACCCGTTAAGCGTGCGACCACAGGTTCACGTATACTTGGTCGTGACCGGAAATGCCTTTCCGGTCACCATGTTAATAGCGGCCTCTAGTAAGACATATTAACCCCAAAGTATATGTAAAGATCATATCGGCTGAACTCGTAATGTTCTCTCATGTACGAATCCCTTTGCCTCACGATATAGATTGAGCTCAAGGCGAGACTGTGTCATCCTCTTAATAGCTCAATCACTCTCTCGATTCCGTGATGGATTATAAACTCGTGATTGACTCCTCAATCACCTTGGCATGGCCATGCACTTTCATAATCCATTACATCGAGGCCCAGAGATATCTCTCCCATAAGGAGGGGCAAATTCTATCTTGATCATTCACATCCCACTACATATTTCATGGCAAACCCAAGACTACTTTTTGACTACCCAGATTCACGGAGTAGTGTTTAGTAGTCCCAAAATAAGCTACTACTCATGTTGGGAACCATGATGATCTCAAGTCTAAGGACTCTACATAAACACTACTTGAGACCAACGATGACACATGGAATCTCTGCAGTGTCTCATGGCAGTCTATCCAACATATGTTCACTAACACATGTCCATATTATTGATTTGGTATCACCATACCATGATCCATAAGACATGATCATCAATCAATACATATGCTGATCTTTGTCTTTGAATCATATTTGTTCCTCATATGATATACGATCGTGGATCATTTAGAAATAGCAACATCTTAGTATTTAAGAGTCTCATGAATAAGTCACATACTCATTGATCAATAATGATGATGTCTATTCCAAGGAACAAAGTAATGTATCATAAACATAGTATGTGATATATACAACATCTCCATGTTGCCTCTAGGGCATATCACTAATGAGCTCTCCCACTTGCACTAGAGTCAACCATGTAGGTATCTAATACCCATTGCCCTAGTGTGAGCCTCATGCTTTGGTTGGGGAAGCGGCTTTGTCAACGGATCTGCAATGTTCAAATCCGTTTGTACTTTGCATATCTTCACATCGCCTCTCTCCACTATCTCGTGAATGAGATGAAATCGCCGTAAATGTGCTTGGACTTACGTGCGATCTAGGCTCCTTGGCTTGCGCAATGGCCCCACTATTGTCACAATGAGGTCCATTGCGCCGGAGGCACTAGCCATCACACCAAGCTCGAAATAAATTTCTTGATCCAAACAGCCTCTTTGGCGCCTTCGTGCTGCTATGTACTCGGCTTCGTTGTAGAATCAAGAACCGTCTGCTGCTTGGAACTCTTCCACTTACCGCACCGCCATTCAGCAGAACACAAATCAAGATTGCGATCTAAAATCATCTTTGTCGGTTTGGAAGCTAGCATCGGTGTAACCATTTACAACGAGCTCTTCCTCACCTCCATAGACAAGGAACACATTTTAGTTCTTCTCAAGTACTTCAAGATGTTCTTTACGGCAATCCAAATGACTTTCACCGGATCTAACGTATCTACTCGTAGCACTTAAAGCATCGAAACATCCGGGCGTGTACAAAGCATGGCATACATAATGGACCCAATAGCCAAGCATATGGAATCGCATTCATTTTATCCCGCTCATCGGTGTACTAGGACACCGATTCTTGCTAAGATTTATACCATGTGACATAGGTAGAAAACCTTTCTTGGAATCATGCATATTGAACCTTTTCAACACCTTGTCAATGTACGTATCTTGGCTTAATCCAATTAGCCTTTTGATCTATCTCTATAGATCTTGATGCCTCAGAATATATGCTGCCTCTCTAAGTCTTTCATAGAGAAACTATTTTTAATGAAGACTTAACATTCGAGCAAAGAAATGTCATTTCCGATCAGTAATATGTCATCCACATATAAGACCGTAAATACGAGTGCGCTCCCACTAGCCTTTTGTAAACACAAGGCTCTTCTTCGCTCTTGATGAAACCAAACCCTTTGATTACTTCATCAAAACGAATGTTCCAACTCCGAGATGCTGCTTTAATCCATAAATGGATCTTTGGAGCTTGCATATCTTTCCAATCGATTGCGGATCGACAAAACCTGTGGGCTGTGTCATGTACACATCCTCACTCGATTTCCATTAAGGAAAGCTGTTTTGACATCCATTTGCCATATTTCATAGTCGAAATATGCAGCAATCGCTAGAATGATCCGAATAGACTTTAGCATTGCGACGGGCGAAAAGTTTCATCATAATCAATACCTTGAATTTGTTTGAAACCTTTGGCCACTGTCGCGCTTTATAGATGTGAACATTTCCATCTATGTCTATCTTTTCTTGAAAACCCATTTGCATTCAATGGTTTTAACACCATCAGTGGATCAACCAAGTTCCAAACTTGATTATTGTGCATGGATTCAATTTGGATCTCATGGCTTCAAGCCATTTCTCGAGTTTGGTCCCACCATTGCTTCTTCATAGGTCTTAGGCTCATCGTTGTCTAACAACAATATGTCCCGTTGTTGAGTAGTCAAGAACATGTACCTCTCGGTGCACGACGTGACCTTCGACCTACGTGGTCTTTGGTGTGTCCACAACAGTTCTTCAACGATTTGTTCATCTGTTGTGGTTCTCAGGAGCTGAAACGTTATCAGTGTTTCTTGAATTTCTTCAAGTTGCACTGTGCTCCCACTATCCCTTCTTGAGAGAAACTCTTTCTCTAAGAAGACACCATGCCAGCGACAAACACTTTGCCTTCTCCTCGATTATAAAAGTAATATCCTTTTGTTTCCTTAGGATACCCGATAAAGAAGCATTTATCGATTTAGGAGTGAGCTTATCAGATTGTAAACGTTTTACATAAGCCTCACATCCCCAAATCTTAAGAAAAGACAAGCTAGGACGTTGTCCCGTCCACATCTCATATGGTGTCTTTTCTCACGATTTTGATGGAACCACTGTTTAGTGTGAACGCGGTTTGTTTCAAGAGCGTACTTCAAAAACACAACGGAAGATCACTTTGGCTCATCATGGGCGCACCATATCTAATAAGGTGCGATTTCTCCGTTCGAATACCCCATTCCATTGAGGTGTTCTGGCGAGTCAATTGTGGAACAATTCCACAATCCTTTAGATGATTGCCAAACTCATGGCTCAAATACTCGCCTCCACGATCGGATCGTAGAAACTTGATTGTCTTGCCTAAATGATTTTGCACTTCATTTTGGAATTCTTTGAACTTTTCAAAGGATTCGGACTTATGCTTCATCGTAGATATACCCATATCTACTAAAGTCATCGATAAAAGTTATGAAGTCATCAAAACCACCTCCGTTGTTAAGCTCATTGGTCCACATACATCGGTATGTACAAGTGCCAATAAGTCATTTGCCCGTTCACCTTGACCGGTGAAAGGTGCCTTTGTCATCTTGCCAAGTAAACAAGATTCGCATGTCTCTAATGATTCAAAATCAAATGAGTGCGAATACCATCTCTATGGAGCTTCGCATGCGTTTCTCATTTATGTGACCTAAGCGGCGATGCCAAATAAGCGTGGGATTCAAATCATTCTGACGTTGCCTCTTTGCATTAATGTTATAGACCGTGACCCTTCAAGAGTAAGAACATATAACCCATTCACCAATGGAGTATGACAATAGAACATATCTTTGAAATAAAGAGAACAACCATTGTCCATAGATTTAAAGTCATAACCTTACGCTTGCAAACATGAAGCGTAAATAATGTTCTTTGAAAGAGATGGAACACAATAACAATTATTCAATTCCAAAACTAATCACGAAGGTAAAGACAATGGCATGGTGCCAACACTACCGCAGCAACTTTTGCTCCATTGCCAACGCGAAGATCCACTTCGCTCCTCCTCAAACTTCTACTTCTTATTAGCCCCTGCAATGATTTGCAAATGTGAGCAACCGATCCGGTATCAAATACCCAAGAATAAGTTGATGAAGTAGCAAGATTGATCTCTATAACATTTATACCTGGAGTGGAAGTCGATTTCCTTCTTCTTCTCAAGATCCTCCATGTACTTTGGGCGTTCCTTTTCCAATGTCCCGATTGCTTACAATAGTAACAATGCATCGATGAGCATCGCCCTTCTTGTCTTTCTTGGCCTTAGAACCGCTCGCGATCGCATCAGAGCTTTCTTTCTTTTGACCGCGATTCTCTTGACATAGGGCTTGCCCTTGCCTTTCTCGCATCATCATCACATGATTGCTGCTTTTCTTAATGCTTTCCTCGGCAGATTTTAGCATCCCATGCAACTCACCCAGGTCTTGTCCAGTTGTTCATGTGAAAGTTCATTATGAATGGCTCAAAGCTCGGGAAACGATCGAGAATCACATCGATAGCCAACTCTTGGCTAAGGGAAAATCAAGCTTTTCCGGACTCTCAATGTAGCCAATCATCTTAATCACATGAGGGTGACGGATTCCCTCTGCAAGCCTCGCACGCAAATAAGGACTTTGAAGTATTGAACCTCTCACCCTTGCTTGGTTCTCAAACATACCACGTAACCCCACAATGATATTGTAGGCATCTGTGTTCTCATATTGCTTCAAGCTCGAGAGGACATTGTGGCAAGCATAAGATAGCTCACATCAAGGCAATCATTCGTTTACTTCTCATAAGCTCTCCGTGCAGCCACAGTAGCATTATCGAGCAAGTCTTCGGGTAAGGAGACTCAAGGACATACTTCTTGCGCTCTTGCTTGAGAACAATTCTCAAGTTGCGATACCAATCCAAAAGTTTGTTCCATTGAGTTTTTCTTTCTCAAGAACAGATCGCAAATTAAAAATCTTGGATGCGGCGTTAGTGACATGATCTACAACACAAGAATATGCAAAGTTTAGCATATGTTTATGTTCATCTTTTATTAAACTATTTAGCAAAAGACTCCCACTATGAGTTTTGCAACAAAACTCCTCTAAGTTACATAGTGGGTAAAGATCCTCATTTCACTAATTCCTAGTGAGCTTTGGCATCACGGCTAGAAAACTAGTGACATGGGTAAGCAACACTTTGCTAATCACATCCCTATATGACTCTACTTTGGGTGACATTAGTATGCCTCGGCCCCAATCTATACCCCAAGGTCCAAAACTATTTTGATAACCTTGTTAAGTAAACCAAATGCTTCCGCATGTAGATGTCCGACATCTACCCCAAATGATGATGATAACCGATGGCACTCTACTTTGGTAGACCTACCATGCGGTGATCATTATCTTTTGGTGCAGCATATGGAAGGGCATTAACACCTAATTTTAAGAGGGATTCTATCCTACCAAAGCAACATATCACATATATCATTGCATAAGAATAAGATAGATAACATCATAGATAAACACATTTAACTATGAAGTAGTATGGCCCAAAAATGGTGATATCCATCTTCAAATAGGTGTAGACGATCTCCATCCTCCACATCACTCCTTTAGGCCACCATGCTTAAAAGCTTGTAACCTCAAAACTAGGCTACTACCTATAATAGCTAGAAATTGAAGATTACAAAGATAGATTCAAGCATTAAGGTCGACACGCAGGTCGTTAAATACAATATATACAGCTAACAATAGCTGAAATAATCATGACACGCAGGCCATGAACGAATTGTACATGCATCACATACATCTCATACATTCAAATAAGCTATAGGGCCATACTATTCACATCATTCTCTGCAAAAACAAGTTAGACGTATAATCGCATTCTACCTAACGATGTGAACCCAAGACGCTATACAAGGGGGGGATACACACGGCGGTCCCGCTGGCCGGCAGCGCCCTGAAAACCTCACAGAATTACATAGATCGCATCTATGAAATCGCTATGAAAATCTTATCGAGCCGATCAAATCAACCCAAATCCGAGCCATTCAAAATGTCTCAATTTTCATTAGATCAATCATATTGATCATCGCGATCGGTATACTTGAGGAGACCACAACACAAGACCTCGATCTGTTGGCTCGATCTACTGATTGTGCGCGCAGTTAGCCCCGATGGTGATTCCAGCCGGTAGGGGCAAGTCGCGCGTACATCAAAGAAGGAGCACGAACTAATCTTTTTGGCCTTATGATGCTATCAACTCATACCAATTTCAACCCCTTATGACCGATTGATCTCATCAACCCGTGCTACCTGATTTAGACGTAATAGATCCAATCTACTACTATCGCATATCAACATATGCGCGATCCAGATTGCAAACTAAGCAAGATGGCTCGATACCACTAAAGGAATACGCGTGAGGCTACGGAAGCGAAAAACAAAACTTTTCTACCGCGCACTCCAAGAACATCATGCTAAGGAAGGATCATGGATCGTTACCACTTAGACGCCGCAGCGCAGCGAAGAAGAATTGGAAACCGATCCAATCACGCGTCGAGGTAGTAGTGGAAGTAGCCGATCGTCCCGAACAGATCGTCTCCTCCACGCACGCCGATCAAGATCGCAACGAGCAGCGCCTCCACCGTATCCACACGTCCGGGGCGAACGCCGATCGCGAGTGTACTAGCACTCGTGAGCGCTAGGGTTTGGCTCGGGAGGTGGCGGCTAGGGTTTTGCTAGATGTTAACCGGACGAATCCCCTCGCCCCTCGCCTCCATATATATAGACCTCCTCACGTGGGCCTTGCGGACCAAGGCCCATTAGGAGTCTATTCGGATCTTTATCCGAATTGAGCCCATATCCAAATCATATTCGAATCGTGTTCCAACCCGTTAAGCGTGCGACCACAGAGGTTCACGTATACTTGGTCGTGACCGAAACGCCTTTCCGGTCACCATGTTAATAGCGCCTCTAGTAAGACATATTAACCCCAAAGTATATGTAAAGATCATATCGGCTGAACTCGTAATGTTCTCTCATGTACGAATCCCTTTGCCTCACGATATAGATTGAGCTCAAGGCGAGACTCGTGTCATCCTCTTAATAGCTCAATCACTCTCTCGATTCCGTGATGGATTATAAACTTGTGATTGACTCCTCAATCACCTTGGCATGGCCATGCACTTTCATAATCCATTACATCGAGGCCCAGAGATATCTCTCCCATAAGGAGGGCAAATTCTATCTTGATCATTCACATCCCACTACATGTTTCATGGCAAACCCAAGACTACTTTTATGACTACCCGATTCACGGAGTAGTGTTTAGTAGTCCCAAAATAAGCTACTACTCATGTTGGGAACCATGATGATCTCAAGTCTAAGGACTCTACATAAACACTACTTGAGACCAGCCGATGACACATGGAATCTCTGCAGTGTCTCATGGCAGTCTATCCAACATATGTTCACTAACACATGTCCATATTATTGATTTGGTATCACCATACCATGATCCATGAGACATGATCATCAATCAATACATATGCTGATCTTTGTCTTTGAATCATATTTGTTCCTCATATGATATACGATCAGGGATCATTTAGAAATAGCAACATCTTAGTATTTAAGAGTCTCATGAATAAGTCACATACTCATTGATCAATAATGATGATGTCTATTCCAAGGAACAAAGTAATGTATCATAAACATAGTATGTGATATATACAACATCTCCATGTTGCCTCTAGGGCATATCACTAACAACCTCCTCACGTGGGCCTTGCGGACCAAGGCCCATTAGGAGTCTATTCGGATCTTTATCCGAATTGAGCCCATATCCGAATCATATTCGAATCAGTGTTCCAACCCGTTAAGCGTGCGACCCTGTAGGTTCACGTATACTTGGTCGTGACCGAAAGCGCCTTTCCGGTCACCTCGTTAATAGCGACCTCTAGTAAGACATATTAACCCCAAAGTATATGTAAAGATCATATCAATTGAACTGTAATGTTCTCTCATGTACGAATCCTTTGCCTCACGATATAGATTGAGCTCAAGGCGAGACTGTGTCATCCTCTTAATAGCTCAATCACTCTCTCGATTCCGTGATGGATTATAAACTCGTGATTGACTCCTCAATCACCTTGGCATGGCCATGCACTTTCATAATCCATTACATCGAGGCCCAGAATATCTCTCCCATAAGGAGGGCAAATTCTATCTTGATCATTCACATCCCACTACATGTTTCATGGCAAACCCGAAGACTACTTTTATGACTACCCAGTCACGGAGTAGTGTTTAGTAGTCCCAAAATAAGCTACTACTCATGTTGGGAACCATGATGATCTCAAGTCTAAGGACTCTACATAAACACTATTTGAGACCAACTGATGACACATGGAATCTCTGCAGTGTCTCATGGCAGGTCTATCCAACATATGTTCACTAACACATGTCCATATTATTGATTTGGTATCACCATACCATGATCCATAAGACATGATCATCAATCAATACATATGCTGATCTTTGTCTTTGAATCATATTTGTTCCTCATATGATATACGATCAGGGATCATTTAGAAATAGCAACATCTTAGTATTTAAGAGTCTCATGAATAAGTCACATACTCATTGATCAATAATGATGATGTCTATTCCAAGGAACAAAGTAATGTATCATAAACATAGTATGTGATATATACAACATCTCCATGTTGCCTCTAGGGCATATCACTAACAACCTCCTCACGTGGGCCTTGCGGACCAAGGCCCATTAGGAGTCTATTCGGATCTTTATCCGAATTGAGCCCATATCCGAATCATATTCGAATCAGTGTTCCAACCCGTTAAGCGTGCGACCCTGTAGGTTCACGTATACTTGGTAAGTGACCGGAAACGCCTTTCGGTCACCCTGTTAATAGCGACCTCTAGTAAGACATATTAACCCCAAAGTATATGTAAAGATCATATCGGCTGAACCTGTAATGTTCTCTCATGTACGAATCCCTTTGCCTCACGATATAGATTGAGCTCAAGGCGAGACCTGTGTCATCCTCTTAATAGCTCAATCACTCTCTCGATTCCGTGATGGATTATAAACTCGTGATTGACTCCTCAATCACCTTGGCATGGCCATGCACTTTCATAATCCATTACATCGAGGGGCCCAGAGATATCTCTCCCATAAGGAGGGCAAATTCTATCTTGATCATTCACATCCCACTACATGTTTCATGGCAAACCCGAAGACTACTTTTATGACTACCCGTTCTGGAGTAGTGTTTAGTAGTCCCAAAATAAGCTACTACTCATGTTGGGAACCATGATGATCTCAAGTCTAAGGACTCTACATAAACACTATTTGAGACCAGCGATGACACATGGAATCTCTGGTGTCTCATGGCGAGTCTATCAACATATGTTCACTAACACATGTCCATATTATTGATTTGGTATCACCATACCATGATCCATAAGACATGATCATCAATCAATACATATGCTGATCTTTGTCTTTGAATCATATTTGTTCCTCATATGATATACGATCGGGGATCATTTAGAAATAGCAACATCTTAGTATTTAAGAGTCTCATGAATAAGTCACATACTCATTGATCAATAATGATGATGTCTATTCCAAGGAACAAAGTAATGTATCATAAACATAGTATGTGATATATACAACATCTCCATGTTGCCTCTAGGGCATATCACTAACAACCTCCTCCACGTGGGCCTTGCGGACCAAGGCCCATTAGGAGTCTATTCGGATCTTTATCCGAATTGAGCCCATATCCGAATCATATTCGAATCGGTGTTCCAACCCGTTAAGCGTGCGACCACAGGAGTTCACGTATACTTGGTCGTGACCGAAACGCCTTTCCGGTCACCACGTTAATAGCGACCTCTAGTAAGACATATTAACCCCAAAGTATATGTAAAGATCATATCGGTGAACTCGTAATGTTCTCTCATGTCTGAATCCCTTTGCCTCACGATATAGATTGAGCTCAAGGCGAGACCTGTGTCATCCTCTTAATAGCTCAATCACTCTCTCGATTCCGTGATGGATTATAAACTCGTGATTGACTCCTCAATCACCTTGGCATGGCCATGCACTTTCATAATCCATTACATCGAGGGCCCAGATATCTCTCCCATAAGGAGGGGCAAATTCTATCTTGATCATTCACATCCCACTACATGTTTCATGGCAAACCGAAGACTACTTTTTGACTACCCGATTCACGGAGTAGTGTTTAGTAGTCCCAAAATAAGCTACTACTCATGTTGGGAACCATGATGATCTCAAGTCTAAGGACTCTACATAAACACTATTTGAGACCAGCCCGATGACACATGGAATCTCCTCGATTGTCTCATGGCAGGTCTATCCAACATATGTTCACTAACACATGTCCATATTATTGATTTGGTATCACCATACCATGATCCATAAGACATGATCATCAATCAATACATATGCTGATCTTTGTCTTTGAATCATATTTGTTCCTCATATGATATACGATCAGGGATCATTTAGAAATAGCAACATCTTAGTATTTAAGAGTCTCATGAATAAGTCACATACTCATTGATCAATAATGATGATGTCTATTCCAAGGAACAAAGTAATGTATCATAAACATAGTATGTGATATATACAACATCTCCATGTTGCCTCTAGGGCATATCACTAACAGACACACCATCCACCCCGGGGTGGACCCCTAAGCCTCGACCGGAGGGCGAAGTCAAGAGGGTCCCCCTCCCGGGCCGCGGCAATGGAGTCGTCTCCATAGGCGACGGTTTCCCCTCAGAGATGGAGCGAGAGCTCCTCCAAGTTCTTTGGAACAACGCAGACGTCTTCGCTTGGTCCCCGGAGGACCTCACGGGTGTGGACCGCTCCCTCATCGAGCACAACCTCGCGGTCCATCAGGACGCCAAGCCGGTCAAGCAAAGGCTTCGGCGCATGTCGCGCGACCGGCGTAGCGGCGAAGGTGGAAGTAATGAAGCTCACTGCGCACGGCTGGCGTCATTCGCGAAGTTCAGCACCGGATTGGCTCGCCAATCCGGTGCTAGTGAAAAAGCGGTGCACGGCGCATGTGCATCGATTTCACCGCCCTCAACAAGGCGTGCCGGGATGACTACCCCCTCCCGCGTCGACCAACTGATCGGCCTTCGGCCGTCTGCGAACTCATGAGCTTGTTGGGCGTCTACTCGGTTATCATCAAATCTACATGGCCAAGGATGATGAAGACAAAACCGGCTTTATCACTCCGATAGGAACATCTTGCTTTCGAATGCCTTCGGCTTTGAAGAATGCGGCGCAACTTTCACGCCTAATTGCGGCGGCGCTGGCCTCCCAGCTAGGGCGGAATGTCGAGGCGTACGTTGACGACGTGGTCGTCAAAACCAAGCAATTGGCGACTCACGGCCACGATCTCCAAGAGACCTTCGACAATCTCGGGAAGCGGGCATCAAGCTCAACACGGACAAGTGCGTTTTTGATTATGCAGGCGGCAAGCTTTTGGGCTTCTTGGTGTCGGGGCGCGGTATCCAAGCCAACCCTGACAAAGTCGATGCAATCCTTGCCATGGAACCGCCTAAAACGACACGGGAGGTCCAAAGGCTCGCCAGCCGCATGGCTGCATTGAGCCACTTTTTGTCCACGGCAGCGCAGCGCGGCCTGCCCTTCTTCAAAACCCTTCGACGACCTCAAGAAGCACCTTGCAAGCCTACCCACACTGGTCGCCCCGGCACCAGACGCTCTCCTTTTACTTTACCTTGCCGCCTCCGTGACAGCCGTCAGCGCCGTCCTCGTTCTCGGAGGCGTTATGCCAACGCCAGCCTACTTTATCTCTGAAGCCCTCCAAGGCGCCAAGATGCGACCTGCAGACTTGAGAGTTGGCTTATGCCTTAGTCATGGCCTCGAGAAAGCTCAGGCATTACTTCGCGCCACCCAATCATTTGTGCCGTCCTCGTTCCCTCTGGCGGAGATGTTGCACAATAAAGAGGCCACGGGTCGCATCGGCAAGTGGGCAGCCGAACTCGCCCCTTTTTCCCTGACATATGCTTCGCGCACAGCAATCAAGTCCCAAATCCTTGCGGACTTCCTCGCGAGTGGACCCGGTGGTCGGCCGCCGGCGGCGAAGGACCGGTATGGGCGCTCGACATCGGCGGCGCGTCTTTGCGTCTCGCGCGAGCGTGGGGCGGTGGTCACTACTGCCGGGCGGCGCCGCCTATTATACTCGGCGCGCCGCCCCCAAAGCGCATTCTACAAGGTCTACCTGCGCGGCCATCATCGCGGAGACTATCGCGACGCTGCCCTAGTCCACCATATCACCCATCGGTGGATCGGCGAAGCCAATTCACGCCTTCTTACGGGGCATCACCGAGCTCGACGACCCGGCCGACCTTAAGTCGCCTCTGGTGCGCGCGCCAGATCCTTCGGCTCCTCGACGGAGTGCTCTACAAAAGAGGAGTCTGCGCACCGCTCCTACGGTGCCTCTCACGCGAAGAAGGACAGCACCTTCTGGCGGAAATCCACGAGGGCCTTTGCGGCTCGCATCTGGCGTCAAGGTCGCTCGTCGGCAAGGCATTTAGGCAGGGCTTCTACTGGCCAACTGCCGTCGCTGACGCCCAAGAACTTGTACGTCGGTGTCAAGGCTGCCAGTGGATGGGGCGGGTAATTCATAGACCCCCCACCGACCTCAACCCCATCCCCCCTGTATGGCCCTTGGCGCGGTGGGGCATCGACATGGTCGGACCTCTACCCCGAGCTCCAGGAGATTTGCGCTTCATCGTGGTTGCTTTGGAATATTTTTCCAGGTGGCCAGAGGTTGTGGCGCTAGCCAAGATCACCTCGACAGCCATGCAGCGCTTCCTTTGGCAGAACATCATATGCCGCTTCGGAGTGCCCAAGGAGATCACTGCCGACAATGGCCTATAGTTCGACTATGCTCCGTTCAGGGAGTTCTGCGACGACATGGGCATTATGCTTCGGTTCACCTCGGTCGGACACCCACAGTCCAACGGAGCGGTTGAGCGGGCGAACGACGCCATCTCCGCCGGAATCAAAAAATGCCTTGTCGGGCTACCAAAAGGCAAGTGGCCCGGCGAGCTACACAACGTCCTCTGGTCGCTTCGCACAACAGCGACACGTCCGATGGGATTCACGCCGTTCAAACTTCTCTTCGGTGATAAGGCAATGACGCCCGAAGAGATCAAGACCGGCTCACGAATGGTCCTCGCCTAGGCACTAGATGAAGAGTGCCAGTTGTCCCTGGACCTCCTCAACGGAGAGCGCATCAAGGCCACCCAACACATCACCAAGTACGCCCGCCAAATGGCCCGCAGCCAGAACCGTTCCGTGTATCCGCGAGCATTCGGTAGGGGACCTTGTCCTCGGAGGCGCGCCGCGTGGACACGGTCGGCAAGCTGAGTCAAGTGGGAAGGCCCGTACATTGTCGCAGAAGAAGATCAACTGCGGCGGAGCTTATCACCTCGCCACGCTGGAAGGGCAGACGCTCCACCACACATGGAATGCGGACAGGTTGCGGAAGTATTATGTCTAAGCCAGTAAGGGCCGTCTCGCGGCAACCAGTCCAGCGGTTAGTCCCTGATTTCTTGTACTCGCTCACCCAAGCAAACGAGAATTTAATAAAGTTCGCCGTTTGCGAGGCTATTCATGCCCCCCCACCGAAAGTGTGCGGAGGCTCGCCCCCGCACGCACTCCACGGAGTATAAATAAGACGCGGATGTTTTCCCTGCGCACTCCACGGAGTATAAACAAGACGCGGGATTCCGCGCACACGCTGGTGTTGTCACCACGCGTAGTCCCCGGAGTATAAAGACGTGGTTGATGTTTCCACGCACAACACGGAGACTCACCTCCGCATGCGCACCACATGGAGACTCACCTCCGCACACGCACCCATAGAGACTCGCCTCCGCACGCACTCTACGGAGTATAAATAAGACGTAGCGTCGAGTCCGCCTCGCACGCACTCTCGGAGTATAAATAAGGCGTAGCGATGAGGTCGCCTCCGCACGCACTCTACGGAGTATAAATAAGGCGTAGCGATGAGTCCGCCTCCGCACGCACTCTGGAGTATAAAGAAGATGTAGCGATGAGTCGCCTCCGCCGCACTCTCGGAGTATAAATAAGGCGCGGCGGGGGCGCCCCGCGCGCACTCTGCGGAGTATAAATAAGACGTGGATGTTTTCCTTGCGCACTCTAACTGAGTCTAAACAAGGCGCGGATGTCCAGCGCGCGCGTTGGCGTACCCTCGGAGCCTAACTAAGCCGTGGTTGATAGTCCCACGCGCGCCGGGTATAAACTAGACGTGAATGTTTTCCCTGCGCACTCTACTGAGTCTAAACAAGACGTGGATGTGCCGCGCACGCGTCGGCGTACCCTCTGGAGCCTAACTAAGCCGTGGTTGATAGTCCCACGCACGCTCCAGAGTATAAACTAGACGTGGATGTTTTCCCTACGCACTCTAACGAGTCTAAACAAGACACGGATGTCCCGCGCGCGTTGGCGTACCCTCACGGAGCCTAACTAAGCCGTGGTTGATAGTCCCACGCACGCTCGGAGTATAAACTAGACGTGGATGTTTTCCCTGCGCACTCTACTGAGTCTAAACAAGACGCGGTTGTCCCACGCACGCGTTCACGTACCCTCCGGAGCCCAACTAAGCCGTGGTTGATAGTCCCACGCCTACTCCAGAGTATAAACTAGACGCGGACGTCCCGCGAGAGGGCAGGACGAAGCGCGATGCGTCTACTCAACTGGGTGCCGCTCGCGCCACCGCCGGGGTAGGGGATGGAGCGCGATTGCGTCTACTCCAACCAGGCGCCAGCTCCGCTACCACCACTTCGAAGGGTAGGGGACGGAGCGCGATCGTGTCTACTCCAACTTGGCGCCCGGCTCGCTGCCACCGCCGAAGGTAGGGGCGGAGCGCGTCGCGTCTACTCAACTGGCGCCGGCTCGCTACCACCACTTCGAAGGGTAGGGGACGGAGCGCGATCGCGTCTACTCCAACCAGGCGCCAGCTCCGCTATCACCACGTCGAAGGGTAGGGGACGGACTAAGCCGGTGGCCGGAATCTCCGTGGCTTGCTATCTCTCTTTTCGCACGATGGATTGCTGGAGCAGAGGTGAGTGGATTTCGCGCAGCAACGCGGAACAACCAACTGGGCGCACGCGAACAGGATACACGCCCGTGTGCCAATAAAGCACCTTTTATACAGCCCCTTCGTGTCCCGCCATCGGGAGGGCAACCGGCGGGAGCCGTCGGTTCGTCCCGCCCGTGATCGAGGAATGGCGCCGATCGCGGGATGGCTCGCGCGTGTCTCGCCTCCCAGGGAACAGACGCGGGCGCGGTCGCCAGGCTCTGACATCCCGGCGCACCAACGAGCAGCGCCACGTGTACCTCACCTCGGGATCGCATCGGCGGTCGCGAGCGCTGACCTTTCCAACGCCGGCACAGTGACTCCGGATCGACCGTGGGACCGTCCCGCGCCAAACAAAGTTTTTCGCCTCCGCGGCCGCGGCCCGGCAACGGTGTAGACCCGTGGAGGGAAGACTCCGCGACTTCCCCGAAGCCTTCACATCTGCAGGACCAGCCCGTGTCGCCCTCGGCCACAACCTTTAGCGGCGTAGGCGTGCGTGCGCGCGCCACGCCCGGCGTCCCTTCCACTCCGCGGCTCGGGACAACGTCGCCGCGCATTATACCCCGCTCTTACCACAAACGTTTTTGTACTCGGCGTGTCCCATGCCTTTCTATGGATGCTGGGTCACGAAAGCACTAGTGCAGCGGTCGGCGGTGGGGCGACTGCGACCGCCTTTGATGCGATTCCTACCTCGGCGCCTCGCGAGGTCCCCACCTCCGCGGCGGCCGAGCCCGACCTCGGCTTCATCCCTACAAAAGACACCTGCGCCACGCTTGCGTGCGCCAGCGCCGTCGCGCCGCGAGATGCCCCCACTTGTGCCTTTGGGCAGCCTAGCCGCCATGCGCATCCCACATTCCCTTACCTTTGGCACAAGGTACTATTTCCGCGCCTGACTCTCATACTTCGCCGTTTTTCTTTGTTTGCGGGTCCCGAATCTTCGGCCAGGGCTAGCCATTTGGTGAAACATCGTCGGTCACGGCACGGCCAGCCGGCGACGATGATGCGTCATGGACAAAATGAGCACGCGGCGCACTCACCAGGATGCGGGACAACACAGGACACGTCGGAGTAGAATCCCCGGGCTGCGCAACCGACGGAAGTCGAACCGGCGCGGTCGCTTGCGCGTGCGCGCGCCGTTTCAGCTTGCTGCCCCTACATATCTGACCCACATCGGCGGGATCTTCGCCTTCGCGGAGCACCTCAGCTCCGCCTTCGGCAAGGTCTTCGCCCCCGCACAGCAGCTCGGCTCCAACGTCACCCTCGCCCAATATCACAGGCCGTAGGGACGGAGGGGGCCAAAGGGCTCGGCGGCATGGCGTCGGCCTGTGAAGCCCTTCACCATGAGAGGCTCCTGTTGTGGGGGTGGCCCCCACCTAAGCCCAGCTAGCCTGTTAGCGAGTTATGAACCCGTGTATGACGACAAGATGGTCTCGGGAAGAATACTCGAGTGTAACGGCACTATTGTAAGGACACTCCCTCGGGATATATGTATGTACATGACGAAGCCTCTGGGAGACAAGAGGTCATTTGTTCACCTAACTCTCCACTACAATACTCTCTCTCTGTTTTGGTCTGTAGCCACAACACTATTCTTTTACCCTTTTTATTTTTTCATTCCGAATATTAATCTCGTGGTTAAATTTTTTCCCTGTTAGTTGTTCCTATCTATTTTTATGGATTTAGCACATTTTGCTAGAACTAGACGCAAAGAAATTCAGCGTGGAAAACATCCGGTTAGCTCCGTAGCCTCATCGCTGTTGCTTACGCGTATTTTACCCAGTGCATTTACACCGGTTCTTCCACAAACAACGCCCCAGTCATGTATGTTTATTGCTTATGCTAAATATATACTTTATCCTGTTTTTTTAAAGCTTTAATTACCTGCTGATTTCTACTTTGAATTGCTTTGCTATGCTACAGCGCTTACCACAGATGTTAACGCATATCCTATGCCTTCTCAGCTCAAAGTGCTTCTCATAGATCCTACTACACAATGTGCCAGTGGTGTTATCATCTTCGGTTCAGCATAAGCTTATTCCCAGCAACTGCACTTATTTTGTTGTCCAAAATATTACCGACTATCTTACGCCTACGAGCAGATCTACCATTACTACATACTACTCTCTTATAGCTAACACTATAACAACTAGTGTGCACATATTTAGTGAACCCTTCACTTCCTTCATGGTCAACAACATTTACCAGTTTGTGCAAGGAAAAAAATGTACCAGCTTAGTTTCCTTCATTTATCTGTACATTAATTATGTTTCCCTTTACAATCATTATTGCCTTTTGTTCATCATAATGTTCTTTTTTGCGCCACAAACAGAACAACACCACCAATTCGCTCAGAATTAAACAAGGTCAGTACATACAATGTGTTCACCAAATCATATAGCAAATTGGTTACCAACACAAAAACTCCTGCGATCACCGATCGCTTACATAGACTAGCTTGTGTAACGTCTCGCCACACACGCGCATCCAGTTTGGTACAAAAATAGCTTGCGTGGCGTGCCGCCACGCAAACGTATCTAGTTGTATGTAATGTTTGGGGTATTTGAGCACTCCCGATAACTAGCAGGGCTAAGCCATAAGCATACTCGTAATTTATTTTCCTTTGAAACATTATCTTTATAACTTTTCCTAGCGACATAACAGGGGTCACTATTTAATGGGCTAGGAAGGTGTAACAGTAGCATCTGATACAAGGACGCTAAACATTAAAAACAACACAATGTATCACATAAAATAATAGCACACATTTAATAATTTAAATGTAAATACTTTAGCTAAAGTGAGAATTCAAAATGATCAAAGTATTGACTCGCCTGGTTTGCAATTCTCCTGGTCTTGCTGATCTTGACTCGCGTCTGCCTCAGACTCTTCCTCTTGGGCCTCGTATACTAGTTTTGCGATAAACGTAAATTTTAAAACAATTAAAAGAACCAACATAACCAAATAAATTCTTATCAAAAATTCAAACAAGTTTAAAAATTTATGATTTTGGTTCCATTGGAAAGAGGGTGAATTTATATGAATTTAGCAATTTTTCTCACTTTCTTTGGAGTTAAAATAAATTAGTTATAAATTTTTAAAGTTCTCAGTTCAATTAATTCAAAATGGAAATACAAAAATCATTAAATAACCCAAGAAGAGAGAATGCCTTAGACTGACAGGTGGGGCCCACAATGTATATTATTTTATTTTTTTCTCTCTGATAGGTGGGACCCACTGGTGTTTATTAATTCTTTAACTTTCTAGAGACTAACATGTGGGGTCCACTGGGATTTTAAATCTCTTAACTCACCAGTGACTGACACGTGGGACCCACTACAGGTATTAATTCCTTACTACAGACACTGACACATGGGGCGCGGGGGTTATTAATTCCTTCCTCGGTTTCACTGATAGGTGGGGCCTACGGCAATCGACTGAAGAGCGAAGTCCTAATTCGTGAAGTCGTTGAAGTAATCTCCCTCTGGTACCTCCTGCTAGTAATACTCCTCCTCAACAGAGCAACATAGGCGTAAAGCCGTGAGTACATTGGTACTCAGTAATTCGTTTGTAACAAATGAACACAGTATAATATACAAGGCTTACCAATGAAGAGCTGAAAGGTTAATTTGCATAAAATGACATTTTAAGATAAATACAATAAATAGATTGAAAGCGAACTTTAGTGGAAAACGATAATAAATAAATAATCAAAGGAATTGAAATAAACCACCAATGAACCTCCCATCCACAAGATAAACCAACAGTGAACTACCTGTTCACTTTCCAGCCATAAACCACAAGTTTTAATGAAATCACTACCCCTCGTGTGAAATCACTGAGCGTTGTCCATGACCGAGGACGCGGCTATTCGAATAGTTTTACACTCTGCAGAGCTTGCACAACTGTACCCACAAGATGTGATTAGCCTCGATATAAGGAAATCACAACAAGGCCTTTACAAAGTTCAGTTCCAACTCAATCCCGCTCGCTAGGATTTCGCATCACACCCCTTTGCACCTCATGGAAATCAGCAACCATATTCAACACAATGGCGATATTGAAATTAAAACATCCCAAATTAATTAGTCAGGTCTATCCCATACTAGACATGTGGTTTGCATGATAAAACTCAGATCAATGGTGCACAAAATTAAGTCCTTAAATCTACCCGGGCGAGACTACCACATCCCACGAAGTGAACCTGCACTTCCCCCTTTACTGCACGATCACTCCCCGAGTGAAAAACCATGCCAACGACACACCGATGTCATTGCACAAATTTTAATAATTGTGGCACCAACCACGGTTCTATATTTTACTAAGTCAAGTTTAATATTCACATGTGATGATAAACCCTTTCGTAAAATAAGTAAGGCTAAGCATTCTAATCGTACTACCCATGTGACATCTAGCATAGCATCACTACTAAATTTCCCATCCTATGGTGACAATGACATCATGGCATTCAAATTATCAAGGCGGGGTAATTCAATATGGGACGGTAACTACCATATACAAAGTTTGTAATTAAATAGCGATGCAATGTACTTTAAAATAAAATAATTAAATAATAGATTGCAAACTAGATTCAACATGATCAAAGGACACGACTTGCCTTGGGTATTCTCAGCAAGGTACTCGGGATCTTTTGGCGTCGCTCCTACTCCTCCGGAATCAGAATATAACGAGAGAAAGCGATCGACACAACAAAATCACATCAAATAAAATTCAAATGAACTCCAAAAATTCAAATGAACTCCAAAAAGCTAGAGCTCAATTTTAGATGAATTTAGAAAAAAGAATGGGGTCAATCGGAGCTAGGACAGAGGAGAATAGGCTCTCGAAAAATAAATTCTAAAGAAAATCCTAAAAATCAGAAATTGCACTGTGCTGTGAACCCAGCGCACGGAAAAGCAAGTCCACGGTGGACCTGGTCCATGGAACAATGCACACGAGGGGTGGAAGGTGTTGACGCGGCGGCCTAGGGCTGACACGTGACACTTGCTGACGTGGCTCCGAGGCTCGGTTTTGGCTGACGTGGAATGACACATGGCGCTGACGTGGCACGCTAGGGCTGACGTGGTGGCTCGGGTGCAGCAACGACACGACTGAATCGGATGGTGGAGGGAGGGACACATGGCGGCATCTAGGCCGTCGATCCAGATCTGGATAGACAGTGGAGATGGGCTGTACGGGCCGTCGGATGGTCGATGCATGGCGGGTACGGCGGGCGAAGCGCCATGGCGGACGCGGCGCGGCTCAGGCTCGCGGACCGAAGTACAACACGGGGTGTGGTGTGAGGGAGAGGTTCGTCGGTGGCGCGGCTGATGCGGCTCCAGCGGGTTTAATGGCACGATGCGGCGGCGGAGACGGCACGGGGAGGAGCTCAGATCGGCGGTGTCTGACGATGGCTTTCCAGCGGCGTGGAACAGCAACGATGGAATGCGTCGGTGGTGCTCGGCGAGGGGACGGCGGTGCAAGGGTGAGAGGAGGCGGTGGAAGGCGACGTGGCTTATAAGCACGCACCCCGAGGCGAGCTCAAGTCGAACCTGGTGCGGAGGCGAGTTCGCATCGGAGACGGAAGTCGGGCTCACGACACATGGCACACGGGCGGGATCGGACAATGGTACTGTTGTGGCTACAGACCAAACAGAGAAAGAGGTAGTGGGGAGTTAGGGATCGAATGACCTCTCTCCTCCTCGAGGCTTCGTCATGCTCATACATATATCCCCGAGGAGTGTCTTTACAAATGCCCTTACACTCGAGTTCCTTTCAGAGACTATCATGTCATCATTACGAGTTCATAACTTCGCTAACGAGCTAGCTTTGGGTTTAGGTGGGGGCCACCCCTCGGCAGAGCCTCTCATGATGAAGGGCTTCACGGTAGAAGCCATGCCGCAGAGTCCTTTGGCCCCCTCCGTCCTGCGGTGTGGCGTTGTATGACCGTGAGCAGCGGGTCGGCCGAGAGTCGCAGCAGGAGCTATTGTGGCGGGCGTGGTTACGCGTGCGCTGCGAGCGCGGAGCTGGGGCGGTTAAGCTTGCGCGGTTGGTGCGGCGCGGCGGCCCGACCGCTGCGTCGCGCTCTCCGCGATCTGCGCCTACTAAAGGCATGGGACACATTTAGAGTATCAAAAGTGGTTGCGATAAGAGTGGAAAGGTATATCGTGCGGCAAGGCGCGAAGGGCTTATCTATGGCGGGTCGGTGTCGCCCCGGGCGAAGACGCGGGCTCGGAGTGGTGTGACTCGGTGTGGTGCGGTGTGGAAGAGCTGCGGCGGGTCAGCGTAGGTGAAATCGTTGCGGCGGTGCGGAAGTCAATGCATCGAGCGCAATGTAGTCGGCGTTGTGTGGGCGGCTCGGCTCAACAGCGGTCGCTCCGGCTGAGTTGCGGTGATGCGGGGCGTAACTGGATCTCTGATCGGGGCCGCGTCACGGCGTCGTGTGCACTGAGCGGCGCACCCGTGCGTCATGTGCATGAGCGGCGCGCCGTCGTCTTCTGCGGTTGCGGCTCCTCGTCTGTGACGGCGCGTCACCTCAACACGAGCTTCCGCCCGGCCAGTCGCGCGATTGGACTTCCGTCGGTTGTGCTTCCGATGGAGCGACCGTCGATGCGCATATATACCCGTGGTGAACAACGTAACGCCAAACCTGCACCCGCTTTCACACTCTAAGATGGTCTTGTTCTCATAAATAGGGCTTCATCGCTCGGCGCCTATTTATTAGAACAAGATCGCCTCGGCGTGGCGATATGCCTACGGATATTTTGTTGGTAACACCGCGCCGAGTGGCCTCTTGTTGCGAAGTCGTTCGCGAGCCCCGGTCGATGTGCTTGGCGGGCGGCGGATCAACTTACCTGAAAGCGAAGTCGGCGTCGAAGGAGGAGCGGTTGTCTTTGCACAGGCCGGGCGCGCCATGCGGGAGCACCATTAGTGTGTCGTCGCGGTGTCGGGGCGTTGGGTTGGCGCCCGACGGCGGTCACGCGGCGTGGGTGGAAGTAATGCGACGGTTTTGGTTGCGGGAAGGTGGGCGGTTCGTCTTGGCATTCGTTCAGCGGTATCGTGGGAGGTGAAGGGTTTTAAATACCCACGAGTTAGACCACCTCCTTTGTCTTGCCGAGCTTCAAGTTCCTCGTTGCCCGCCCCACTTTCTTATCTCTTGCTGCGCCCTTCTTGCGGGACGGTACAAGGTAGGAGGTGATGGCGGCGGATGAGTCGCGCGCCGACCAGCCGGTGTCGGCGTCGTCTTGACGGGAGTTGCGCTCGAGTGGCATACACTGCGTGGGCGGAGTCGATAGATGTGTAGGCGGCGGCGCGGCGGAAAGGATGGGTGGTCAGCGCTCCAGCGTCTGGGCCCGGCTGGTAGCGGAGGCGATTTGTGGCCTTTGCGGCGAGAAGCTATTGGACCGTGGGAAATGCGGCTGCTCGCGGATGGCGAGCCAGAACGCGCCCCAACACCAAGCGGAGGCGTCGTGTTTGTCGCCTTCCTTGATGCGGGTTGCGGATTCCGGCCGCCCGAACTTGTCGGGGCGTCTTGCGAACGCCGGGCTTGAGTTGGCGTGAATAACGCCGGCGTGATAACCATGCCTTGCGTCTGGCTGGGCCTTGCGTTGAAGCGTCTTTGGCCAGCTGCCTCGTTGTTCGCATTCCTCCACGGCGCCCGGTGTGAACCGGTGGGGCGGGGTGGTAGAACAACTGTGCAACCGGTTGCAAGACCTCATCTTCTTGCGGCGGGCTGTGAAGATTTTCCGTGGAGTCGGGCGGCGAGTGGGAGCCGGTTGGGCGAGGTGGTGGTTCTACCATCGCGTGGTGAGTGGTAGCGACCTTGAGTGTTGGGCGGCGGTTGTGGTCAACCACGCGAAACTGCCACGCTGGCGCTGAAGGCAGCGGATAGCGTGGAGGCTTGTGGGGATCACGCGCGCTTCAGTGTGCGCGACCTCATGGAGGAGCTTGTCATGTATGGCGCGGCACCCTGGCGGCGGGTGGCGCCTTGCTCTGAGAAGCCGACATGACAGCGTGCGCCCGGTGTGTGTGCAGCTGCGAGACCCATCGATCGCTGTGTAAGTGTTGGGGCTCGGCTTTTTATGCGGTCGCGAGCATGTTGTGTTAACTTCCCCCTTGGCCACTCGCGGTGTCTCTACGGAGGACACGGAGCGCTGCGGTGGAGCGCGATTCTCGGGCCTTATCGGCGGGGAACACCTTGCTGTCTTGCGGCTGCGACCTGCGAGGCGCGAGGCTTGGGCGGGTGAGCAGCGTATCACGGCTTTAGGCGTGAGGTGCCGGCGCCCTGTTGAGTCGACAGCCCCCTTGCGGTCCCCATGGGGAGGAGGGCCGCGGCGGTTCCCAACAGTGGAGCACGCCAATTTGGAGGTGTGCATGGACTAGCGCTGCGGGCGCCGTCGTTGAGACGAGTTGTCGCCGCGAAGGATGTGGGGCGGGCGTGCTTCCGTCGTGGTGAGGCCTCCTGCGAGCTCTTACGGCGGGGCCGACCACTATTCCCATAGCGAAGAGGCCCTGCGTGTCGCCTCTCGGGGGCTTGATATTTGCGAACAAAGTCGAACCCTGTGGGACCGGCGTGGGCCTTGAAATGCGGAGATCCCCACGGGCGTGCTCGGATACCGGCAATGGCTGGGGCCGGCTGCAGTGGAACGAGCTCCGACACAGAGGTTGCTTGCCGGCGAGGAGGTGGAGGATCTCGAGGATCCCGGCGGACTTGGCGAAAGTGGAGTAAGCGATACATTGGCGGTGCCACTGTATCACGTTGAGAGGGCTATGCGCCATGACCCCTTGCGCGCTACGCGCGTCTCCGCGGCGTGGCGTCCACGGCGTGCGGGGTGTCTGCAGGAAGGGCGTCGATGGCGGGGATGCGTGTCGCTGCCGGCGCCGCCTGGGATTTGGCGGACTTTGTCCCGGACCGAAGTCTTTGGCGGCTTAGCGGCGGCGGCGGACAATGCGTCGCCGGCTTGGACCAACGACGCGGCGTGCGTGCGGGCGGCGGGGCTACTGAGCGAGTGTTGGAGGTCTCGAAATGAGGGTAAGCTTTGTGACCTATGGTATGCGAAGCTCTTTGTGTAGCTGATTATTGTGTTGCGCCAGACCTTCGCCCTTGGCCGGGTCTTGCGGGCGGCGTGTATCTGAGCAGGAGGCCTTAGAAGGCGGGTATGCGCCGCGGAGAAAGGCTTTGCTTGCGTCGGAGGAGGCACATGCGGCTAGGACACCGCTGCGGGAGGCTTAGGCGTACTGCGCGGGGTTGTGGTTATCAGTGAGCTTGCGGAGCTTCAGCGGGCGTCGGAGCGTGATGGCCTGCTCCAACGAGTTGCCGTCTTGGAAGAAGAAGGGCGTCTTTGTGCATCTGTGCGAGAAGCGAGATCGGTATTTGGGAGGCTTCGGCGGCATGGGAAGCCATGCTGGCGTGGAAGGCACTGGTTGAAATCTCGGTTGAAGTGCCGCCCGCTCCTTGGGCCGGAGCTTCGCGGACCCTTCAGCGGATCGGGAAAGGCCGACCTCGCCGAGCCGCCACCCGTCATTTGGCAACCATTGCTCGTACATGACCGCCTGCCTGGCATGCGCTCTTCTCCAGCATCGAGGCTGCGGTCACGTCGCCGAACTAGGCGACCCGGAGCTGGAGATGCCTGCTGGGGCCGGAGTGATGTCTGGTGCTGTGCGAGCCATGCGGCCCGCTATTCGAGTTTTCCGCGAGCGGATGCAGGAGTACATCGGAGGCGCGGCAAAGGTAGAGCTGCGGCGGAGATAGAATGCGGCGGGGAAGCCTTGGCGAGTGGCTGGGCCAGGGTCGCTCGGCGTGATGGCGCAGCGGCGGCTTTCGGCGCGAGTGTGACCTCGGGGTTCTTGTAATTCAACGTGTGTTGTGACTTATGTACCCCCATGTTACAATTGAATAAAGTCAAAAATTACCTCATTTTCCTAACCGCGCGTGCCATCTCATTCTGGCCGGTGGCGATGAGGCCGTTTCTTCAGTTTACGATGTGTAGCTCGTCAACATTAGCGAGCGTGTGCGAGCCGCCGAGGCGCGGAGCTTCTGGCGAACCGAGCACTCGGGTGAGGGTTGGTATGCAGAAGATCGGCGGACCGGTCGAATGAGTAGCTTTGGCAGTGGGCCTTGTACTCGCTGTGGGCGTGACTTTGTATGTATCGGTGTGGTATATAACCATGATGAATTCGTTCCGCCATGTCGATGTGCTCCTACCCTCCGAGAAGTGGGCAGCGGGGCTGGCGCCTGGTCGCGATGAGCGCGCGGCGCTCGTCCCTACCCCTCCAAGTGGTGGCATCGGCGGCGGCGCCTAGTCGCGATGAAGCGCGCGGCGCTCCGTCCCCTACCCTCGAGTGGTGGCGGCGGGCGGCACCTGGTCGCGATGAACATCACGGCGCTCCGTCCCTACCCTCGGTTGTGGCGGCGGGGCTGGCGCCTGGTCGCGATGAGCGCGCGGCGCTCCGTCCCCTACCCTCGAAGTGGTGGCGGCGGGCTGGCGCCCTGGTCGCGATGAACACGCGGCGACTTTGTTTGTCGGGTGGGGTAAGGGTAATGTAGGATGATGGAATGTCGGGGGTGTAGCTCTGTAGGCCTGTCGGTAGCGGCAAGTGGGGGCTGCGGGCGCCTTGCTGCGCTGTGTTCTAGCGCCCGATTGGGCAGGTGAGGCGAGGATCGCGGTGGGCCTGTGCGTGGTGTGTGAATGCGGCTGCGGGGAGTGTCCTTGGCGTGCGCGCCTGACTTTAGACCACGAGTAGGGTTGATGCGCCTGGCGTGTGGCGTGGGCCACAGTGAGTGGGGTGGGGGCACAATTGTGGCTGCCACGTGCCCACTGAGGTGGTGACGGGACTCTTGAAGCGTAAGACCCGGGTCTTGTCTCGAGAGCTCATTAAAGGAGGCGGGTGGCGGCGTGGCGGCATTTTCGCTCCCAGACCCGCACCCCACACGGCTTGTTAGCGCTTGGCGATAGTGTGGAGGCTCGCGACGCATGTGCGTGCACGCTTTGGCAACGCGGGAGGTGAACATCCGTCCGGTGGGGATCTGGCTTGCGCGGTGTGTTTCGTCCCGGCGCCGTCGAAAAGCAGCGGTTGGCGGGTAATGGGCAATTCACTTGTACTTCATCCGGGTTGCTTGCCGGCCGATAATGAGCTATTACGGTGGCGTTGGGGCAGGCGGCGTTCCACCTGCTGCCCCATGCCAGCGCTTATTGGCTCCCCGTCTCCTTCTCTAGCTACGGGCGCACTGAGATGGGTCGCGCGGCTGGCGGTGTTGCCCAACCACGCTGCCCGCGAAGCTCGGCTCCGCTCATCGACTTCGGCGGTAGGCCGAGAGTCTGGCGCTCTCGCCTTGGTGCCCGCCCACCGGAGCGACGCCACATCCGGGGTGGGCGTCGATGGCGCGGCGTCCACTCCATCTTTGAGAGTCCGCGCGGCACGGGCACTTCCACGAGGTGTCTCAGCTTCCGACCGCGCAATGGCGCTAGCCAGCGAGCTCTGCGCCGCGCTGTGATCGGCATGCGAGTCATGCTACGCCACATACTCGCGGCCGTTTGTCCATGCCCGTGCGTTCGCGTGGTTTCTGGGCCGCCAGCGAAGCCTGCTGGAGCCCCAGCGCCCGTTGTGCAATGTGGCCTCGTCGGTGCGTGAGAGCGGCATCCGTCGTGTCTATACTCGGAATGCGGCGTGGTGTTAACACCCGGCGCGTGCCGCAGGACTTCGCGTCTTGTTTAGACTTCGATAGAGTGCGCGCGGAAAACATCCGGCGTCTTTGTTTGTACTCGGGGGCGTGGTTCTACAACCCGCGGCTTCACATTTACTCGTGGAGAATGCGCCATCGGCGTCGCGGGACATCGCGTCTTGTTTATACTCAAGTAGAGTCTTGCGAGAAAATATCCGCGTCTAATTTGTTCTCCGGAGTATGCGTGGGACTATCAACCCGGCTTAGCTATGCTCGGAGAATGCATGTGTCGGTGCGGGACACCAGCGTCTTGTTTATACTTTCGGTAGAGTGCGTGCGGTGGACCTCAGCGCTCGTCTTATTTATACTCCGTGGAAGTGCGTGCGGAGGCAAGCCTCATCGCTACGTCTTGTTATACTCCATTGAGTGCGTGCGGAGGCAAGCCTCGCCCTTGACTTATTATGCCGTGAAGTGCGATGCGGAGGCAAGCCTCATCGCTACATCTTATTTATACTCCGTGGAAATTGTGTGCGGGCGTCCCCGCGACATCTTATTATACTCCGTGAAGTGCGCCGCGTGAACCCGATAGGTGGAGACCGTGCGTCTTATTCTAGTTTAGACTCCGCGAGTGCGCATGTGAACCGGTGGCGGAGACCGTGCGTCTTATTCTAGTTTAGACTCCGCGAGTGCGCACTATTGGAATACGGCGGCGAGGCTACTGAGCGAGAAAACAAAACTTTCTACGCGCACCCCAGAACATCATGCTAAGGAAGGATCATGGATCGTTACCACTTAGGCCTTGTGCGAAGAATTGGAAGCGATCAATCTCGCGTCGAGTAGTAGTGGAAGTAGCCGATCGTCCGAGCGGATCGTCTCTCTCCACGCCAGCCGTCAACAACGCAACGAGCGGCGCCTCCACCGGTATCCACGTCGGGGCTGGGCAGCGATCGCGAGTGTACTAGCACTCGTGGCGGCTAGGGTTTGGCTCGGGAGGTGGCGGCTAGGTTTTGCTAGATGTTAGCGGGCGAATCCCTCGCCCCTCGCCTCCATATATATAGACCTCCTCACGTGGGCCTTGCGGACCAAGGCCCATTAGGAGTCTATTGGATCTCTATCGAATTGAGCCCATATCAGAATCATATTCGAATTAGTGTTCCAACCCGTTAAGCGTGCGACCACAGCAGGTTCACGTATGCTTGGTGCGTGACCGAGCGCCTTTCGGTCACCACATAATAGCGGCCTCTAGTAAGACATATTAACCCCAAAGTATATGTAAAGATCATATCGGTGAACTGTAATGTTCTCTCATGTCGAATCCCTTTGCCTCACGATATAGATTGAGCTCAAGGCGAGACTGTGTCATCCTCTTAATAGCTCAATCACTCTCTCGATTCCGTGATGGATTATAAACTTGTGATTGACTCCTCAATCACCTTGGCATGGCCATGCACTTTCATAATCCATTACATCGAGGGCCAGAGATATCTCTCCCATAAGGAGGGCAAATTCTATCTTGATCATTCACATCCCACTACATGTTTCATGGCAAACCGAAGACTACTTTTATGACTACCCGATTCTGGAGTAGTGTTTAGTAGTCCCAAAATAAGCTACTACTCATGTTGGGAACCATGATGATCTCAAGTCTAAGGACTCTACATAAACACTACTTGAGACCAGCGATGACACATGGAATCTCTGCGGTGTCTCATGGCAGTCTATCAACATATGTTCACTAACACATGTCCATATTATTGATTTGGTATCACCATACCATGATCCATGAGACATGATCATCAATCAATACATATCTTGATCTTTGTCTTTGAATCATATTTGTTCCTCATATGATATCTGATCGGGGATCATTTAGAAATAGCAACATCTTAGTATTTAAGAGTCTCATGAATAAGTCACATACTCATTGATCAATAATGATGATGTCTATTCCAAGGAACAAAGTAATGTATCATAAACATAGTATGTGATATATACAACATCTCCATGTTGCCTCTAGGGCATATCACTATTGATCTCCCACTTGCACTAGAGTCAACCATGTAGGTATCTAATACCCATTGCCTAGTGTGAGCCTCATGCTTTGGGTGAGGCGGCTTTGTCAGCGGATCGCAATGTTCAAATCCGTTTGTACTTTGCATATCTTCACATCGCCTCTCTCCACTATCTCGCGGATGAGATGAAATCGCCGTAAAATGTGCTTGGACTTAGTGCGATCTAGGCTCTTTGGCTTGCGCAATGGCCCCACTATTGTCACGATGAGGTCCATTGGTGGAGGCACTAGCCATCACACCAAGCTCGAAATAAATTTCTTGATCCAAGCGACCTCTTTGGCGACTTGAGAAGCTGCTATGTACTCGACTTACATTGTAGAATCGACAACCGTCTGCTGCTTGGAACTCTTCCGACTTACCTTTTGCCATTGAGATGAACACAAATCAGTTGCGATCTAAAATCATCTTTGTCGGTTTGGAAGCTAGCATCGGTGTAACCATTTACAACGAGCTCTTCCTCACCTCCATAGACAAGGAACACATCTTTAGTTCTTCTCAAGTACTTCAAGATGTTCTTTACGACAATCGGTGACTTTCACGGATCATTGGTATCTACTCGTAGCACTTAAAGCATCTGAAACATGCGGGCGTGTACAAAGCATGGCATACATAATGGACCCAATAGCGAAGCATATGGAATCGCATTCATTTTATCCCGCTCATCGGTGTACTAGGACAACGATTCTTGCTAAGATTTATACCATGTGACATAGGTAGAAAACCTTTCTTGGAATCATGCATATTGAACCTTTTCAACACCTTGTCAATGTCATATCTTGGCTTAATCAATTAGCCTTTTGATCTATCTCTATAGATCTTGATGCCCAGAATATATCTGCCTCTCCTAAGTCTTTCATAGAAAACTATTTTTAATGAAGACTTAACAGATTCGAGCAAAGGAATGTCATTTCCGATCAGTAATATGTCATCCACATATAAGACCAGAAATCGAGTGCGCTCCACTAGCCTTTTTGTAAACACAAGGCTCTTCTTCGTTCTTGATGAAACCAAACCCTTTGATTACTTCATCAAAGCGAATGTTCCAACTCGAGATACTGCTTTAATCCATAAATGGATCTTTGGAGCTTGCATATCTTTCAGCGATTGCGGATCGACAAAACCTGTGGGGTGTGTCATGTACATCCTCTCAGATTTCCATTAAGGAAAGCTGTTTTGACATCCATTTGCCATATTTCATAGTCGAAATATGCAGCAATCGCTAGAATGATCGAATAGACTTTAGCATTGCGACCAGCGAAAAAGTTTCATCATAATCAATACCTTGAATTTGTTTGAAACCTTTGGCCTGTCGCGCTTTATAGATGTGAACATTTCCATCTATGTCTATCTTTTCTTGAAAACCCATTTGCATTCAATGGTTTTAACACCATCAGTGGATCAACCAAGTTCCAAACTTGATTCTTGTGCATGGATTCAATTTGGATCTCATGGCTTCAAGCCATTTCTCAGTCTGGTCCCACCATTGCTTCTTCATAGGTCTTAGGCTCATCGTTGTCTAACAACAATATGTCCCGTTGTTGAGTAGTCAAGAACATGTACCTCTCGGTGCAGCGTGACCTTCGACCTCGTGGTGCTGGTGTGTCCACTGAGTTCTTCAACGGTTTGTTCATCTGTTGTGGTTACTTAGGAGCTGAAACGTTATCGGTGTTTCTTGAATTTCTTCAAGTTGCCTTTGTGCTCCCACTATCCCTTCTTGAGAGAAACTCTTTCTCTAAGAAGACACCATGCAGGCGACAAACACTTTGCCTTCTCCTCGATTATAAAAGTAATATCCTTTTGTTTCCTTAGGATACCAGATAAAGAAGCATTTATCATTTAGGAGTGAGCTTATCAGTTGTAAGCGTTTTACATAAGCCTCACATCCCCAAATCTTAAGAAAAGACAAGCTAGGGCGTTGTCTGTCCACATCTCATATGGTGTCTTTTCTCGATTTTGATGGAACCTGTTTAGTGTGAGCGGTTGTTTCAGAGCGTACCCCAAAAGACAACGGAAGATCACTTTGGCTCATCATGGGCGCACCATATCTAATAAGGTGCGATTTCTCCGTTCAGATACCCCATTCCATTGAGGTGTTCCTGGCGGAGTCAATTGTGGAACAATTCCACAATCCTTTAGATGATTGCCAAACTCATGGCTCAAATACTCGCCTCCACGATCAGATCGTAGAAACTTGATTGTCTTGCCTAAATGATTTTGCACTTCATTTTGGAATTCTTTGAACTTTTCAAAGGATTCGGACTTATGCTTCATCAGGTAGATATACCCATATCTACTAAAGTCATCAGTAAAAGTTATGAAGTACTGAAAACCACCTCTGGCTGTTAAGCTCATTGGTCCACATACATCAGTATGTACAAGTGCCAATAAGTCATTTGCCCGTTCACCTTGACCGGTGAAAGGTGCCTTTGTCATCTTGCCAAGTAAACAAGATTCGCATGTCTCTAATGATTCAAAATCAAATGAGTGCAGAATACCATCTCTATGGAGCTTACGCATGCGTTTCTCATTTATGTGACCTAGCGGCGATGCCAAATAAGCGTGGGATTCAAATCATTGGACGTTGCCTCTTTGCATTAATGTTATAGACCGGTGACCCTTCAAGAGTAAGAACGTATAACCCATTCACCAATGGAGTATGACAATAGAACATATCTTTGAAATAAAGAGAACAACCATTGTCCATAGATTTAAAGTCATAACCTACCTTTACAAACATGAAGCGAAATAATGTTCTTTGAAAGAGATGGAACACAATAACAATTATTCAATTCCAAAACTAATCCTGAAGGTAAAGACAATGGCATGGTGCCAACAGCTACCGCAGCAACTTTGCTCCATTGCCAGCGAAGATCCACTTCGCTCCTCCTCAAACTTCTACTTCTTATTAGCCTGCAGCGATTTGCAAATGTGAGCAGCGATCCGGTATCAAATACCCAGAATCAGTTGATGAAGTAGCAAGATTGATCTCTATAACATTTATACCTAGAGTGGAAGTCATGCTTCCCTTCTTCTTCTCAAGATCCTCCAAGTACTTTGGCGGTTCCTTTTCAATGTCACGATTGCTTCTGATAGTAACAATGCATCGAGGATGAGCATCGCCCTTCTTGTCTTTCTTGGCCTTAGGCGCTCGCGATCGCATCGGGGCTTTCTTTCTTTTGGCCGCGATTCTCTTGACATAGGGCTTGCTCTTGCCTTCTGCATCATCATCACATGATTGCTGCTTTTCTTAATGCTTTCGGCGTGATTTTAGCATCCCATACAACTTCGGCCGGTCTTGTCGAGGTTGTTCATGTGAAAGTTCATTATGAATGGCTCAAAGCTCGGGGAAGCGGCGGAGAATCACATCGATAGCCAACTCTTGGCTAAGGGAAAACCAAGCTTTTCCGGACTCTCAATGTAGCCAATCATCTTAATCACATGAGGGTGGCGGGATTCCCATACGCAAGCTTGCATGCAAATAAGGACTTTGAAGTATTGAACCTCTCAACCCTTGCTTGGTTCTCAAACATACCACGTAACCCCACAATGATATTGTAGGCATCGTGTTCTCATATTGCTACGAGCTCGAGAGGACATTGTGGCAAGCATGAGACAGCTCACATCAAGGCAATCATTCGTTTGCTTCTCATAAGCTCTCCGTGCAGCCATAGTAGCATTATCGGGCAAGTCTTGGGTAAGGAGACTCAAGGACATACTCCTTGCGCTCTTGCTTGAGAACAATTCTCAAGTTCGCGATACCAATCCAAAAGTTTGTTCCATTGAGTTTTCTTTCTCAGAACAGATCGCAAATTAAAAATCTTTGGATCTGGCGTTAGTGACATGATCTACAACACAAGAATATGCAAAGTTTAGCACTATGTTTATGTTCATCTTTTATTAAACTATTTAGCAAAGACTCCCACTATGAGTTTTGCAACAAAAACTCCTCTAAGTTACATAGTGGGTAAAGATCCTCATTTCACTAATTCCTAGTGAGCTTTGGCATCACGGCTAGAAAACTAGTGACATGGGTAAGCAACACTTGCTAATCACATCCCGTATGTGACTCTACTTTGGAGTGACATCAGTATGCCTCGGCCCCAATCTATGCCCCAAGGTCCAAAACTATTTTGATAACCTTGTTAAGTAAACCAAATGCTTCCAGCATGTAGATGTCCGACATCTACCCCAAATGATGATGATAACCGATGGCACTCTACTTTGGTAGACCTACCATGCGGTGATCATTATCTTTTATTTGCAACATATGGAAGGGCATTAACACCTAATTTTAAGAGGATTCTATCCTACCAAAGCAACATATCACATATATCATTGCATAAGAATAAGATAGATAACATCATAGATAAACACATTTAACTGTGAAGTAGTATGGCCCAAAAATGGTGATATCCATCTCCAAGTAGGTGTAGACGATCTCCATCCTCCACATCACTCCTTTAGGCCACCATGCTTAAAAAGCTTGTAACCTCAAAACTAGGCTACTACCTATAATAGCTAGAAATCGAAGATTACAAAGATAGATTCAAGCATTAAGGTCGAAACACGCAATTCGTTAAATACAATATATACAGCTAACAATAGCTGAAATAATCATGACACACATGAGCCATGAGCAGAATGTTACATGCATCACATACATCTCATACATTCAAATAAGCTATAGGGCCATACTATTCATCATTCTCTGCAAAAACAAGTTAGGCGTAGAATGCGCATTCTACCTAACGATGTGAACAAGACGCTATACAAGGGGATAA